>OU744355.1:28679150-29123345 GCA_916610255.1 Lasioglossum lativentre | reverse complement strand
GGTCTCACACCGATATACCCGACCCGTATCATGTTACACTTCTCGGCGGCCGAGGCCTCTCGAATTTTACGGCCCCTCACGGTGTACACCCCGCAAGAGTGGAGATAGTTTAGGGACAATTATGTGTAAAACATTTGGGACATTTATCGATAAAATACTGCATCTGGAACTGGACCTTTTCTGCTAAATTAAACGGCACACTACACAACGTTTACACAAAACAACATGTTGGATCCGAATGCAATATTACAGATCTACTTTTTTTCTAGTACTGAATATTTTTATGTGTAACATCAATATGTATTGTGTTTTGTCGTCATTCAATTAATATTTAAAAGGATTCTGTTTTCTTGATAAAATTTTTATTTCTTGTCAAGGCTTTAATTCAAAAATAAGCCTAGATGAACGAGTTAAAAAAACTTTTTTCTTTGCACGAGTTCACAATTCTTGTTAAATAAAACTCTGGAAAATGATTTTAAGATATGTTTAAACTACCCTGCTAATTTTAACAACTTTTTCTAATCTTTCAGATCAAAAGTATCCTCAACTCATTTCCGCGTATTGGAAGTGAATCCTCTAAGGTCTTGCTACCTTGTTCAAGATTAAAATTGCAAATCGCTATGACATCGTTCATTTGAAGAATTCGAAGGTCTAATTTTTCAAGCACACATAGGACTACTAACAAAATGCAAGAAGCAAAGTCAATCGTTTAGAACCTTGTAGCCTCGTGCCCTTAACCTCCGATCCCGTGGCCGACTTAAGGTCCATTTTCTACTAACCTGGAGCAGACAACAAAAGAAACGACTAACCAAATTGGGTCATGACACATTGGCCCGCTGGGCCGGATCGATACACTCGACTGTAAACAGCCCGCATCCCCACACGTGCAATTCCGTGCGAAATCAGGCGTGCAGGTGCGTACGGTTTCTGCGGGAACGCGTGGTTGGCCCTCTTTAGACCTTGGAACAAATAATGCACGGTCGCGAATGATATTCGCCCATTCTGACGCGATTTGCGTCAACGTGGACCAGCTCCGGAATCATTAAAGCGGCTTTAGTACCCGACGGTATTGTTCATAAGTCATCCAACACTTGACCGGCTGATAGGAAATAGGAATTCTAATACGATCGCTGTCTTCAATCGTGAATATGCAAACAAGTAAGTACATGCGCAGGCCTTTCACACCAATGAACGGACGTTTATGCTAATGTGCGCGACGCAAATCGTAAAATACAGAATTAAAAATTGATCCTTTCCGGTGTTAGTTTTTTCAAAGTCCGGACACACGTTTTCAATGGAATTTTTTGGGCATTAATTTCCATAATATGGCCGATCTAGTGAAATTTTGCGTGTGTATTTATATATGTCTGAAATAATAACACGAATTTTCGTGCGATTCGTTAAAACTTGTTTCGAGTTTTAAATAAATGTCACAAGGTCATTTCACAAAAAAAGTTGTCCGAAAACAATGAATGAGAGAATTAAATGACTTCGTTATATTTATCTTGAGTGTACAGTAATTTTTAAAAAATAATTGACAAAGCGACAAATATTTGAAGCTCCGAAATTTACCGAAAAATTTTCACTTCTCCAATGACAGTCGCATTCGAAACGAAATGTTACTCGTCAGACTGGAATACCGAGTCTCGGTTGTTGTCTTTTATCCGCGTATGTTTACGATTCACAGGACGGTGACTATAAATTTTTGCAAGGAATCGTACAATCATCCGATTACGGAATTATCGAATCAGCCGTCTATTTGTTGCAGTATCACGCGAACAAGTTGATAGAGTGCTGTCCCGTTCTGAGATTTAAATAATTTCGTAACATCAATTCGCTGTTATGGCAGCGTAGAGGCGAGTGTCCGATGGACTTATGAACGGGCGCGTAATTTGTACGATTCGATCTGGCAGCCGGTGGTTTCCCTTCGGCCGGTCGAATGTGGAGCAAGTATTAATAACGAGGCGTCATAGAAAGAAAAGAAATGTAGAACAACTGCCGTCGGCGACCAGAAAATTACAGAGGTCGCATGATTGGAAAACTTAATTGACAATCGTATTGCGTTGTCGTCGCGGGAATTCCCTCCTTTGACAGAGGCGTGAGCATAAAGGGGGGAGGGGAAAGGATGTTCGGAAGGTCACTCGCCTTTTCTACCAGTTCCCCGAAAGCGAAGGTTGATGTCGAACTCGATCGAACACCGGACTTTCAGTTTAAATTCGACTAAACAACGCGGACCGGTACTCGGTTTTTATTTTTGATTCCATTGCTCTTGATTTAGACATTAAAAAAAAACGGAAATCGCAAGCAGAACAAAGCCCCGAGAACCTTCCCCAACCAAGCTACAGAATTTCTGATGTTTATTGATTTATGTCGCGAATATAGTAACGTCATGAATAAATTAAAGGTCTGTATAACCTCAAGAAAACGTAAAATATAATTTGTATTTTTAATGAGCTGCTATTCTGCCTTGACTTTTAAATCTCTTCCTGCCTTTTTCATTCTAAAAGGTGAGCTGGGAAGTAAATCTTGAGTATGGTAGATTACATATTGTCACACCCAGTACATTTTCACTTGACGTCAGCTTTTGCAAATGAGTGGCATTATAAATTCGCATTAACATCTAGCAACTAATGAGTTATCATTGTTACTTCGAGCCTTTGACGATATATGTCCATTAAAAATATTTGTAATATATAGAAATATTTTAATAATACAGTTTATTAAAATATTTTATTTAACAATGATTGCTCCCTTAAAATACAAAGAGTCGAGATTTCAAATAAATGGAATACCAAGGAGTTCACTATCCTAAAATTCTATTCTGTATCCCGGAGAAGTATAAAAACGGAACTGAAGATCGTAACCTCGCGAAGATGACACTATGATTTCCATGCAGATACGAAGATAGATCTTCTGTGTATTCTGCTGTCTAAATTTAGAATTTATACCCTTCCAGCCTTTGGAGCCTGTTACACTGTACTAGAAATGGAATTCAACTTCGTCCGAAACTCCTCGAAATCAAGCAACCATTTCAATAATTGTTGACTAATTTGTTTGCTGAAAAACATTGCCATTCGTCCGACTAACATTATTCAATTTGTATTTGACACGTGGACACGTGTTCACTTCCAGCGGTAAATCGTAGAAAATAATAGACATGCGAGCGAACTGTCAAGTTCAAGTATAACGTAATACCTTCGACAAAAAGCATAGCGCGAATTGCTTACGAACACACGGCGGAGTTAAGAGAACGGTGATAACGTAAGGCGAGGACAGTCGTGAACGAATTCATTTCAATTTTAAAATAATCATTGGATCGGGAACTCGTATTTTTCGGTGCGAAAAGGGTGCGAGTTCGTGTGCACGCGTTCAGGGTTACGCAAGGTCAACTCAAGCTCAACCATTTTCCAGCAAGCATTCTCCTTCCATTTTATACCCGTGGCGACCTCGAACTCTGTTACATCATTGACCCGCGTTCGAGCAAGAAAAAAGTTAATATTCATCCGAATATAAATTCGGAATTCATCGCGTTCGACCGGCGGAGAATTAGAAACAATTTTCGTACGAGCTCTAATCGCTCGGTGGTCACGTGTCCCCCGCCTCCAGTTCCACTACTGTACCTAGAGCCCCACGAGTGAATGCTAATAGAACGATTAGGAATCAATCGACACGACATTTTACTATCTATTCAGACGTAAAGCGGCGCGTTCGTTACGTCACCTATTGCGACGAACTTTCAAGTCCAGCCGCCACCGCCGCCGCCGCGCCGCTCCGGACCGGGCCGTGTGCGTTTCGAATTTCCCGCCAATTCCGTGCCGCCTTTCTCTGTGGCATTGATCTGTCGGTGCATGACGTCACCGACACACCCGCCTGCCAGCCAATAGGACCGTTTTATGAATGAATGGTATAGTGCATGCACGTCGTGGGACCGCATGCACTCCGAGGAACGTGCAAAAGACCGATGCACAGTGATTCGTCCCTGCGATGCACGTGGCGGAATTCACAGGCCGAGAATATCGCTATGCCTCCGCGCGTTTACGCAATACTTTCCTATGCAAATGTATACGATGGCCGGCAGGGCCCGCTCCAGCGGTTACGACGCCCCGGACAAAAAGACAAATTGCCGCCCCTTAAGAATATATACATATATATTCTTTAAATAAAGGTACATATTTTTTATTTTCAATAAAAATAATTTGATTTAAATTTTAATTTTTTAGCGAACGAAAAAATCGATGTGTCCAATTTTCTATTAATTGGGTATTTAAAACATCGATATTTTTCTCACACTTACAGCCAAAATGGCGCCCCTAAATTTTGGCGCCACGGGCAAATGCCCGGGTTGCCCCTCCCCCTAGAGCGGGCCCTGTGGCCGGACGGGGCACGGGTTCTTCCTAGTGAGAACTTATGTAGACACCTATATACGCCTCGATTTCAGACGGTTTCACGACCCGATCGATCGCGTCCGCTGGCACAAAATTTTTTCAGATACTTCCTAGCTACGAGGAACCTCTCTATTGACATGACTCAAGGCCGGCAGCAAAAACCGGTTCTCTGCTCCCTTCACGCCGGAATTCGAGTGTGCTCGAATCGGCATAGACTGTTACACGGTCTGACAGCCGGCATTGACAGCCAACAGACGGAAACATTTCGCCGAGGCGCGACGACCTCGTGTCGCAAAAACAATCGCGCTATCACTATCGGGCGACCTTGTCGCCAAACCGAACCAGAAACCGGAATCGTTATGCACGTTAGGGTGGACCTTAGCTATACTTGGTGAAATTTTTTTTGCGAGATTTTTTTCACGCTCCCCTCCCCCCCAAATTGTGCTATTGGGTAAGAAAATAATTCCTGCAAAAGTTGAAGTTGATCGAATAAGGGGAAGGCGTGCCTTATTGACGTTGAAGTTGCGAAAAAGATGAAATTTTGTAGGAATGGGAATATTTGAAGCAGACTTTTTATTATGACTAAATGTTCTTCTTGTGTCAAAATATTGATTATAATAGTACCAAAATGTAATATTTTCAATATAACAATTAACTAATTATCATATTTTTGTAAATATTTATGCTAAATTTTATGGTAAATATAGCTATGAGGGGACCCACCACGGATCACTTTGACCTTCACATATGTTGTCAAGGACAACATTCTCAACAACTTTTGTCATTCTATTTATCCGTCGCTCGATCATAGTTTTCGAGAAAATTGCAAAAAACTATTGCTAGTACTGAATTGAATTTTCTGTATTGCGTACGCTTATTTCCGATTTTCGTATGGCTCTCCGCCCCCTCCACAAGCCTAACCACAACTCATTCTATTCGCATAATCTTTGTATTGTAACTGTCATCTAGAATTTGATCTAGTAATTAAGACTAACCTAACCAAATCCTAACCACACCACAACTCATTCTATTTGGACGATTTTTCCATTACTAGATCAAATTCTGGATGACAGCTACAATGCAAAGATTATGCGAATAGAATGAGTTGTGGTTAGGTTTGTGGAAGGGGCGGAGAGGGCCGACCGCGAGGCCGGCCCGACCACGCAAACGAAAATCCAGGAGTAGTATCTCACTTTCGTTATATTATATAGGGTGAACTTAAAATAGTGAATAAGTATGCAAAATAATAATTTTAATTACATTTCTAGATTATTTAATGGATACACAGTGACCGCTAGATGTCGTATCGGGCAGAACTACCGTTAACATAAAGTGTAGTTGCAACCAAAATTTAACAAAGCTTTTTCGTAATTATCTCAGAAACTAAGTCCGAGCGACGGATAGTTATATTGACAAAAGTTGTTCAGAATGTTGTCCTTGACAACATATGTGAAGGTCAAGGTGATCCGAGTTCGAGTCCCCTCATAGCTATATTTACCAATTTTATGTATTTTATTGAAAGTACCAATTCTTTTACTTATATGTATTCTTATAGTAATTTAAAAAATAGAGAAATCAACGTTCGACATAAATATGGTATATCTAATCAGAGCATAATATTTTTAACCGGATGTGCTTCGCGAAAACGGACTTATTAGCGGGAAGGTGGCGGACAGAAATTAGATAGGCTAATTAATGTGAAATAATCTTAATTCTTACAAACTACACTTGTACTTGAGTGCATGTAAGGAATTATAATATTTTTAGAGGTTTAAAATATTTAACTTGAATTTTCAGTACACTCATCACATTGAGCACGCAGTTACTTCTATTTAAAAACTTCGCGCTCGATTAGGCACGCCTTCCCGCCGTCCGATTGATCTAAAATTTTTGATATATCATTTTTTCATGACATGGAACAATATTGGGGAGGGTGGGCATGCCCAAAATTTTTTGGTGAAAAAATAAGGTCCACCCTAATGCACGTGCACCGGTGCCACGCGTTGCGCGGCTAGATCACAATGTCGGACGTAAACGCGGATCAATATCAAGGCTCCGGAATCGGTTCGATCGACGAGTCTCGAGAAGCCCCAAGCTGTTTGCCGTGCGAAATCGCAACAAGCTACATCATCGTGACGAGGATGATTCGCTGTCGACATGCATCGGAAGACCGAGCCTCCTCGACGACCACTAGTAAACGGAGTCGGACTCGCGTTACTCGCCCGCGTGACCCGCGTTATCAACGGTTCCGTACGCGCGCCTAATGCGAGAATTATGCCAACTCTTATCGATCCCCGATGTTCACATTGACACCGGCGGGCCAGCATCGACCGTGCCACTTTTCCGTCCAGCAGAGCCTGTCACAATCGATAACGAAACGTGGGGACACATCCGATGTAAATCCCTCCGAAAGCACACTATAGCGGGCCTCGATCAGACAGGTCGGCAAACATTTCGCAACTGACTCGTTATCGGCTGATAATCAAACGCTCGCGTCATTCTTTATCACCCGGACTGGAGATCACCGTCTGACGTGCGCACCTAGCGCTTAGCTACCGACTGAACAGATCGCGCTGTCGGTGAAACGGATATAGCAACAACCCTTTCTCGACAGTCATCACTGGGATTGCTGTTCCTTCGGAGGGACAGTGTTACTATCAAAACCGTAAGGTTTCGGAGTATGTCACGCGATTATTGACCTAGGTTGCCTCGTGTAGGGGCGCTGTTTCTGCTTCTTTGATAACGACTGCTTAGCCACCCCACTGAAAGTCACTATATCCCGTTCCAACGACATACGATCACACGAGCATGTTTCTAATTGGCTCTTCGTCATCCCTGTCTATCCTTTTTAGCAATCACAAGTTTAGACCGAGGGATAATCCTTTTTACGTATTCTAGCGTTGTACAGGTTTTCACTTGGTCTCTCACCTCCTGCTTATTCATGTCACTCGTGGACGACGTCGACGTCTTCATAGTACTCCCCTCGTCGTTGCACCCCAAGCTACAGCTCTCCAGTTGCCGCGTGTTTCACACGTTTTTTTTCCCGTTCGCGGACCGCTAGAGCTGTGCTAAGCTAACAAGCCAGCTCCGTTTCGTGGAATCGCCGACGGGACCCGATTCGCTACTGCGTCCCGAAAGAATTCTCTGATGCTGACGAGCGAGGTTTTGCACGCGCGCCTGACAGACCACCAACCACAGAGAGTCCGTGTTTCTCGAGTAGTTCGCGGACGATTCACCAGCCAGCAGCGTACCTCACGAGTTTTATATCGCGACTGCTGGCACGGCGGCGCCAGTTCCACGCGCGTACCTACACCAGTGATGCCAGCGTGGACACCCTTTTTCGCGCATGCGCCATGATTTCAGCCTCAGTAAAGTACGATTCTCGAGGAAATATGGCACCTCGAGCGGCACGCAGAACTTTAAGAAATTGATATGATTTGATTATGAAAAAGGAATGTATGACAGGTGTCAAAGAATTTGTTTAAATTGTTCGACGTTATTAAGTTGATTTCCGTGGTTGAAGAAATTATTTCGTAATAGCCCAATCCTTTGCGAATGAAACAGAAAAAAATGTAGCTCAATCGGACAAACAGTTCCTGAGATAAAAAATTCGTAAGCGAGGCCCGTTTTCGCCAAAATGGGCAAAAATTGAAAACTTTAAAAGCGTGCCATTTCTAAAAAAATTCGAAACCGGCAAAATGATGACTTAAACCCCCCATAATTCACATGGACTACAACGTATTTCATTTAGAATAAAATCGACGATGGTGTCTGCAAAAAGTGATCGATTTGACATGGAATTACTCAGATACGTTACTGGTTTGGACGCACATGCGCGAAAAAAGGTGCCCTCGCTAAGATCACTGACCTACACTCCTATGGGCGAACGTGCGATGGCCGGATGGTGGGTCGGAAAATGAGGCCATAGAGGAGACCATCGGGCCAATGGCGAATACGAGCCGGTAGTACACCCTTACCGATCGAGGCGGTTTTCGCAACCCCTTAACCGCCCGCTTGGAGGGAAACTCGAAACGCAACTCGCGAATTCGTTTTTGTTCCGAAGTTGATTTTGAAATTCTCTTTGCGAGATTTTGCGTCTGTTATGGAATACTACCCTTGGTGTGGGAAATATTTGAAAGTGGGCGTTTGTTGAAATTGTTAAATAATTTTGTACGGAATATGGTATTTGATTTCTACTCGAGTCGATTATCCTCGCATTATCAATAATAATTGTTTTTATTTCAGAAAGGTTTCTGCCTGCGATAAAGAATCGAACGATACGATATCTAAAACCCATTCATTTCGGGAATTTACACTATCTGATGAAGTTGCGATTCTATATAGCAAAGAATAGTTCCGCGTCAAATATACATCAACGACTGAGAAGAATTCAAACACGTATTATTAATATTATCAATATTTGATGGTATCGAACATGCTCCAAATTGTTTTATCTCGTGTGTAATCATCTGTTCTTTTTCGCTTCCTTTGGGTTAGAGTATGAAGCGTAAAAAATACAAAAAGATGATCGAAATACTAAAAAATGGCACTCTGCTATCCTTTATCAATTAGTATCTACTCTGTAGTAGTGGGGATAGTACGTATCTTAATTTGAAAATTTGTTACCAAAAAATAATGGAACCTACTGGATTATTTTGACTCGGTTCAATAATTTTTTAACGAAACACTCTGTATTCCGACGGTTGATAATAAAAAGAGAAGGGGGTTTTAAAAATTTTATTTTATATAAATGTTCCAGGTTTCTGATGTGATACTACGGCACTGGAATCTAGCGCGATAGTGGGGATCATGGCGAGTGGAGGGGATCACAGAAGGGTTAACTTCCCCTCGTTCGTACACTTTGCTGTGTCCGAAACGTCATCGGTGAATGTGCCATACGGGAGATGGAGGCTCGTCTTCCCAAGGACGACCGATTCGGCGAACCGGTTGCATCAGGCGATATAGCTCCGTTACGCCGCTACACGTAATGTTTGCGTTTTGTTTGCGTTTACGATCGAGCGCCATCACTTGCGCCAAACTACCCACTTTCATCGATGCAACTGATACGCTATTTTCTATTTTTTACAACATTTTTCCACTTTGCAATATCTGACGTAATTCGCAAAAAAAATTTTCATAGAAGGAATAACTCTACGCAAAACACCCTTATATGTTGCAACCACCCCCTAAGATAACAAACCACCCTTTGATCTTCAGCTATTTAAAAATGTGAGTCATTTTTAATTTCTCATTTATTATATCTAGTTCAATTGTATGTTTTTATATGTTTTTTAAATTTGTTCTGTAAGGAAACTACCCCTTCAAAATGAGAACCATTTGTACTAAATTCTCTTATAAAAATAGAATATCTTATTAATTTTTCTATTTTTACTTGTAGCATTTCCTTATTGATTTTCTTTTGAACATTTTTGGCGCCTTTATTTCCCTGGTTTATTGCTTCAACCAGACAGAGTAGTAACATATAAAGATTTAATGATGCCATAACGCATAGACTGACTGCGGAGTGCAGCAACAGAAAACGAACGAGATTCCTCAAATATCCTACGAAGCTGTCAAGATTATTCGCGTTTGATTAATCTAGGGTACGTGAGTGATAAATCGTCCACGATATCGTCAATTTCGAGTCCACGTTTTTTGTCATTACGCTCCATTGTTTGCGAATAAAATTCAATAATGGTATTTATCATATGCTCACATAAATATTGCGTTTCTCGTTCGACACTATCTTTTTAATTTACGTTACCATTATTATTAATACTGCAGAACTCGCAAGTAAAATGCTCTCATTTTCAATTCCTTTGTTACTTATAAAATGTCAAGCATGAAACTTTTGCATCCCTAATGAAATTGCTTCGTATGTCAAGGGTTAATTCAACCTAAAAGCTAAAACTTTTTTACATTTTTATATTTCAGAGTTAAAATGGCTTCAATCGCAATCTAATTACTAGTATTTACAGAAAACATATTTCAAGTGACAAAGTTGCGTGATACACCTAGTTGCGCAGCCGTGCCCCATCGATCGCCGCGAATATTAGATTCAAATGACCCGCAATTATACAGCTATGCTTTAATAGTAAACAATGTCTCTAGCGTTCCGTTTATCCTCTGGAGATTATCATTTTCCCACGGCACGCGATATATTTCCGTCTATTTTGTCCTTTGCAGAAACGCGATACCCGAGAGAGAACAACAATAAACAATTCCCGATAGACCACGGTTACTCGATACTACGGCTACGAAATCGCGAGCGAATCGCAACGACGCGCCAGAGAAATTCCACCGAGTCACGATTATTACCAACACCTTCGTTCACGGAATCGGACGTGCGATAGCCGGCGAGTGTTAATTACATCGCGACGTTTCACCTTGACGAACTCCGAGAGGAACCTTTGGAGCGAGGATCGACTCGGAAGCGAGACTGCACGTCGATGAAAAATTTCGCACGATTAATTCAATTTCTGCAGACTTTCTAATTTCAATTCTCTCGATCGAACGATCATTTTTAGCGCCGCTCTATTCTCACGCCGAGCCTCCAATAGGAAATTAAAGTTAGACGGTTCAAGTTCCCTCGAAACGAACAAGTTCGCGCTGAGTGAGTCATGCGATCGGTACGGGTTATATCTGTAGTTCGCTGGAGTTGATTGTAGGCAGTAACAAATTGCACAAGAAAAAGTTGAATGCCAAATGAATATCTCACAAAGGTGTAAGTTTTCCGACATGGATCCCTGATACTTTTTCCTCGTAAACATTGTTAAGAAATGTTTGATTATATTAGACTGCGGATTTTTATGCAAAGTAAAAATTATCAGAATCTATTGTTGTAAAAAATTTTTTTGTGGAACTTTAAATATTATTTCCAATGCTCAAGTTAGGACATCTCTAGCCATATTTCAATTTATGTTTTCTTCAGTATAACCCGATGCCCAATGACGTACAGACAACATTTAAATAGACTGACTACCAAATCACCGGCTATAAAAATTGCGCTAGTATCTGTTTAACGAAGCAAAATCTGACCATTTAAGATTTACGAGAGTAATTACTAGTTCAATCGTTTTTTCAAACTGGACAAAAAGTTGCGTCACCCAACGGGCTAGGACACGAAAGCATGACTGCCCCGCGAAAATTGCATCGGTAATGATGAAACGGGCGTGTGCCGTACGTGTGCAACCTTGTGAGTTTAAGGTATGACGCAACCGACGACTGCTTTCAACGGCGGAATGAAAGTCGTCGCGCGATTGGTCGACGGCGAGGGCTCGAACGGTCGATCCCTCTTGCCTGACGTCATCAAATTCATCTGGGGAACGCATGTCGGACACTCGGAGAGAGCACGTGGCTTTTTCAATCGACCGCCGACGGAGCTATGTTCATGAGAACGCAACTGGCAATTACGGAAAAGTTTTTTCATTTTTGTTTTTGTATGTTAACTATCTCGAAAATGATCAAAGATTCGAGGATTCCACGGTCCAGTTTGGATTTACACTCGGAAACCTCATCATTAAAGATTACGTAACATCGAGAATGAAACTGCGTTGCGATAATGAAAGTAAATTGAGCACTCGCGAATCCGACTGCTTTTGTTATTCATGAATGGGCTACGGATGTCTATGCAAATCCGAGGTTGTACAGTATATTTTAGGAAGTGGAGGATTCAATGGAAATTGGTTGCCATTAGATTTTTTAGTGAACCCGGGACGCAAGAGCAAAGAACTCTAGCTTCCAGAAATATTTTGGACAAATACTTCATTTTTTTAATTGCGAGTTGCGTCAAGCGAAATTGCTAGAAGCACGAGTAAGTTTCTTTATTTTTTGTCGAGTGTGAAACATTAGCAGAAAAAAGTTATGCAATAAATATTTATCAGTTGTTAGAGATTATACCACGTACGAGGATGTGAGAAGAATTGCGATCGAGTGCTGATTCGAGTGCGTTTTTCATTTGGCGACGGAATATTTTTAATTCGCTTGATAAAGGGACTGAAAAGTGTTGGTACATATTCCCATTCAGTATTTCCAAACAGTTTGGTGAGTGTAATGTCAATAGAGATACTAATGTGTATGATAAGGATGTTGCACTGATTACTTCACACAGGATGGCGATTATTTCGGCCTGTATGTGTAATATTAATTACGATCCCATTCATTAAATATATGAAGAGAGAAATTGTAATATCATTTCCGTATTATTCAAGTGGACTTATCATCGTTAATTTAATAAACAGTTTCTACATTTTGAAATCTCCTGAAATTGTAAAGAGATGAGAAAAGTTATCAGACATTTCCTTTTCGCAGTTTAAATAGTGACTAATGGGAATTTTTAAAGTGAAACATACGAGAACTTCAATTTACAGTGTGAAGCAATGAGGCATTGCAAGAATACCCTTATAATTTTTTTATAGCATAGTGGCAATATTGGAGCGTTGAAAGCATTGCAAAATTATATCAGTAATATACTCATAGTTTTCAGTGAATTGTCAATTCTTAATATTCACAATCTGAAAGATTACATAATCCCATAATCTTCTATAAAGCCTACATTTACTGCCTAAAATCGCAGCCAAACCGAAAAATGAAAAGAGCACAAATTCATCAACTGTACCGAATTATCAGCATGCGAGTAATTTATATATCTTGGCAAAGTATGCATGAGAACAGCCGCATAATTTCAGACCCAGTGTTTTTACCTGTGTTACACTTGCCAGGTAACTATCAAGTTGCTAATCTCGGATTGAATTCGATTTCAGGTTGAAATTACATCGGAAACTATTTACCAGTTATTGTATCAGGTTAATCTGAAAATTACTGTCAGAGAGCACGAAGACCTAACAGGCGAAGTTTAATTCCAAAAAAATTCCGAGGACGTAAAATTATTATTGCCCAAGTAAATGCTACATTGTTTCAAGAGCCTCAACTCGGAAGTTCGTTTTTCCTCCCGGCGCGATAGCGTTTGCGTAATTGTTACTTGTCGCGCGTAACGAACCACGCGAGACTAGTATATGTATAGACAAGAATGCAGGATTCACGCATTTCGTATTCCGGGAGTAGTTTCGTCATCGTGAACCAGCGAAGAATGTGATCGGTGAACTGAAACGTGTTCCGGCTCACGCGTGCTTCGCTTCTCCGTGCAGATGCGCGCGTAGCCTGTTTGGAATCTCTGAACGAAGCAGCCGAATTTTCGCCTAATCCTCGAGCACGCTTCAGGGAATCCTTAATAACGCCACAAATCTAGCGAAACTGTTTTTACATAATAAATCCGGGAACCAAGACAATTTCACTTCAATTGCAATTTTTTAATTGATGAAAATCAATGGAAATTCAATTTCTTCATTCAAGCAGGTTTTATAATAAAAATCTACACAAACTCAATATTGTAATTTTTAAACGGCAACGCATCGCAATAAAATAAACAATCGATCATTTCACCGTGATAATACAAAATAACTGGAAACCGTTATCTCTAACAAGAATGTTGAGATTAACTATTTGTTAAAATTCCCCGACTTTCTTGGAAAATGTTTATTCAATTTTAAAACACACAATGTGTTGTTCTGGCAACAACAGATCGATCATTGAAGGATTTTGCTTAATAAGACTGAAAGAATTTCGAAAAGTTTTAATTACTACTTTGCCGAATAATTGTTTTGGAATTTCATATCAGTTTATCTGAATGATCGATCATATCTTTCCTTCATAGGAAATTATAAACATCCGGTGTATATTTATTGGAGGATTAGATATGTTCGAGAGTGTTCCTTATCGGCTCACGGGTTTTGTTAATCCCCTGTTTGAAATTTTACGCAAAGTAGTCGACAACTTCCATCTTTCTATATGTATATGTAGAGGCTTGCGCTGGGCGACATTTATGGCAGGGACATAGCTATTGCGCAGTAGGCCCGGTACGTGACTTTTTGTAGTTTGGCTATGGCGTTGGGGCTGCCATCGCCACTTAGCTTATTAGCATTGCCGTCCTTACCTTCGATGTAGTCCCTTGCCATAAAACGCCTAAAATTGTCGTCTCTTGGACTAGTGTTAGTTCCGTCCAACCCCAAATCTCAGGAAGTAGAGATGAGACCCTGAGGAAGTAGGGATGAGACCCTGAAGAAGTAGGGAGGACCGAGGTGTTCAGGTTGCTAACTCTCGATCCTCCAGTTAGACTGCATTTAGATACTACACTCGAACCTTGTAAATAGTTGAAATGTAGTCGTTGAAACCAACCTAGTTTGTCGTTCCTTCCGACTGGGGAAGGTGGTCCTTCGGGTAGAACATTATATTAATCGACACACCCAGTGCAAATACACACAAAGTCCGAGCGATCATTTCGGATTGACCGCAATGTGCTTCTTAAGTATCTTTTACGTTTACTGACTCACGTAACAGTCTCGGGTATTATTACATTACCAATCAAATCCATTCAATGTCCAATAATAGAGAATCATTCAGATCCTTTGAGTGCCAAGGGAATCAACTGGTATTTATCAATTCAAATCGAAAAATCACTGAGTGATCTGTTTATCAGGGTCTTACGCATCAACAGCTATTGTGTTCTGTGAGTGCCTGAAGCTGTCTATTGAAGTGCCTAGGACCCTAGGCTTATACCTCAAGATGTTTGTTCCGTTACGGTTTTTGGGGACTCGATCGTTACTTGTTACGGAAAAACTCGCAAACGATTGTCCATAGCATAAAGTTATTTTCGACGGACTTATCGAAGCCGTCATCGTTCCGCGACGGAACAATGTTAGAGTCAAATACCACGGTCAAGGATGAATTGTACCGTCCTCTTTTAATCGGATCAGTGGACTAAGACACTTGCAAAATCGCCTCACTCTTTTGGTCAGCAAAGAATTTTTCACTTGCTCATTAGTAGACTCCGGATTTTATGCATTTATGACAAAAATGAGTAGCTGCGATTTAAAACAGTGAAAAGACTTTCAAAGTATAAATTTATTATTTTCACTATATTAAAATTATTAGTGGAAAATATAAAATATTTAGCTTCTGTGCAATTGATGGACTAAATTTTTATTTTGAATAAAGATCCAGAGTCTACTCATTAGCAATATTGACTAGTAAACTTGTTCTGCAAGACTGCATCGACTTCTGCAACAGCATAACAATAAATCGTTCTTTAACTAATGCTCAATGGGGTCTAACAATAAGTGATGACATGGTGGACATGGCTATACCAGCAACATAACAATAAATATTCAATGAGGGCTACAGAGTTCAATACATCAACGTAATAAAATGTTAGTATCAGTCTTGTGAATGAACATGTTCGACAAGTCGATCAACTCAGGAAGTTGCTCCAATCGCAACTACCATTTCTATTGAACCTACCACAATGCAACGCTCTTATCAAGCTCCCATCTTCAAAATTCGTCGGACTTTGTCCGTGACCAACGATCAATGAAAATCTACAGATATCTACAAAGATATCCGTAGCCGCCACTATCGAAAAAATGATCTCAGATCCACAGACTCATTTCGTCATAAAAACTCGACACATTTGTTTAACCCAGACGATCCTCCGATTCGATAATTCGATCGATATTATCAGGAACCTCGGGATAACTTAATCCCTGAAGAATTTCGAGGTACGCCTGTCTCGTATTCTTATCATCGAATACTTGACATGGATGATCGAATGATTACGCGTGTTTTCACTATTGAACCGTATGGAAAGTTCGTGCTGATTCTTTTAGTCAACAAGTAGGGTCTTAATTTTGTCAATGCCGACAGAAAATAGTGGCTCGTAATTTTTATCATCTAAACTAATGCGAAGAATGATTCTTGCCAGTTTTACCGAATCGGTATGATTTTATTGAATTGATATTAGTTTATGTGAGTAACAAATAGAAACTAAATGCAATGATTATTCTGTTAACTTATTGTAGTACGGTTTCCTTCAAAGCTTTAATGCAATTTATAAATTTAGTTGCAGTTCTGTACCTTGGAGGTTTCGTATCAACGTATACAACTTTAATGAAGACGCAGTATAGACCAGGAAAAATCGGGGCAAGAAATCGCACGAATTTTACCCGAGGCCCTGAATGAACAGCTTCACATCTATACGTGCCCCAGCGCACGTAACAATCTCCTTGAGATCGTACAGACGTGCTTGCTTTAGAATATACTTGGCCCTGTCGACGAAGGCTCTTCTGGTTTTAGGAGAATTTGTTGTTTGTCAATGACGGAGCATGTAGAATGCTTCTAACTGTTTCAAATACCTGATTCGTTTCAATACCCTGTCACTTTCTATTTGTTTCTAGTCACTGCACGTTTATCATGCTGCGTATGTTTACGTAAATTTACGACTTCGTGGATCAATTTACAAAATCTATAAAAGGTATAGAATTAAGAGATTGTTGCTTACGTTTTAGATTTTATCTGATTTGATCTGCAAACAAAAGTAGAACATTATGGAAAAGAACTTGATCTTGGAAATGATTGAATATTCATTTAATAGTAATTGATAACGTGCAGTGGTTTGATCGCTACAGGAAACGGAAGTGGCTCGATGATTCATGGTAATGTATCATGTACTGCAGATGAGTCATTGTATTGAGATCGATTAATGTGGTTTCTTATAACCTCCTTTAATCATAATATTTTCTAGCGAACACAATTAATAATCTATTATTTAAATTAATTATTATATTATAATGATTGCTATCGCTTACTATCTTCTAATCGGAAGTTACGTAAGAACCGCGATATGTAAGCGACACATAAGACGCTGCAAGTTTACAATTATATTTTCAAAGTGGAAAAAATATGAGGATAAGGCCCGCTGCACACATCCGTTGTTTCAACGTGCGGCGACTGTGCGGTACCGGAGTTGCGGTCTGAAGTACATATGTACTATGGATTCAATTAGACGCTGCACATTTATTTGAACCGTAATTGCGGCGTCGCACGTCGCTCTTGCGTGCAATATTTGCCGCAATTCCCCAAAGGCGATCGTCATTACATTATCGCATATCAGTTGATGTGCACGTTATTCTGCCGTACGGTTGCCGCATGGTTGCCACATGGTTGCCGCATGGTTGCCGCACGGTCGCCGCACGGTCGCCGCACGTTAAAACAACGGATGTATGCGAATGAAACTGATGACAGGAAGCGATACTTCAAATATATCGGATTACAAATGCAACTCCCGATTACATCAGACAAATGTGCGCTAATTTTTGAACATGATTAGACCGAAAATTTTGCTACACGACGTCTCTTACGGATTATAGTGTTGATGATAGTATCTAAAGCAGGTAATGCAGAAGTCAGGTGCACATTTCCGTTTGTGAACAGTATGATAAATATTTAAACAAAATAGTCGACTATCGAAATCCCACCCTCACTTTTTTGAGATTTACACTTGACTGAATTTTAATCAAAAGTGGAATGCATTTACAACAAGAGTAAATTGAAAAGTATTTTTCTCAGGTGGAAATATGTATATTGATCAATGGGGCAACCTCGTTGTCGAAGAAGTGACAGTAGGTAGAACGTTTGTCGGCTTCCATATGAGCACAGCGCAAACATACTTAAAGGTACCTTCCCGATTACCATTTCCGGAAAAAGACTTATCGTTGCCGGGTATCCGAGACCGGTTTCGACCAACTCTTGCAATGCAAGAGCCTTAGTGGTCCATTTTATCATGGTTGCTTTTAATCCTGCGGTATTTGGACACCCTGATTACGTTTGACTACTGTTCACTTGCCCCGAAGCTATCACAGTAAATAAAGAATATTCTCAAATTTCATACAACCTGACTAAGCTTGTTTCATTTAGAATTTAGGCGATAGAAAGTACAAGGATCTTTCATCAAGTCAAAAATAGATTATTCGTATTACTGTCAGTGTAATGTCTTTTACAGATCTGATGGAGCGTCACGCACCAGTTGCATCACGTGTCTCCGTTCTCGAGTACGCAAAAACAGAGATTTATGCAGCGTGTCGACCGATCACGTGGTCTGTCCTGAGTGCACGGGTATGGATGCATATCGGGGCCGGGTGTCGACCGGCGCAATTCGTGGAAGTTATCTGATACGGTGCAATTGGCTCTCCCGATGCGATGTTTGACTTCTCTTAACGAGACTCCAATTGGACCCCCTTAACCACTTTCGTCACAGAAGAACAAGCGAAATAATAATGGACATTATTCGTACCACTGTCGGAAATCATGATCGACACACTCTAGAAAGCTCTGAAATCGTTTAACCCCTTGCGCTGAAATGACGTGCCACGCACGTCCGAACGTTTCCGTTCCAGAGTTGGAAATGACGTGTGACACACGTCGAAATTTTTTTTCTCAGTATTTCCAATTTTTTTTATTCCTTTATTTGTTTTAATCCCACT
Organism: Lasioglossum lativentre; assembly: GCA_916610255.1. Lineage (NCBI taxonomy): Eukaryota > Metazoa > Arthropoda > Insecta > Hymenoptera > Halictidae > Lasioglossum > Lasioglossum lativentre. The sequence continues at coordinate 29,104,588 of OU744355.1, read as the reverse complement.
GTCTATTCTTTTTAAAAAATTGTTTTATTGTACACGGTTTGGTCACGCGTATCATTATTTCATTTCAAATCCTCTATTTATCTCGATATAATTAAAAGCCTGGTCCGAATTCTATCTGGGTGAAGTTTTCCGTGGAACATAAGCAAAGGCTTGTTACGTGAATGAATAATGAATACCACATTCCTCGCGACAACTGTCATACTCTTCACAAGACAGTTCTGCTCCGCTATATCGAATAATTATCGTCGGAAGAGGAAGTTTCGTCTGAGGTCTTTATTTTTCCTCCGCAGACGGTTCTAAATGCGCCGATAAAACGACCGCGTTATCGTATCGGTGTTCATGCGAAATTTAATTTGCATATGGAATGTCGTTTTATCTCGCGGTCTATTATCTCCCTCTGTATTCGAGACGAATAATAGACAAAACTATGGGGACGCTTTATTTTGGTCGAAATAGAGCGAAATCTAATCGAGCCTCGAAAAACTTCCGGTCTCCGAAATTGCGCACTTTCGTCGATTTTTATTGACCCATTAAATGTCTGATGTTTTGCCATATTTAAAAAGGTCTTACTTAAGAACCATTCAAGGTAAAAAATATTTACTTGTGGATTGCTCGTCGTCGGTTGGTCCTTCTTCCTACAGTGCTCACACATAACAACGTGTTTCTATATGGAAGTCAAAAAATTTCTTTCGAGACAAGCTCTCGAGTAAATAATTAATCGCAGCACGTTGCACTAGCCACTGCTTTGAATTTGTTCACACAATGGGAAAGAAAAATGCGAAGACTCGAAAAGTTAATCGAAATGTCAGCGTTAGTTTCAGTCTATACAGAAATTATAAACAAAAATGCAACTACCATTGATTTTCTCTGTTTTGTACATATATTACCAAGATTGCAAAAAATATTATTAAATACGTGGTATTTAATTTTATTTTGGATTTATTTTCGAATTACTAAATTACTCTTTCGAAATTACAGTTTTTAATGCAGAACGAATATGAAAAGAAGCTGTGTTGACTTTTTGCGTGCTTTTACTATAAATTAATGAGCAAACATATGCGTCAACTTGTTCATGTAGTGTCTTAAGTAGCAATTGAAAGCGGGTCAGCAAACTTAAAAGGGGTGGCAAGAGTTTCAACCCTCTTAACTTCCTATTAAAACTAATTTGTATAGTTTTTTATATCGTATGCTCTTTGACATTAAACATTTCCTTCTTGTATCACGCACTTCTTAACGTTTAACAAATAATTGGATGTAATTAGTTCAAGTGGTACTTCCAACCTGACTGACAAACTTAGAACGAATACAATTTCTGCTCTTTCCATTATTTACTGCAACTGATAAACATCACGTACACAAAATTTTCACAATAATAATAGAATGTTTCTAAAACATAATAAACTATTAACGTTCACACGGAATAATAAATTCATATAGAAAATAATAATAGTTGTTATGCGAAAAATGAAAATCTAACTACCTTACTAATCAGTCACGTCTTAACCAAAAAAAATTTCGAAGTAGTGTCGTTTCTCGTTAATGTGGCTACGTGATCATTTTTAATTTTGAGCAAAATTAGAGGGTGAAATTACTTAATTGCCTTTTTAGAGATGGCGGGTACACACATTTCATCTTCACGATGCTTCTTGCAACAAGGTCTGCGAACGACCAACTTAACCGGCTGAAAATTCAATGGTGAATTTCTTTACCGATTCCTTGTGCGATTATAAAGTAACTTTACAAATTAGGTTACGGGCGTTGCGTACCAGATTTTCGCCGACAACGTATCCGTGCTCCATATTGTGAGGGAAAACAAATCAACCATTCGTGTAGCAATCTTTGGCGACCATTTCTCTGTGAAATGAGATTTTCGGAGGAAATTGAAGTTCGCCGGTACTTGAAGTCGTGTGTCTTATACGTGTGTACCTATTTGTAATATTGGATTAAAAAAGGGTTGCGACGGTCGATTTTGAACAATGCCATTTTTTAGAGTCTTTCTAGTATCTCTTTCATGAATTTATTAGAAATAAGATTTTCTTCTCCAAATGATTACTTTTAATTTTTTCCAGAATACATACAAATCTTTTATATTGTTCCAATTGAATTGCAAACTTTTGCAAGATTTTTACGAAAATATAGAAAGTACAATTAATCATTAGTATGTTATAGATTTCGACATTTTGAACAACTTTCTCCTTTTCCTATATGAGGCGCTCTCTTTTAGTTTCCGAGATATTCGCAAAAAACATTTGCTACTACTACATTGAATTTTCTTTTTGTATATTTTACACTAGAAGAACAATTGAATAAATAGTTCAGCAGTAGCATGTCGAAATTAAAAGCTCACCTTGAAAGAGACCGTCTCATATAGGAAAAGGAAAAAGTTGTTAAAGATGTCGAAATCTATAACACATTTAAATTTCATCAAAATCAGAGAGGAGTACCCTTTTATAAATAATTACCTGTTTGTCTACATATTCATACATCCCGGTGTTTAAGACGTAAGCTCATGAATAGCCAATGATTAATTAATTAGTTTATCAACAATACACCAATTTGATTAATGAGAGAGGAGGAAATTCAAATTAATTTCATAATATGGTGTACATATCTATATCAGATTTTTTTAATTATAATAGCTTGATGATACCAACAGATTTCTTAATTATCTTATCTTATTCGATAATATGATAAACCATATATTTGATAATAAAGTCCTCAATGCAGAGGTGCGTCAGATTTATTTTTGAATCTTGCCATTATTATAATTCGATTACAATTTTATGCAAATAATGTCATAAATATATCAAATTCGTGGTTTTTGCCACACTTCCTTCGTGCCTTACGTTAAGAAGTTTTGGCACGACGCATATTCGTCCCTGTCAAATACATTTAAACAAATTGTAGTATGAAGTAGCTATATGATCATGCAATGATTATTGCAGTACTATAAAAAGAGATCGTCTAATATTATATTATACATATGCCAAAGAATTGTTAGCACAGTTTTGACGTTTCTAACATTGGCAAATTGTATATAATATTTTATTTAAACCTTTCGAAAATGTTTGTTAAAATATCCAATAAAAAGGCCCGCGTTAAAAAGTTAATTTCTGTAATTTCATTGATCGTAACAAGATTGTTCCAATACTTTAATGTATCAACATTTTTTCTAATCATGATTCATCTTTATTTTCTACACATTTACCAAAATATACAAAACATTGTCTCGAAACTTGTTCAAAGATCAACCGCAGCCATTTTGCACGCACGAGTCGGTTTCATCTAAATTTAGCATTAGAGTCGCGATCACCTTCACAATTGCACATTCTATGCAGAGGGTTCTTCAAAAAAAATAAATACAATATATGTAACTTTTATTTCAATATTTGTAATCTTTGAGGAAAAAATTGTACTCCATGTTTAACTATAGGAGACCTGAATATCATAAATTTTTTAACAGCAGAAAAATTATATTTAAAGAATTCTTCATTTTAATGAAAGAAAGATTCTACTGCTAAATCCTTATAAAACGGGTACCAAACAATTATGACGCAATAGAATCTTTATTATTATCAAAACTGATTAGACGACCCAATCTTACGGTGCCATTTTGACACGCAACATGTTTATACTTATATCAACTTCCATTTTTTATTCTAATGCCATGTGTAATTTCTACATATGAGACAATCCATCCCATTCAATTACCACTCAATTCTCAAAAACCACAACTTCACATAATCTCTATCTGAATCTACACAACATTTCCCTTTTATAAATGACAATGAAATAGAACCCAGTTTCCACACAAATCTTTCACCAATCAATTTCTATCAATTCTAACTAACCGGTCAACGGTGATCAATTTCAAATGTCCATGTACAGTGACTAACATAATTGATGACACGAAATGTGTCTGCCATATCGTTAAAAAATGTCGATGCTATTGTCAGCAACTATAACTTACACGAATCTCCAGAACACATTTAAATTTTCGTTACAGGCCCAAACGCGATTTTTACAAAATGTGATCGCACGTCTTCATCTCTTTTAGCTTCACAGAAAAACTACAATCTTTCGATTCATTTATAACAAAGTTATTCTGATTTGAAATGCGTGTGTAAGTCCGACAACGTAATAAAATGATCCCGGTAGATGCAAACAAAGCACAGTGTACGCGGCATTCTGTCAATAGGAGTGTACGCGTGTGCATATCGAACGCGGAATAATTGGCGTTACTCTGAATTGCTAACAATTGGTCAGGGGTTACCTCGTCAGACACCGTCACCACCTTCGAGGCTTCCTCGACCGGCTGCACGGTTTTCTCATCCATGGACTTCTTGCTGTAGCACTTGCAGATCTTGCTGAATAGGGAGCCGTTCTTCGTCTTCATGTTGCACTTTGACCCAGGGAACTGTCGCGCGTGAATATTCCGCCGGCTACCTGTTCCTGACGTGGTACTGAGGTTCGCAAACCGATCGGTTCTGACCGTTGTTATCACCGCCCGGTGGATCAACGGTCAACATGAATTCTGACGGTGAAACGTCAGCTTGGCGACGAAAAAGTCAGTCGGCGTAGCAACACGGTCGCGAGTCGCTTCCTAGTCGGAATACTCCCCGCCCAATCGCGGGGCCATTGCGCCTGAGCGAAAATCCCACGGTCAAGGCGTCCCCATCGCACCACTGCCACCAAATTCAAGACCTTGAATGTTGGACCGCATGGAAACGCGATCGATACCTCCCAGCAACACACCCTTCTTCGGGAGGACTCTCATGGGGGTGGAAATCGTCTTAACCCGGCGCTACACCCTCCCCAATCTAACCTCTGTCCTAGTTCTTGGGGGCAAACGTGGGAACCATTGCTGAATGTCTCGATAGACAGTCACAGTAATATTCAGACACTTTTAACAAAAACGATAACTTTTTCACGTTTGGACCAAACGACTTTAATTTGTTGGAAATTATAAATTTTTTTTGGAATAATTGGAATTTGTTCAGAATCTTGGAGAAAATTTTAAGTTAATTTGTACCATTTTTTATGTGGGCCTATGTTGAAAATTTGCTACCGAATTCAAGGTTCGACCGTAATCGTGGAACGTGATCGGTACCTCTCAGCAACAGACCCTTGGGGAGAATTCTTGGGAGGGTGGAAATCGTCTTAACTCGACGCCGCACACTCCCAAATCTGGCCTCCGCCCTAGTTCTTAGGGTCAAACTTGATGCGCGTGCTGAATCCCTTTTTCCCCAAACACGGAAACCATTTCTGAATGTTGTATATACATAGATACAGTGCTCACTTGGCTTTGCAAAGCTTGCGATCCGGAAGTGCTTGCGCGGTAGCGCTAATTAAAAACAATAATGTTATTGAACTTTTCTATAATATAGTTGGCGAAATTGTGCATCATTAAGTATTAAACATTCTGTACCACCATAAATTTCGGAACGAAATTCTGATTCAACCTAAAATAATTCATTCTCTTTCATTTACCACGAATGTCACTAATTAAAACGGTCCATTCACGGCTCAAAATTGCCTCAGGACAACTAAAGCTCACAGATAAAACGGAAATAAAAAAAGAGTGAAATAAGAAAGCATCAAATGTACTTATTTTCAATGTACATTCAAACATACGATAAAAACCATAAAACAATATTTGTTGTTGACATTGCCTGGAGGATCGGCCGTGCACTATCTGTTAAGCCTAAAAAGACTAATGCTCGCGGTCGTTACATCCGAGCCGCAGCTAATTTGCGGCGACTGAAAAAACCAGACGGGTAATAAGTATCAAAGCGGCGCGCGTTAATTACAGCGTTATATCGATCTGTTTATTGCGATGCTCGGTGTGCGTTTTTAGTCGCGGGTACACCGACGTCTTTCGTTTAAACTGTTTAAGGGGTTACACCACCCTGGCGCTCGGAAAAATCGGTATAAAAATAAACTTTTTTTTTTACGCTGCCATTAAGTATATAAAATGATCTTTATTTTACATATATATATAGTAGTTTTATGAACAATTTGTAATATTAACGATTAAATAAAAATTAAAAATGGCGGAGATATAAGCCGATAAGTAGGATCTTTTGAAAATCCTTGCTGATGGTGTACATGACTTCTCTGTTAGGCATCGTCTAAAAAATAATAAATGAATTTTTTCTTATTTATCAGGGTAATAGCTACAATGTGACGTAGGATTTTTGTGATTGGTTGCCATATTCGAAAGTTATAAATTTTTTAAACGCAAAATTTCGATGAAAATTCGAGTTTTTTGCCATCAGCAAGGATTTTCAAAAGAGGGTCCTTCTTTTAATCGTTAATATTGCAAATTGTTCATAAAACTACTATATATATGTGTAAAATAAAGATCATTTTATATACTTAATGACAGCGTCAAAAAAAAAAGTTTATTTTTATACCTATTTTTCCGAGCGCCTGGGTGGTTTAACCACTTAAACCATTGTCGCGAGGATTATATCATTGAGCCACGACAAAGTCGGGGCAAGTTCTTTCGGCGACGCGATTGTTATATAGTTTTATGAGTGAAAGATACAGGGAATCGGTATTGCCGCTTTTATTGGGTGTCGCGGATGCACGATATTCCATCCAGGAACAAGATAATAGTTGGAGTCTGAAATGCATCGCAATTGATCGTTGTATATAATAAGAGTCCTTAACCGGACATGCTGATCGGCAAATTATTTTTCGAGCATTGGAACCGAGAACGCGAACCATGTCTTCCGATACTTCAACTTTGTTGCGGCGTGCGGACGCTCCCCCTTGTCTTGTGTCGTGATTGATAGCGAAGTTCGTGCTTTCTCCTTTGTTATTCGAAGAGGATGTTAATACAACGCTGTACACTGAGATATTTTGGATCAAGATTGAATTTTTAGATTTTGTAGAGATTGAGATGGATTGAGGGACGAAATGTCTCCGAAGAAGGGTTAAATGTAAATGGGAAAAGTAGTTCAAAAATCAGTTATTAAATCTTCCAATACACCTTTCAGCTTGTCGAGCGGTATGTACTCCGCTTTTAGCACCACGCACGTGTTTGTAATCGATTTGATAAATAAAACACAAAAGCCTCGGTCTATTCAAGCCGATGTAACCTGTTTAATGCCGATCCCCATTTTATCATGGGCACGCGTTCGCGTACTTCGATGAATGGAAAAATTTTTTAAAAACTTCATATTCTTCGAAGAAAGTTTGTAACTTATACCTACGATTGAAAAATAGAAATAATATTTCTTTCCAATAATCAATCTTTTCTCGATATGACTTTATTGATACTTATCCCCTGATGAAGCAAAATTAGAAGAAAAGTTGTAATATTGGTTCGGTTTGTAACAATTTAGTACTACACTTTTAATTTATTTAAATATGTGCAAGAAGTAAGCGACACTTCTAATGGTTCTGACAATGTCAACAACGTCACGTGAGAAATTGAGTCGTAAGAACAGCCTACTAGTTTCGAAGCACAGGTGCACATGTGACACACTAGTGCAATCATTAAGAATGCGATTGTCAATCGAATGCGCGCAGAGCACGCGTGCCTCCTTTGCCAATTTTATCCTAGCTTACTGACCCGCATCTTCTTCTTCGTCTTTCAATGAACTCGCTTCTACGATCCCGAATTCATTATAGACTGATCAGTTTATTTCTGAACACCAAAATACTCTGTTCCGAATAAAGACTCGTTCTACACATACTGAAATGGTCTCTAAAATCTTCGACAAGCAATTCGAGCCATAATAGTAATCTCTTACACGATAACAATTAATACGTTCAGTGGAGCATAAAGAGATTGTAAATATAAACCGATATAAAGATACTTGGCAAGTAAATAATAAATATTGTTTAATAGATTATTTAATGCCACACGAAAATGGTTGTATACATTTTATGGTTATAACCTAGTTCATCAGAGAGTTCTTAGAATAGTTTTTACAACCTACAATTTTTCACGACCGTTATGTGGATTACGTACTCTTCCCAGTATCAACTTGATATTATCGCACTAATCGTTGTATACTTGGAAATACCGAGCTGCTAGCAATTGATAACGACATTTTCACCGATGTATCGCTTCCATAAATTATTAAATCTGTATTGACATATTAACATTTTAAAAAAAATAAAGTACCATAAAACCGTGACAAAAAATCATAGATCAACTTTTGAGACATTATTGCAAAGAGAGAACTTTCTCCCGCGAGATCACATTCAAACAAATGCGGAAAAAAAATTGTTAACTCCGTCTTTGAGAAAACTAAGTTGAAGGGCGTGGGAGTGAAGACTCTTTGAAATGGACGTGGGCGGGAGGTTGTAAGGTTTTTTGCACAAAGTTATAATTGACTAGTTCGAACGATATTTAATTTTGCCGAGTAGCGTATTAATCCGGTTGTTATTCGGTCTATATCCGTGTACACGAACTGCATGCAGGATTCTAGTCACGCGGCAGTCATGAATGAAAGCTCGTGACGCCAACGCGCCCGCCCCTCGATCATTATCTTTCTCTTTTGCTAGGCGGCGTGAAGTTCGCGTGAAGCAACGAATTCTCTCGCGTGTCCTCGATCGTAGATCGCTAAGCTCGCCAAAATGATATCGTTTCGTAACCCGCGACGCGCGGCTCCTTTGATATTGCGATCAGCTGTTCAAAGGCACGACGCAGTGACCCATTTCGACCAAGTCGCGAACGCTTAATTCGCGCAAAAAGACTGTCTGAGGAAAGAGATCATGGATCAAAAAACTGTTCATCTCGATGAACTACTTGAGAAGTGGCCTTCGACAAGGTTAGGAGGAATGCCACGAATTCCGACAACCTTCTGACGCAGTTGAACATTGAAACATTTAAGAGGATCTTGTTGGAGATCTCGTTTTTCATCGTAGACGATCAATTAAAAAGGAAGCGAGACGAGATCTGTTTTATTAATTGCTACAAATCTGAAGGTTACATTTCAGGCCCCTAAATGACGCTAGTAGCTCTGATGAGAGAATTAAAAGAAGTTGGTATCTCCATTTGATGAACTTTGGATGCCAATGAAGAAGGATTTCTAAGTTTCTTTGCTCCTTTTCTTTGTAGATCTCAACCCAATCGAATGCACGCGAATACTAAATAATTAATTGCGCAGAAGGAAAGGTTTCTGGTTCACCGTGCATTTAGCACCCTAGACAGTGGAGGTCTTGAAGCATCATCGAGCGTTCGGCCAGAACCGTTGCGTCGCGGCTGGCATCATGAAAAATTGCGTAAAGCCTCAGTCATCGGCTGGTTCCCGAGAAAATCAATTAACCTGCAGTCCACTGCAGCAGGTTAACAGGTTCGTTTGGGTTACCCGATACTCTGTATGAAGGTTCGCGTTACCGGCGACTCGTTCAAACCAATTAGCGAGCTTTTTTCGCTCAAGTATTCCGCGGCTTACGCAACGGCCAGGGGAAAAGTCAAGGGCGCCTGACACCAGGATGATCAAAGCCGGGACTTACCGTCGGCTCTATGTGCTCCCAATTCTCGTTCAGGTAATCCCATGTCTCTTCCGTCATGGTCCAAGTCGGGCTACGCAAACGAATGCCGGGATGAGACGCGTCGCGACGTTCAGGAACAGAGGACGAACCAAGGAAAACCGGAGGAAAATGAAGCTTCGTGCTAGGTAACTGCGGAGAGGCACAATCACGGCGCCCCTCTAGAGATCACTAAAAGCTTACATCACACGATCCGCAAGCTCTGCATCGACTCTATCTTCTCGCGGCTAGAAATACTAGGCGGCGGCTCGCGATCATGCGAACCCGGTATATTTTGGGCGATCGCGCGCGTTTCGCTTCTTGAGAATGAGATCCACTCGGCGAACTTCTTCCGAGGGTTCTCTACTTTAACTCTCGGACGACAGACTCTATTCTTGTAACTACAGAATTGAACATTTTTAGGGCCTTGCACTGCTTTATTTATCAATTTTTTTTAAATATGAAGAGGTAGGCTTCAATATAAGTATGCCGAAAGTTTTTTTTATTAATATCTCAGGAACTAACAAATATTATTAATATATTAGGTGTCCTCTCCCTCTCCCACCCAACCCTTTAAAATTTCTGTTCATGGGTCATACCATAATACATCTGTACACATTATACAGGGTGGTCCACCCAACGTGTGCACCGTTATAACTACCAAAATATGCGAATTGCACGAAAGAATTTAATATACAAATTACATGGTTTAAAAGGGTACACTATGTAGTGTGTTAATTTTCTTTATAGGTGGAGGCGTGAAGGAGACATGAAGGTCAACTCAGTTTTTTTAAATAGAATACTATATTTTTTATACCAAAATATGTTAGTAAGTAAAAAAGTATTGACCGTTATCAGTCCTAAACCAAATAGCTAACGAGTAATTTCTACTTTATTACTTGAAAATTTTCTTCACTTAATATCGAATGAATAACATTAATGCAAATGGATATCACTTTGAACACTTACATTAGTTGCGTTAAGCCACTGGGTCACTCATGTTAGTAAACACTGTCACGTAAACATCGCATAAGTACCCTGCGATGTTATTCACTCGATATTAAGTGAAGAAAATTTTCAAGTAATAAAGTGAAATTACTCGTTAGCTATTAGGTTTAGGACTGATAACGGTCAATACTTTTTTACTTACAATTCGATACTCTATCATATTTTGGTATAAAAAATATAGTATTCTATTTAAAAAAACTGAGTTGACCTTCATGTCTCCTTCACGCCTCCACCTATAAAGAAAATTAACACACTACATAGTGTACCCTTTTAAACCATGTAATTTGTATATTAAATTCTTTCGTGCAATTCGTATATTTTGGTAGTTATAACGGTGCACACGTTGGGTGGACCACCCTGTATATCTACCAGCGATTATTTCATAATTTTTAATAGATCTTTCAACGGCCCCCCAATAACAAAAACATAATTACCCCCAATAACATAATCTAATAATTTCGTTGGGGACTATTACCTAAAAAAACATTTTTTCTGAAATACAAAGTCAACCTTTGTAATGGACAGTCTAAAAGACCAGTTTTAGTAATGATTATATTTTGTTATTAAGCCTTGGGGTAACCCAAAAATGTTATTATATGTATTTGAGTATGTAAAACATAAATCTTCGTATAAACTAATTTGTAACGGCAATTCTTTTGAATTATTTATATTTACACGGCCGCTATAGGCTTTCCCAACACAAAATTGATGAACACACAATGTCAGGATGGCCGAGCGGTCTAAGGCGCTGCGTTCAGGTCGCAGTCCACATTGTGGGCGTGGGTTCGAATCCCACTTCTGACAAAAATATCTTTTGGACATTTTAAGTCGTCTTCAACTTATCAAACAGAAAAATCAAGGCTGGTGTATTCGCTTCCTGCTGCTGCAGCATTATTGACAAACAAAAGTAATAAATAAAATAGCGTTTCTAAAATCGTTGTGTTCATCATAAACACAAATCAAAAACAGTAATTTTAGTCCGACTGTTTTTATTATTTTATCCACTGTATATTTCTAATTTGTTTTTCCACTAAATTTCCTAAATATAAAATAAAATAAATGAAATTATGAAAGATCAGAGACCAGTTTCCAAATCACGAAACAAATGAATGCGCGTCAAGCATAGTCGTCGTCCCACACGAATGCGCTATAGATATTTTTACTTTGATCGCTATTGATCATTCGTTCGGTGAAACATTTCTGAGTTCTATATTTTATGTTCTGGTCTTATAAATTTGATGATTAATGTTATGTAAGTATTCCATGCGTATAATTATCGCTTACATATATGTTTATAAAATAAATACTTGTGTCCTAAAGAATACGCAAAAAAAAATGTAGCATTGCGAATTGCGAACTCATGTTTACGATATTGTATACATATTCCGCTACTTTGAGGGTATCTGTCAAACTTTACCACTGATTTTTATTCGTCATAATTATTGAAATTTTTCTTACAGGAGCAAACGATGTAAAAGAATAATACATTGTTGCAAATGCGTGGGTGACACGATAGGACTCAATAGCATGACGACAGAAGGCACAAACAAAATAGCGAAGTGAATAACAGTTAATTGTCAACATGGCGGACAACGATTTGCTGATTACTATATCAGGCGCTGCGCTCTCGTTATTATTCTACGAATATGTTGGCAGCCGAGGAGATCAGGTAAAGACCGCTTTTAGTCCCTTAATTGTTATTAAAAATCGTTTCATTTTGGCGCATTCGTTTGTACAAAGTATACCACAATCTTGGCGTCATAACCTCAAATTGTTTCCTAACCTTAACCCGATATACGATCGAAAACACTGAAACAAACGAATTTTTTATTTCTCATACTTTAGATGGGTTTCTTGCTAGGAGAGAACCTTGAGTTCGTAGTGAAAACGTACACAGATGCGGAAAATCAAATAGAAACTGTAAAGAGACATAACAGTAAATATACTCAATTTTAGATTTGTCTTAATTTGTTAAGTCACATTAACAGGATTTCGCAATAATGGGTTTTTACATTTTTAGATATTGAAACTGTTGTTACTTGCCCATTACCAGATCTATTACACGATTCTATTGGTAAAATTAATAAAGAGAAATTGAAGGACTTTATGCGGGATAAGAGTAAACAAGTGATTGGTTGGTTTCGCTTCAGGCGCAACACAAACCTGGTGCTCACTATGAGGGATAAAATGTTACATAGAGAATTCGCTTCGCATTTCTCTGGAGGCAATGGTTGTGCAGAAGAGTTCTTTGTTACTTGCCTATTGAGCTCTTCGATCACCAGTGATAAAGGCACGCATAAATTTAGACATGTCTTCTTAAGACGTACGAGAGGGTAAGCAGAAACTAATTGCAAATGTGATCATTGAATATCCGTTGCATTTAAAATTACTGAGCGTTTCTGTTGTTTCAGGATGTTTGAACCTGTTCCTTTAAAAATAATTAACTTGGGAAACGATTTAACTATACTTGATGGTTCTGATTACAAGCCTGCTCCTACCAAAAATTTACCAAATTCGCCTGATGTATTCAGTAAACTCGTCGAGTCTTTAAGGTAAGTTTATCTTGTTTATATAGTCTGCTACTATCTGTGATTCTTAGTTAAATTTTTTATTAATTTTTAGTTTGGATGTCACAAGAACTTCTGGTCTCGAATCTGCTATTAGAATACAAAAAGTCGCTGAACAGTATTTAGATAAGTTAATCCCAGAGTTATGTGAGTCTGATCACAAAGTGGCAGAGTTGGAAAAGCAGATAAAGGAATTTGAACTTAATAGGAAGTCAAAACTAAATGGAAGTACAAATAACATTGATATGAAATGTGAAGCAGGAAAAGATGCTGTCTGTAGGAAATCTCAAAAGTTAGATAAATTGTCTCCCTGTAGAATAGGTTTTCCAGAAAACGTTTCTGAAGAAAGATCAATGCTTAATGACAATTGTACTGCAACTGTATGTACCATACAATATCCAAATAGTATTTTATATGATTCATTCAATTTAACTATACACGTCTATCTTTGTTACAGAGTCAAGCGGCTTCTAAATACAAATATACAGCGGCGTGTCTAGAAAAATGTATTAATCAAACCAAGTCAAAAATACCAACTGCAGATGTGGTAAATAGCACAGATTTACCACGTCAGGATTCACCACCTATAAAGTCTGCTACTCATAACAGACGTTATTCCAACATGGAATCGGAAATAGTGAAAGAATCTATCTGTAAAGGTGAGACACCCGAAAGCGGTATCGGTAGAGGCAGGGGAAAATACATACGCAACCCTCAGCCCGGACTGAAAAAAACTAGGACTTTGGAGCTGAATGCTTCACGGAGCACTAGTGAAAGAACTTCGCATAGTCAAGTGTCACACCAAGAACCGAGTGAGGCGAATTGTGTGCAAAATACATCCTCCCAAGTATCTTATAGTCAAATTGCACAGAAAAAGACGGACAATACGCGAAAATCGGATGCAGCGGACAACTATTAAAAATAACTTCTTATTTTAATTTCGTTCAAAAGCTTTATAAAGATATACTTAGACATTATAGAGCATTATAACATATAACACGTACGCGTGTAATATGTTGTAATTTTTAAAGCTAAATTATCAGACTGCATCCGTGCTTCACGTACGGTAGGTCTGCTTTTAAAATGTTCTAACCACTATGAAATGATGAAACGCTACTGTACCGTGTCTATAGCATTGAAAGTGTGCATTATAAAGTGGAGAGGTAACATAGACTGAACTACCGAATAGTTTTTAACGCGTTATCGTGGAAGTTCAACACTTGAAGATATTTTTTAAATCTTGTAAAAAAAAAATTTTTTTTTCTTTCTTTTTGTACGACGCTGATAATGTTTTTAATACACTCTAAATATTTATGATGTTCCATAGGTCTGAGAAAAGATGGCAGTACATAGATTTGCTTTTGTTGATTTTTAACACCGTGCCATTATATCTTTTTAGATATTTAATGTATAAAATAAATACATACGTTTTGCATTACCATGTTTTATAGATATCAAATTAATACGTGTGTTACATATTTTATAAATAATTCTGTTTCTTTTCAAATAGTATTTTTTAAATATTAACCATAGTATATAAATTGTCTTAAGTTATTGAAGAACCTCAAGTTTCGTTTTTGTACAGAAATACTGGTACGTTGTTAAAGTATGTCGGCAGGATTATTTGGGACGCCTGTGACTTCCCATATAGTAGCCGCGAGTCTCCTGGAATGTTCTAAAACGCACGATGATGTTGCTAAGCCGAGGTGGACGCAGTAAAGTTCGTAGATTCTGATTTTGTTCGCGGATAACTTAGGGAAACATGTTTCAGCTAATTTTCTAAAAATTATAAAACAGATTAAATGTTTTCGGTGGAGAAAAAAGCGTAATTACGATAATACCAACCTGTAATAATCTCCGCAAAATATACCCGGAACTGGAAAATTTTTCATTATGTGATTCAAATAAACTTTACACTTTAATGGTGATCCCTAAAAAAAAAGATATATATGTATATGATACAACAGTGCAATATCGTATTCGTGTTACTTTCCAATGATAATATTTACTCACAGAACTGTCCTCAAACCATAAGAAATAAGCATAATTGAATGTTGTATCTTTCCACATGACCGACAAGTGTCCTTCTTCTAAATGCATTCTACTTTGCTTCACCATATTCCAGATCTATTAAAATAATGTTCGATTACGTCGATGTTGAATTTATATTTATTAGTATATTAACTTTTAAAATAAATTACCTTCTTTGTTGTAAGAGTGAGGGTTTCTGGATTTGTAAAGTCTAATGTTGGAGCTGTTAGCCGATGAGTGGTTCTGTCTATGTATATGAAATGCACAAGGCCTGGAAACTCTTCTAGATATTTATTGATGGTTAGGGAAGTTCTCGTAGATTATATGGCATTAAGGAGGTATATTTTCATATGTAATTTATTATTAAAAAAATAAAAAAATAACATTACAAAACGGTGAAACTAAAAATAATTTTAGGTAATTGCGAAAGGATATGATCCAAGCGTGAAGTTCTTCAGTGCTTTCACTTTGAGGAAATCACTGAAATCGTTCAGTTTTTGACGAACGAGCCTGCCTACGGTTGTAAGCACGTCAATGCCTTGCTTTAGGAAGTTTTTGTCGAAGCACGTTAATCTGTATAATTCTTTTAAATTATCTGTGAACCCAGATGTATTCGATTCGATCTGAAGAACAGACTCTGGATCTCTAGATTTCAAGAGATCCATATATTTTTTCCTAACGAACTCCCACTTTACTTGCAACCTTCTCTGACACATGTCGACGTCGTTGCTAACATTGGCTCTGTTCTTCTTGATTCCATCTAATGCTTTCTTCATTGCTAAGTCAAAATTTTCGAATGCTGGTCTTAACTCGTCAATGTCTCTTTGAAGTTGCAGACCATTTATAATATTTAAATAATGAAAACTATCGTACAATCCGGACGATGTAGCCAGATTCGTTACTTCCACTATCATGACAAGATTAATGCCATCGGCTAATTCGAAAATGTGAACTGCATTAGCGATGTAATCGTGTTCGGATCCGAGCAGAAGTATATTGCTGTACAAATCATCGTCCATTAAAGAATGTAAACCTTCGTTAATAGAAGATTCTCTTGACCCTCCTACAATGATACATATATCAGTACACAACACAAATTGTATTAATCAAAATCTTATAACAGTGAAGATCATTACTGAATAAGTTTGTAATATCTTCTGAAGTAGGATTTGCAAGCTTTCCTCCGAAAGCAATTTGCTCTTCTTTGAAAGAATTATTGTCAGGTAAAAGAATATCATTATGGTCGTCATCCGTGTTGCCATTGTATCCATATAAATAGCCACCTTTCCTTTTTAGATTTACTACCCAACACATAAGCATCATCATCAATATATCAGAAGCGTACAAGTCATGAGCATTTTTACTTGAATATAGTGATAGAAACTTTTGTTCCACCAATATCAAAATGTGGACATTAGAGAATTCAGACTGTGTCTTCAGTTTGTCACAGGCATCGTGTAATACTTTTAGTATTGATACACCTAGGTCAGTGTTTATTGATAATTGCTCTATTGCTTCTGTGAGCATGTTTTGCTCACGATCTCTTAGATGCACCCATGCATCTAACAAGGAAGATACTAAGCATACCTTTTGTCTGCTTATCTTTAATCTAAAAATAATAATTTTGTTGCATTATTACTTGAACTGAATCATTCTTATAAACCATATCAGTCTGATGGAGCTTACATTCCAACGTCTGGTCCACAGACGTGTCTAACAATTGATACACAAACACCTAAAGTTCTTTTCATCAATTCTACTTCTTCCAAAGAGATGTAGATAAAAGTATATCCCATAAATTCATCGAATACCATATTCGTTCCATCGTGGCATCTCATTGAGGTATAAGAATTACCAAATTGGGAAGCCATTACATGCTGGGATGTAACAATAGGTGAAAACAATTGCATTATGACATTTGGATTGAGTTTTGATTCTGTGTCATTTGTATTCTGCAAGTCCTGCAAGACGAACACAATCATTCATTCATACATAAGGCTGTGAAATTTATATAAAAAACCGTCAAATGACATTGAAATTTTTTACGCAGTTAAAAATTTTAATAGAGACATACCTTATTATCGGAAATCAGTCCTTGCATTCTAGCTAACTTTTGTACATGATTTGCAAACTTTTTATTGCACTTGGTAAAAAGGACATCGTTGAGATGGTCAAAAATTAAAATTCCCTTCATTTTCTAATCGAATTAATAGTGTGTCTTTCACTGTAAAAACTTTCCTGTCAATCAGTGTTTGTCAATACATGAATTGCTTGCTGTCTTTGCACAGGCCCGGCTTACGGAATCATAAATCATTCATTCTTATATGTCAGCAGATGTGAGATTACTCAATATGCACGATACACCCTCCCTACCATTTCATTGCATTTCATTCACAGTTCGTGAACGACTATTTATAGTTGGACATGTTTAACCAGATTTAAACACAGAAGGAATTATAGAAGGACAAGATAATTATCTACTCGCTATGTACAATGCATGTACAGATGTACACATAAATTCCTCGCTAGATGTCCCTTACAGCTATTTTAGCGCATAATTCAAACATGATACGTCTCTTAGGGTGAAACTCCACCCTTTTTCTGTTTGTAGATACTGTAAAATGTCTGATCTCCTGCCGTTTATGTTGTAAGATGGATTTCTTTAAAATATAACGTCGTAAATAACTGTAATTTTTTTATTTATAACGTTAAACTAGAATAGAGGTAGCATTATTGTGAGCTATCTTGTACAATTATTTTTAAGGAGCGTAAACAATCGCAGACGAGGAATAGGAGTAAACTCTACTCCTACAATATTTCATCAATAAACATAATTTTCTGATGAAACATTACATCCCTGTGAAGATATGTACCTACGTGTACAATACAAACATTATATGTATGAATCAACAATGTATACATAAAGACAATGTAATAAAAAAGCATATCTGTGTGTCTATATTTATTGAACCACCAGCGCTTTAAACGTCCGCATAGCGCCATTTTGTTACCCAAACGTTACCTACAGAGTAGGTAATTTACCGGTAGATAGCGACGGTACTTAATTTCTGGAACTTACCACTAGCGACATCTAGTTATCGACCTGATATCAGCAGTCGGTAACGTTTGGCTAACAGTTTGAGCGTTTTGCCGCTGCAAGAAATGGCGCTATACGGACGTTTGAAGAGAGCAAATAATTCGTGCCGAATTATACATTGTTTCTTATGGGAAAAATGGCAAGAATCATTTGCGATGTTTCTTATAAAAGCTACATTTGAACAGAGAGTATATCAAAGTAATGAGAGTGCTCATGCTCGGGTTTTGGCCATGTCACTTTTGGCTTCGTTTCGACTTTAGCCTGAAACATAACCGCCTGGAACAGAATCGGTATCGTCTTTGATCTGGATCACACCGTACAGTCAAAGACTGGTACAGTTTAATTGTTTTATCTGATTTTATATGAAATATGCAACTAATATATAAATCGAATATACTAATCTTTAATGAATATAAATTAAATATAATATTTTAGTTTAGACTGACCAGTGACTGACCAGTGACTGACCAGTGACTGACCACTGACTGACCACTGACTGACCACTGACTGACCACTGACTGACCACTGACTGACCACTGACTGACCACTGACTATTTATCGATTGTTCATATTTTCGTATTTCTATTTAAAACAAGGTAACTCTTGGAAAGTAAAAACTTGTAAATAGAAAATAACGATTTGGGAATGTTTCTGAATGTATTTTTCGTTATAAAGTTACCTAAATTTTTAATTTTTTCTTGCTTTTTACATATTCAAATTTACAATTATTAGTTAATTATTATTTCGTAGATTTTTATGGACGTAAAAATGGTTGATGTAGAACTTTATGAATTCGTTGTGCTTTATGCAACCCAACGCCAGGACACAGAGCTAATAAATTTGACTCTGCATTTACCAGTTCACTTAATGTTCCAAAAGTTGATAGAAGAGTTGTAGCATCCGTTTTATTTACTGAACGTATTGTGGTCAAAGCATTTACCAACTAAAAAGAAGAGTCAACAATTGTAATCTGCAGAAAATGGAAAATAAAGTTGGTATATTCATATTTAAAAAACCTACCATCTGATAAGGTGCTGTTTCACTCCTTTCCATAATTGCATCCGGTGGCTTATTCTCATAATTTTTGTAGGTTTCTATCATTTTACCAGCATTGTCTGCATTCCATGCTAACATCAATGTCAAATTTGCGAGAATACACATTCTTGTTAAATGTTTTAAGACATGATGGGGATCTGCCACATCTACCTGTGTATTAACAGAAAAAAAGTGTACTATTCAAATAGTTCTTCTTACGTATTCTCATAAAATTCTATTTTGACAATGGAAATGAACCTGCACTAAGAGAATTCGAAGATTATACATATTTCCTAGAGTTTTCAGTCTTGCATGAATATAATCTGGATTAAGTTGATGGTACCGTATTGATAAAAACAGTGCACAAGTAGTTTTGCCCATTACATAGTCTGGTACGATATCAGCAAATTCCCATGGGACATTTACTATGGATTTCAACAGTGGATTTCCTTTCTGTAAACAATTCCCTTTTATACGAAAATAAAATTAAGTATATATTACATTGGAAAATAATTATACTATCATACTTGTTTTATGTTAACTAAAAGTGCATTAAACTTTGACGAATCCTTTGGAATTTCTGTAGAAGGTCCTGGTACTGGTGCATCGTAAAATTCTGACTTCTTTAGATCACTAAATGCAGCTAGATATGAAAAATTAAAATTACATAAAAATGGAAAAAATTATCAAGAAGCATTTTGTATACAATAAAATATATACCTTTAAAGTCACAGTCAGGTTTTGCTTGTTTAGGTGGAGAAGGATCATCATTGTCTTTGTTTTTTTCATTTGTATTTTTATCTTCCATGTCTAAATATATTTTTGTTTATACTCTGCTGAAACATTGACATATATGATTAATTATGACATAAAAGTGATAATTTATTCTATCAAATCGGTTTTTAAAAAATAATTATGTAATTTAAAATGTAAATAAAGAGCTAATAAATTTAAATGAAAATATTTACTATATTACAATGAATATTTTAGTGGTTCAAAGTATAGACTGGTACTTATAGAAGCACATAACAAAAACGCCGCGACCATGTTTAAACAGCAACAAGTAGAATTTATTCGGACAAATAAATTTGTTGACAAGTTGCTTATATTAAGAGGTTAAGAAAGACACCACGAACAATAATTAATTTATTCAATTATGTAACCTGAACCGTAAACACGTGAATTGTGTTTATTGTCTGTGCACATATTTTAAAATTTCGTTGTGTATAAATCGAGTTATAATATATATCTTCATTTATTATAAAATATTTTACCGTATAATAGAACTTTTCATATTTCCATTGGTAACACTGACAATTGATAACACTCGATGACACATAGACTCGACATATTTTTCTATTTGACAGAATCGTTACTTTCAATGTAAAGTTTCGTCGATATTACAGAGTTAAAATGAGACAGACCTTTATACATACTTTAGAGTTGTCGGAAATCACAAGCCGCGGATATTTGTAAATGTAATAGAGAATTTATATATTCGCAAAACATAACCTAAGATTTTTTAAATGAACAAGGAAAGGTTCGAGACTAAACCTGTCAAACATCCTGTTATAAAGGATGTTGACATATTAACAAAAGATCCACGTGCACGATTAAAAGATCTTTCAGACTGTGCCTCTGCTGTAGAAATGGATCCTAACATTCCACCACAAAGGTAACTATTTAATTCTACAATCAAGATCTGTCATGTTAAGCACACGTATTATTATTACACATTTCATAAATCATTTCTTAAATTAAACGTATCAATAAATAATTCCGTTTCTCTTGATTCCTGTTGCACTTTTCAGATATTATCGTTCCGGTGTGGAGATGATCAGATTAGCTGATATGAGTCTGAAGGATAACAATCTTGAATATGCATATTGTTTATATGTGAAATTTATAACGTAAGATTTATCTATGAAGTTTGATAAACACTGGTTAGTTTAACAATTGTATCATTGTAGGATATTTGTGGAAAAGATAAGAGATCATCCACAATTTCATATAGTACCATTGAAAGATAGGCAGCTAAATATGGAAACTCTACGTAAAGTAATTCCCAAAGCTGAGATATTAAAAAAACAATTGTTAGATCAATTTGAGAGAGACAGAATTGAGAAGGAGAGACTAAGGCAGGAGCAGCTAGAAAGGTACTTGAAAAATAATTCTACAAATAGATAAATGATATCAGTTTCAAACAGTTTGATTAATCGACTCGTCATATTTACTTAGATTAAAGGAAGAGGAAGAGAGAAAAAACAAACTGGCTGCGTTAGACTCTGCTGGTGCAGCAAAAGCTACAGGCACTAGTGTTGCGTCTTCTGAAGAAAACAAGCTGAAAAAAGTTCCTAGTATAATACCCAAACCATTGATAAGCCCATCTTCTGATATAATAGCACAGACATCTAAAGACAAGTAAGAGGGATATACAATTGTACATAATTTATGTGAAATGTACAAAATTATTTAATGGGAAAAATTTTTTCAGAAGGACACCTACTATAGATCGTTCAACAAAGCCCTCTGTGCTTATGAGTGACAATCATACCTTACGGGAGATAGTGTTGCCGACTACATTAATGCACAATTTCCTCAAGTTGGCTTTCACTAATACAATGAATAATAAAGAGACCTGTGGTATCTTGGCAGGAAAACTAGAAAGAAACAAATTATTAGTCACTCATTTATTAATTCCTGAGCAAACTGGATCTCCAGATTCTTGTTTAACTCGCAATGAGGAAGACATATTTGATTACCAGGATCAACACAATTTGATCACACTTGGTTGGATACATGTATGTAATTTTTAAAATATTTCTAACTTCACCTTTTGTATTTATTGGTACTTATATACTATACTTTTCTTAATCTGAAGTAAATTTTGAGAATTTGGAAATAGAAGAGATAATTGTACTTCACAGACACATCCTACACAGACTGCATTTCTGTCTAGTGTTGATCTCCATACGCATTGTGCATATCAACTTATGATGGCGGAAGCAATTGCTATTGTTTGCGCACCGAAATACGATGAGTAAGTAGAAATTAAAAATTTTAAAATTCTTCTGACTTACTGTTGCTTGAAGGATATTATTATTGTTTTTTTTTCTTTAGGACGGGATTCTTTATTTTAACTCCGGAGTATGGGTTAGATTTTATTGCAAACTGTAGGGAAACAGGATTTCATCCACATCCATCCGAACCACCGCTATATACGGTAATTATAATATAAAGTATAATCCTGATACTTACGATAAATTTCACTTTAAATGTTATACATTAAGAAATGTTTTTTTTTCAGAAAGCAAAACATTGCAAATTAGATGTAACAGCGATGATAGAAGTAGTAGACTTGAGAAGGAAATGACATCATTCAAGTGTAATATTATATACTTGATATAAAAAATTATTAATTGTCATAAAAAATTAAAAATACTTTTGCTTACCTAATATAAAAATCTAGAAGGAATATTGCAAACTAACATTTGCAAAGCTTTCAATATTTTTATGATAAAGTATTTAAAAAGTATTTGACGTATTTAATATAAAAGATGCATTTGAAACTGTATTAAAGTTTTTAGTGAAAACAAATTTATCAGTAATATAAAATAAATTATAGCGAGTGGCACGAGAGAAAATTTTTATGTAATTTCGCAAGTTATATTTATCAATTAATAACTAAATTAACTAAACTTACTGAAGCTTTATTATAGATAAACAGTAAACCGTAATTTAATGTCTTTCATGCATATTTATTTTCTAATTCTGTCACATAAGTTAGTTTATCTTAACGATGTTAAAGAGTAGATGCGTCTAATGTTTCAAAAAAACACACAGAAATGTGCTTCTATTATTTTTCCATAGTACTCGTATTTATCCAGAAGGATAACAAAGTTAGAAAATAAATGTACAAGTTCAACCAAAATTATTGTGAATGTTAGTGATGTGCAAAATTTGTCTATAAGTTGATGTGCCTTTTTGAGAAAAATGGTGTTCAAGCATGCTGATTACGTGGAGGCTGTACAATATTTTACAAGACCGCTGAGCCGCAGACCGTAGAATCGAAAAGTCGATAAAGGCGTTGACATTATGCTAGTCATAACTAATCTACAGAGCTTGCTACGAAACAGTCTAGTGTACTGAAATTGGTATGTTGTTGATATATCTGCTTGCGCAATGCGTTGCTGTAATTTCCATTAGAACGCTGTATATCCAAATTGTACTAGACAATGTGTTAAGAATCTGAGAAAATTCGTATTAGTGGGTACCTGATGCAGGATTCGTGTAAGTACTTGTACATTCGATGATCACGCGCTTACATTTTCCTTCTACAAGGATTTCGTTCTTTCATAAATATGCAACTCTTCGTATGTAAATACAACCATACAAATCTTATTAATAGTTTCCTTAAGCAATACAAGGTGCAAAGATTAGCTTTCGTTGTAACGAGAAACGAATTCATTGCCAAATCGCGTTCAAACATACGATATGCGATTTCGGAATGTAAATCTTATTTAATTTAAAAACATATCAGTGTAAGAGATGATTTATTATAACTTAGCTGGCCTAATTTCTGCGTGTATCATGTGAGACGATGTTAGTAGAGAAGAATTTATATTTCTTAAACAAAGAAATAAATTGTGAAGTAATTTAACGAAGACACGATATTTTTCTTATTTATTATGTATACGGCTTATTAAACGCGTATGCGTGATTTTGCGAGAACCATTGTAATTTCTTGAGCGGGCTCTGCTGAATGAGATTGTTCACTGGCTGGAGGGCGCATAATAAAACAACGTGGCTCCTAAGGAAAAAAATGGTGCAGACCCAGGATATGGAGTTCTAAAGGGAATCCATTGTAGGCAGACGCGAGTACTCCGTGAGAATGCTTCCCGCCATTCACATCTCCTTGCGTATATCGAATTACCTGCGTTGAAGGGTTTCGCGCTTTGCAGGGTTTTATTGACGGCAGGGTCAATCTATTTTTACGTGGCAGCTTACCTACGTGTTCCTCGTTTCTTCAGCGCTTACACAGCGAGCGTAAATCACGCTACGTGGAACCATTCTCCTTGTGCACGCTCCTTTACCATTGCTAACTACCACCGATCCTTTCCTAATTGTCTTTACTTACCGATGCGTCACTGCTCCTTTTCAAATGCACCGACGAATGAACTCATTAAACCTCTACAAGAATTTTTTCAAATATTTAAAATACTTTTTCCCGCAGGACTAAATCATACATCAGTCAGTAAATACTATAGGTATACTAAGAAAAATATAAATTATATTTTAATTTATATCAATGAATATATATCGACGTATATATTATGACGTTTCGGGGTAATTTACGTCAATATATGATAACAGGTTCTTTTCGAAAACGATCGCAATCAATTAAATATATCTACCACCTCTGGTGAAAGATATTGCGTAAAGTGGTCGACGTAAATTGAACGGTGATAGTATTCGAATTCTGTGCAGAAAAATTGCAGTACGTGTGCATGCCTATCGAAACAAGCTTGACATAATTGGAAAATTGAATTTATCTATCGATTCCCAGCGCCAGTGACGCGCGTATCGCAGGTGAGACCTGATACACATTTTTCTCGTAGAATTCTATATAAAGAAAGTTACATGATCAACACACGATCTATCCTTTAATAAAAGAAGTATTTTAATTGCTTCATTCATGAATTTAACTGCTATTATTTAACCGTTGTTTGTCCTCGCTACAGAGCTTTCCTGTTTATCTTTCTCCTCGCGACGAAAAGAATTGTTTCTAGAATTTCTATTTAAAAAATTTTAAACGGCCTGTCTGGTGCGTCTAGGTTTTTTGCGGCTACTTTACTGAGCAATAAGGTCGATTGAATAAACAATTAACTGTGTCGACCTTCAAGATACTTTCATTGCATTTCCGTACTTTTAATGGTAATTTCATGAGCATATTCTTGAAACGCTACCGTTTCAACCTTTTCCTGTTTCATGTAAAAACCTTGATGCTTGATCTTGGTGTAGATCGTCGATCCAACGACGGATTAATTACTTAAACATCGATAGAACCTGCCTAAGCAGGCACGCCCTGGCCTCCTGTGGTTTCCTCAGGTGACACAAAATCCCATAGGGCATAGGGTATAGCGGCGATGACGCGTGCGTATCATTCTATTACGTTGCCTTTAATCTTGTTTTTACTAGTTTTTGCTGTCTCATATTGATCAGGTACAGCCTGTACAGTGAGAATTTCAGCATACGTGGATCTATTCCAAGACCGTGGCCGAGGGCTACGCTGCAGTGTATTACGATAAAAGTCAACGCGATTATCCTTAATAGCCGTGCGATTCATTCAGTATTCAGTAATTACGTAATAACGATCATTCGTCTATACAAATGACTCGATAATAGTATAATGAACGCGGAATGGAGTTTAGAAAAAGACGATATTTATTCGAAGCGGAAGTTTATGTTTTAGACAGTCACACTAACAATAGATAATTTTCAGTATCTTTTGTTTACCAAGAAAATTCAATGCGTCGATAGTACGATCGCTTGGCGTCGTATCCAAACAGTCTTAAAGTAGGACGAACTGTTCTTCGCAAGTTCTCCTCTGCATTAAACATTTTCGATCGCAGTGGTATATATGGTGTCTAGCCGATTAATAATAACGAGAATTTAATAAAAAGGATCTGCTGAAAGATAGAGTATCGATCGGTGTACCTCGTGTACATCGATAGCATTAATTGCTGAATAAAATATTCAAGTAACGCAAGGTCAAATGTTACACCGCAGTCGGCTCGACGAAAGATCATGAAATATAAAGCAAGCTCATACAGTAGGAGGTAGGGTCTCTACACTCGCCTCTATACAAAGTGTCTAATAGACTAATTACGTTTATTAAACAAGATTCGATAAGAACGGCCCGAAAACAGTCTTATCAAAGCTCAAAGCTTAAACAAATTAACTGTACCGAACACAGTAGTTGTTTTACGAAATGATGCGTTATCAGAGATAACAATAACAGTGGCAATAAAGATCTGCTTATTCATTAAAACAATTACAGAATTATGAAAATTTACTAATTAAAATGATCAAATTGAAACGAAAAACCGTAATATATTCTTCCATTAGGAATTTTATTATAATGCAAAGGGTATGCAAGTTTCATTGGAATTGTTTGAACATTTTTTATGCTGTATACTTCGTTTAAACAAAGTCTTATAACGGCGATACACCGACTGTTATCTTTTATCACAAATCTCTATATAAATAGGAAACTGTACCAGAAATCTTCCCCAGCTTATAAATAGTCATGCTCAAAAAAAAAAAAAATTAAAATGGGGCCTATATGAAGGGTGAATATTATTTTAGTTTTTTTAATAATATCCTCCAACGATTGTTCTTCTATTACATATCTTTTCATTAATAGAAATTGGCAGATTAGTCTACCCCTTCTAATGATCAGCAATGTTAAAAAAAAAACAAATAATAAAATGTACCCTACGAAGGGGTAAATATTATTTTAGTTTCCTTAAAAATATCCTCCAACAATTCTTCAATCGAAAAATTGAAAAAGACCTTCTAAAAGAGCTTAATACAGTTTTAGTTTCACTAACGGAGCAATAAATCAACAACTATCTGTAGTAAAATAAAAAATAAAATAATACATAATGCGCAATTCGAATGTCGCACCGCGAAAATTCTTAAACGTCTTATCATCTAATACGCTACACTTATCCAAATAGTACTGAATTTCAAGTGAACCGTAGGCCTCCTCGGTGTCTTGTGACGCGTTTGCACATGCGACGCATTGCTTTAGCCCTCTCTTCGTTGCCTGTCACTATGTGCCTCTCGAAGCGAGTAGAACGCACAGTATGCTGTTGCTCCCGAAAGAAGAAAGAAGTGACGGTACGGTGTGATTCGGTTCGTCCACGTACTTCTCGAAACTGTCAACGTGTGCACACGCTCGTTCTCGCAACATGGAATAATAATACATCGACCTGTGCTACGATCGATAAAACTCATTTAACAACAGGAACATTCGTCTGCCGCGTGCATACACATTTCCAGCAAAAAAGTTTACCTGTTCCATTACACGCAAACGGGAAAAACCGCAGCCGCCGCTCGATCATTATTAAAACACATTACAAACCGAGTTAGTATCCCGGAAACGATATAGCGTATAGCGATACGCGTTACCGGATAACTATCCGAAAAATTTCACCGGGAAAGTATCGCACAGTGCTGGGCAAAATAACAAATGGCAAATGGTCTGGTTTACTCGAGAAATTTAATTAACGCTACCCGAGCGACAATTCCCTCCATTTCTGTTTGCGATAGAATTTTTTATTTCCACATAATTATTCCACTGTAACGATTGATTTCTTAATACATAGTAGAAATTAACCGAGAATTCTTTTTATTTCTTTGCCAATTTCTCACGTTCTCCCTGCACTGCAATTCCACGTCTCAACTATTACGAGTGAAGTATTTACATTTAGCGTTGTGTTTGTTATTGTCTGAAATAGAGGCGTTGTTTTATTGGCACGGTGTCAGAGGCTTTAAATGGCACGCGAGGCGTTTTTCTCCAAAAATTTTGGGTGAGCCGCGGCGCCGAGAGGCGCGTCACGGGTTTATTTAAACGCGAGACCGAGTGAATCGGCTAACGTTCTGGTAACGATCGTGTTATTACCGATGCTCGGAACGAATCGAAACGAAACGAAACGATCGCGGTGTTTGTTTTCGAAAAGTCAAGTCGAGCACGCGCGGGGAGGAAATGTGTACCGATGTTTCGCAGCCGTTTCCCGAAGTAGCACGTAAAACAGCAGAGACTCGGCGAGGTGAAAAGTGAACGGCGAAGTGGGATCGAACACAGAGTGTGTACGCTACGATATATATTTTCTCCGGGCCGCGGAAGGAGCCCGCTCGGGTTAATTGTAATGCAATTGATCGTGGGATGCTGTAACTGGTCAGAATATATCGGTGTAATCGCGGTCGAACCTTGCCTCCTCGCGTGTGACCATCCTACACACGCCTCTGGTCTCTTCGTCAGCTTTAGCACCTGCAGCTGATCGTCGCAGCGCGTCGCAGCGCAGCGCAGCGCTTCGCTTTTTCAGTCGGCGGGAAATACCGATTCCTCGACCGGGAACGAACGATTACGAATAGGGAAAAAGTGGAACGTTTTACTTTCACGTTTGACGAAGGTATGCACTATCAGAGCGTGTATTATGCACAGAGGGGAATTGGGTTAATCCTCCTCACCTCGCGGCTCGAACTTTTCCCTCGTGATTGATATTATTGGAAACCGTTGCGGCATTCGCGTATGTACGTATGTATTTACGTATCGCGCGTTTCGTTCAAACGTGACCTCGTCAAAAATACGTTCACTGCTATCCGTTCCATCGGACACGGCGGCTACTTGATACATACCGATAAACCGTAACGCGATAGTTGGATAACGCAATTATCGACGCGCCATTCTAAGGTAATTATGATAATGGCCCATCTTTCAAGGGATCGCGTACAGCTACACCTCCGACACGTGATATCGTTAACGTTTCGCAGTCGTCGACTATGCAGATGCGATTCGCGGAAAACTGCGACTGCAGTATGTATATCTAAACAGCCAATCGTTTCTCACAATTAAACCCTGTACGTATTTCCCGTTCGATCTTACTCATTAGCACGTGCCACGCGTCGTAACGTAAAAATGACGGCGAGCCGTTCGTCGGGGAAGGAGACCCGTGTGGGTAACCTTGCCGTAGAAATCTGGCACGTGTTCGTTTCTGTAGAATTTCCCAAGATTGCTCTCGAACTCACCGGTTCACGTCACCGCCGCCATATTGGTTACCGGTAGATGACGTAGCCTTTTTATTATCTGTTTAATTACGATTACATTTCAGTAAGAATGCATTTGTGGATTGCTATTGTTAGATATCGGACAGAACATAGAAACTTCGTTTCTAAATAAAGAAAGTGACCTAAGAGCCTCACCGGTGAACTAATTTTTCAATCGTTATGGAACATCCGTGTCGTATAGGGGTGCCGCTAAAGTTCAAAGGAATTGCTAATGCAAACACAGCATTCAGACTCTATTGTGCATCGGTATCGCGATAAATTGCTTTTCAAATTTTACCTCGAATAGCTTTGGTTTTTTTTTTCATATGCAAATTTCAGCGCTTACGGAATCTTCTGCTTTGAATGGGAATAATAAGTTGACGGGAAAAATTGTAATGTTCATATTTGTTAAAGCGGGATCTTGACACGTGATGAAGCGATGCATGACATTGCTTGTCGAAGATTTTAGTTTACGCGAGTGGCCCTGGATATAATGCTTATCGAGCCCAATCTATCGATCGGACGCGATCCAATCTTGCAATTGTTCACGTCATCCGTTCGTTTTTCTCGAATTTTCTGTGTTAATAGATTTCGGAAGAGACAATTTTACTCGTCGGAAAGTGACTGTCCAAAAACAGCATTGCGTCCTTTTCAGACAGATTTGCGTCGAACATAACTACCGGAGCTTCGGCACGTTTTCCCCACTCTTGTTTGTTACTTCATCTTGTGCATGTACGTTTTACGCTATTACTTGTACACAAGTTCTTTACACACGCATTTGCATGTTACATCTACATAAAGATCATTGATATGCGCGTGTTATTTAATTACGATGGAGGGGATAATGTATGAAGGTAGAGCAGAATTCCCGGAAGTGAACGGGAGAAATTCGTGGAAGCGAAGGGAGAAAAAATCGCTCAAGATAAAATGGAGGCACTGATACCGATACAGCGAAGAACAAATTAGGGTGGGGGACTTGATAGGGGTGGTATGGAAGATGGCTATCTGCCCAAATCTTTTGTTGGATAACAGCAGAGGGAATGAAATGAAACCCTCTCGTCGACAACAGTGCCTTCTCCATTATTTAGATAGTACTGTGGGAGCTGATTCTCACGCAGCTTTGGCCGACATCTTTACTGCTCACTTTATAGTGTCAGTGCTAGACTTTAGTCCGTTCCCATCGGACGTTTATGAATACCAAGATACCAAAGATTAATAGAACAATTAGAATAGTAAAAAATAAGAAAATATCGATTGTAAATATGGCGAATTAAATGAGAAAAAATGTGTTTATTGCGTATCTAGTTTATCTAAGATAACAGATAAAAAGTTACGAGTGTTTAGACAACGGCCACGTTGAAGTTGATAATTATCGTCTTGATTCCAGGTTTGATTTCGCCACGCAATTACAGTGGGGAGCGATAAAACTCGGAAGAGAACAGCTCGTGTGGTAGCGCGGAGGTTGCGAAGGGTTTAATTCTTCGAAGGGACTACAGCGTGAAGATGCTTCGGCTACCCGTGATCTTCGTGCTGATAATTTCGACGTTCGGTAAGAAAAATGTGCAAACGTATTAAAGATAACGCGAAATGCATATCGGAAAAAGATACCGCGCAGATGACATACTTCGAACGATATTTATCGCTCGGCAGAAATAAATATAGTAAACTCGAAATGTTCGCATTCTTTTAATTGTGAAATGTTTATTATGATAATTTCGTAATATCGTAATCTCGAATGATTATTTTGTGAATTTGTGGGCTGTGTTAGTGGCCAGTAGCCCAGTGTTACAAGTTGAACTACCCAACAAGAACGTGAACGCGAAGATTGAGACAACAGCCATTTCAGCGAACAATGATAGTCCGATCGTTCCAGCATCGGTTAGGCCGGACGAAAATAAAAAGGGTGAGTACAATGGGACTTTTTAACGATTTGATCCTTTGTGCTCGTGTCAGCTTAACTGGCATTTAGATCGTGAAGAATTAAATGGCGGTGCTTCTGCATAGAAAAGCAAGATGGAAACGTTGAATCGAATGTTTGTCAAAGCACTTTGCTGTGAAAAAGAAATTAGATTTATATTACACAATTTTATTAATAATTTATTTAATATATTACGTTAGCTATTCACGTGAATTAATTCTCGATGCATAATTACTTCGAATATAGTAGAGAGTTCAAATGATACGAAGATTGCTGTACCACCGAAAGCAACTAACGGCACTGAAATGGTACCGCAGCGCATTGCGATACCAAACGAAACTGACAAGCATAAAAAATGCAATTCCACGGAGGAATCGGCAGATATGACAGGCTGCTACGTTTCATCGGTTCATGTTGATAGCGGCGAAACGACGGAGGACAGTGTGACAAAAAGTGCAGCAGGTACAACGCCATCAGAAATTTCAGTAAATTAAGTGATTATTAACGGGATCTTGATCTCTCCTTCACCTTTAATTAGAATCAACAACAATCGCGAGTACCGTGACCAACAAGACGGAGGCGACTAAAACGGAATCGCAGACGCCGAAACCTTCGCCGGAGAAAAACAGAAAGAAGAATGACAAGGAGAAGGACGTCAAGAAGAAGGATGAAACGGAAAAGAATGACAACAAGGAAAAGAATGACAACAAGGAAAAGGAGGGAAAGAAAAATGGGAACGTTACCATAGTCCTGATGAATTCGACAGTAACCACGAATCACGAAACCTACGATACCGCGTCTGAAGAACCGAGTGATGTTAAAAATACAAATGGCAAAGGTATAGTAGTTGCGTTACAAAAAAAATATTACACAATTTAATAATTCATTTTTATTTTCTAGGAGATGGCTCGAAGCCCGTTACATCGCCTGCTACTACTAATGGCACTGCATCGTCGAGTAGTACGGAAGTACCGCGCGTAGAACCCGTAAGCGTCGTTGCAGAAGCGAAATCGGCGGATCGAAACAAAAGTATGCCATCCGGAATCATAGCGTTAGTTACTGCGATCAGTTTTGGTGTCGCTATCGCGATAGTCTACATTGGAATGATTGTTTGGAGGCGGTATGTTGAGTAAGTTGTTATTTAACTACGTTAAATATAAAATCGAATCATAGTATATTTTTTTTTAAATCTACCCGAGGTATACCGACAGTCACAATTTTATTTTTAATTCTAGTCACTTCAATCCTCACTCGCCATTTCTTTTTAATTCTCTCTCTCTTTAATCGCTAAAACATTCCTGGCGATAAAAATAATTTTTATGAATATCTTCGTTTTCTTGTATTTTATAAATTTACATATGCTACAAATGCATAATGACCATTGGTAAAGCAGTTTGTACATGAGATGTATTTATTCTAGGTACAGGTACGGCCATCGAGAGTTACTTGTTAACGAACTAGAATTCGACACTAATGATTTGCGTCATTTCGAGGTAAGTCCAATATTAATAGAAGTTAAATCACCGCGTACTAATTATATTCTATATTGTTTCAGCTGTAATCCGAGAGAAATTAAGGAACATTAAGAAGAGATACGATTCAATGACTCACAGCCGAGGCTGGTACCATTCACCTGTTAAAGATTCATTAATCTGTGATACTAAGGACATGCTTTGCGACTGACAGTCAACAAACCAAATATATTTGGATAACGTTATACATTTCTTGTAAAGTAATTGTTTTATATCTATACAACCCGATTTTTTCAACAAGTTAGTCGTTCATTCCTACTCCTGTAGACGATTACAGTAATGTTACTATTATTTATATTTTTTTTCACGATAAGCATAATCATGCAGATCATTGAATAATGTTTCTGCGTGTTTACGAAACTGTATTGGTGCTAGAACGAAATGTATCGGTTCTCTCAATGATTATTGTGAACGATATTGTTTTGTAGTATTCAATTGTTATTTAATACGTATTAAATTTTTGTAATCTAGCATTATCATTTTTGCTTTTTATTTTATATTATACCATATGTGATAAACGTGTAAATATTGTTAGTAAAATAAATAAGTGGACTATTTTTTTAAAGAAAGATTATTTATTTAAGCGCTTATGTATTTTAACCAATGGTAAACCGACTAACACAAAAATTGTAATTATACTAATCTTAAAAGTGACTTGTATAAAAAGTAATACATATGAACCTTTAAACCTTGTACGTTAAAACTTATGCAATTACTAAACCATACAATTTGCGCAACAATATATTTATTTATAAATTTTTTTAGATCACATTCTAAAAAATAGGTACAGGTAACAAATACATACTTTGCATTTGGTAGATGATAGTGTTTCTTTAGTTTCGAAGCTTAGTTAATATGCATATTCTGCATATACCTTTCTCCTCTATGAGGTGTCTACAATGTTGGTTCAAGGAATATTTATGTAAATTATCGATGACATTGCAGATGGCAAGTACATACAATGACATTTATGTATTCACTAATTTCCGTTAAGCTTTCTTCTTTGTAACAACAATGGGACCTACATTGTCATTTTGTTCTGTATTATGAGTTCCATGAGAGCCATCGCAATATGGCCACTGAAATAATCAGAAGTACTTATCAATATAAATAATATTTTAATGCTATTTTAGTTCTATGATTCATAGTAATGTATACAGAAATATTAGAATTATTAGAACTAAGAAAATTATGATTATATAACATGTGTGTCACAAGCATATTCTTAGATATAGCTAATGTAGGTCAGTAACCAAGTTCCCCTAAGATCTTAATGCCATAGGCCATAGAACTATACTAAATAGTAAAATATTAAAGCACTTACATTTTTAGATCTCCAACAGCGACAGAACACAGCCTTGTCAGTTATATCTTCTATATCAATAGTATCTACTACTTTAGCCACATCTTTTTTGATATTATGATTAACACGTCCACAGGGCTGAAAAAACATAATTTTGCAAATCACGGATATGAATAAAAATAGTGGTAGTGAAACGTATATATATTATTAGTCAGAAACAATTCACAAAAGTAGGCAATAATACTGAAAGACAATAAGATTTCCGTAATTAAAGATTATTGGTGATTCATACAGTTACATAATCAATCAATGAAAAAGTAAAATATACAGTAATATACTACAATGTCCTTGGTATTTCGGTAACAGGTAGGTTACTTACCGGGCCTCTCGCTAACGGACAAAATGCTTTGTAGGACATATAACCGACGCCAGCTAGCATAGCAGTTGGAGGAATTAAAGCGAACCAGTCCCGTACTAAATGAAATCACAAAACACTCATAACTTCACATTATTTGCAATCTACCGAGCAAAGTAGTTTACTAGATTGTCGTGGCATATATTTAAATGTCCGCCTTCTACTGTTACTCGGTGTGATTTAGTCGAACAATTTCATATCTAAAAAATAGTATGTCCAATTTCTCACCTCCTAATCGAAACCATCCTCCTATAGACTCTGGAATCGGTAATCCAGCTAAATAATTGGGAATAGATACCTTGACGAGATGTGCAATTGGCTCCATGTTGCTATTACTACTATCTGAG
This sequence comes from Lasioglossum lativentre, assembly GCA_916610255.1. Classification (NCBI taxonomy): domain Eukaryota; kingdom Metazoa; phylum Arthropoda; class Insecta; order Hymenoptera; family Halictidae; genus Lasioglossum; species Lasioglossum lativentre. Next base: position 29,070,009 of record OU744355.1, on the reverse strand, counting down.
TCAAATCATGTATCGTATATGAATGCAAACCAGTTGATGATATGTTGTAATCACTATCTCGAAAGTACGAAAGTTTGCGTTTCGAAGTGTAAATATAGAATTAAACGTATACCACAGCCAGAGAGGAATACTACAGCTTATTAAACGATATGATCTGAAATTAAATATACGAAAGATTATAGATCATTGTTTCGTGGAATACGAATATATATTCGTGTGTAATACTCTGACGTATATTTTCAAGTAGTATTTCGCAATTATATCATAATGATATACTTCATTATATGTGATTTTTAAATTCAAATGTCTATGGTGTTATTCAAAATAAGTATTCAAACAACGGTATATTTATTTAACAGTGAAAACGACAAAATTGTGTCATACAATATAATAATGAAAATAAAACGATGTAAGAGAATATATTTCGCATTAGCGCATGCATTTTTAAATCCCGTATTTCTGCATCGTTGCTGGCAGTTTCTGAGTAACGTAGTCCCTCAGGTGAAAGACCGGCTGGTTCCAGCAGACATGTAACGGTTATGATCTTTGGATCTAGGAGGATAAACCTCGTTTATCTGTGTTTGCTAAGATACAGTTCTCAATAACGCGTTCTCAAGTTTGAAGAAACTTAGATGCCGAAAAATGCCGCTGTTTCAGTACATTAAATATTGCAAAAATATCTCGCCAGCTCGCCGCATTTCGCAGTCCTCTAGAGGCAAATATGAGAAACACAGGACTATTGCACTTTCAAGAAGCAATTTGCAGAGCGCATGCGTACAAAAGTAGTATCTCGTAAATATAGTATTTGCTATTTGTATATATGAACATAAAAACTCTGTCATTTTGCAAGGATATCTAATTACATGCGCGATCTAATAAGTTATGTTCCTACATCTATGATTCAAATATTCCCGCGCTTTCGGACGTTTTCAACTGCTCGTATATCTTTCTCGTTCTATCCAGGGGTACATAGAAAGAGATGGAGCTGTTGAATGCAAGGATGTGGCAACGCCGGCTTGCAGTAGCATTTCAAGGTCGATTGACCTATATACACAAAGATCAAAGGTTCCGATAGAAGCATAGAAGACATTTATAGAGACGAAGTTTGGTGTTTCTTTGAAAATCGATTTCCAGTGCGCATGTGTCCGTAAGTTTGCATATTTGAATGTTACCCACAGAAGATTGTTCACCTAGTGCGCATGCGGACATAAGTGGGTAGATTATGAACATAACTTTAGAACTAATCCATGGATTAGAATTTACCGGTGACATCTTGAGAGAACACCTGCCTTTTGCTGTTTAAACTTAAAAAATTGATATCAAATATATCAAAATCTCTATGCGGCAGAATGAAACTAATCTTTCGATTAATATTTCTTTCATGAAAGTTAGACTGTGGATCTTTACGCAAAATAAAAATTGTTCAAATCAACTGTAAGTTAGCAGAATGTAAATAAAAGTGTATTTCTAATAATTTTAAGAAGACCACAATAATTTGCCAACATCATTTCTTCTATTGTCCTTACAGTTTTGTATTTGACCAATCCATTTTTGTCATAAATGCATAAAATCCGCAGTCGTCTATTCAACACTATATTGCATTTTAAATATTGCCGCGCTAACCGGTGTTTCCAATTTTTCCCACGCAGTGTCTCTGTCCTGCTTCATTGGGCGGCCAAGAGAGAGGGATGGAAGTATGGACACAAAGAAACGGCAACGCTGTGTACAAGTGGGTCGTCAAAGTCGGGCAATTCGGAGATACGAAGATCAGAGGTATCGAGAAGAGTTCTGCGTCTGTTTTAAGTTTCGGTTCTGAGAGGCAACTCTGTGGTCGCCGTGATGCCTTGTAGGTGGCGCCATCCAGTCACAAGGTATATGCCGGGCAGGGTGGAGGTGTCTGCGTCGTCCGCAAGGATACGACGTCGGTTGCCGCGACGCCGCCGCGGTTCGCGCAGGCACAGGTACGAAGTGCGCGCGTTTTCGAGGCGGTATCACGAAAAGCGCAGGAGTGGCGTTACCACGTATCGTGTCCGATGTTGCTGGTGTCCCAGCACCGTTGACGATTCGTGGTAGTAGCAGGAGAGGTTCGGCGGCATCGTCGGGTAGAGGTGAGACCAGGAAAAGAGAAGAGGGGAAACCGGGGGGAGGGGGGTGGGGAAGAACAGAGATAGAAGGCGGTTGTATCCGCGCGGTGCAGTGCGAAAAGTGTGTTCACGAACGGGGGGCCCCTGGTTCATCCCGTCTGTGCGTGTGTGTGGGTGGTGCGTGCCTGTGTGTCAAAAGGTTTGCACGTATAGATAAAAAGTACGGTTGACTAGTGACGCACACGCACACGCATGCACGACGCGCCGTGTTAGGAAAAAGAAAAGGGGATAGAGAGAAAGACGGAAAACACGGGCTGCTGCCGGATAATCGTTGTGCACGGTGTGCGGGTTTCGTGAAGGTGCGTCAAATGACAGTGAGGTGATCAATGTGCTTGAAACATGGCTGAGGAGCTGGTGGTCACCCTGAACCGCGGCGACTCGTCCGGATTCGGGTTTTCGCTCCTCGGCACCGCTGGCCTGCCGCACGTCATTTACGACATCGTCGAGAACTCGCCGGCAGCGAAGAGCGGCAAGGTAAGTCCGTCGACCAGGTTCACCGATCACACTAAATAGGAAGGCTAGCCGCGTGCGAGCTATAGCCCGTTGGCATCGGCGGCTACGGAATTCGCCTAAACCACTCGATCCTCCCGGCTTTAATAGCTATAGACTTAAGTCGATAGACCGGTTAAGACAAAACATTGTAAGCGGCAGCGGCGGCGGCGGTTCGATCGTCCTCTATAAGCGGCCGAGTGTGCGTGTGCGCGCCTACTCGGTACCAGAAGTTCGAGGACGGTCAAAGGTGGCATTGCAAAGCTGGCTACCCCATGAGATATGCATGCACATTGAGAATCCTGCGAATGCAAGGGCCTGAAAATAACGCCCGGTGTACATATCGACCCGTGTTATTATCACGAGCACCCTCTGTCGCCCCGTCTGTTTCTTCCTCGACCTCCGATTACTTTTTATTCTCACGCTTTGCGAGCGGTGTTGGTGCTTCTTGTATATACACCCGTCTTAACGTCGATGGTACGGCCGGGATGCTGATTGGCTGGGTGGGATCGGTTTAACGGCCACATTCCAGCCTGTCGGTCCCTCTGTCCGTGTGCTTCTCTCCTCTCCCTCTTCTCGGTCTCTATCTCCCTTCCTTCGTCACTCTCTTCCCTCTTTTTCTCTTTCCTGTTTCCTGGGGAACGTACCCCTTCTCGACGGTCATACAAATTGGAAAATTTGAATCGGGACAGGACTGCCGGACCTTTTGCGTGTACATGCCGCCGGCTGTCTCGTTTTTCAACGGTCCCTTCCTTCCGTCCACGGCGAAATATATTTTTCAATGCAGCCATGTTTACGTGCCGGAATAGCGAATTCTGCTTCTATGACAAGGTAGATATATCATGCTGTGTCCGACTTCCGAGTCGTTTGGGACTACCTTGCCTTTCCGCTGATACGCGCGACCATTTTACAAATTGTATACATTGTTACTTCTCGTTCTTTTTCACGCCAATTCCTTCGGTCAATGTTCCAAAATATTCGTTACGTGTTTGCAGATTTATTGAAAAATAATTATCAAAGCGTCGGGTCCATCCGACGGATCGACTTTAACTCATCGAAACTTTTTCACCGGTACACGCAAGCGCGTCGTTATCGGTTCGCCAAATTTTTTCGAGGCACCGGGTAATCTTGCAAATTGAACGTACACACCATTCTCCCCCAGTGTTGCATAAAATAGATCGATTACTTTCTCGGAACTGGTTCTCGATACCTGCCTCGGCAAGATGGGTGTGTATTTCGAATTGCAGATGCGAAATAGATTAATGTACGCGGACCAGTTTCGAACATGAGGTGCGACCGAGATGGAAGCAGACGTCGGGTCACATTGCCGGGCAAAATATTTCAAATAATTCGCATTTTATTCGATAATTATTGTAAGATTAAGTCTCAAATTGTTGAAATAAAAATGTGCATTATTTCAGTCCTGACCCAGTGGTCAACCTCCCTCGCAATTAATTTCTTTAAAATAAGAGATATGTATCTACTAGCAAAATAATGAGCACAATGGTCAGCCTGTTCCTAAGATCCAATGTCTAGCTTCTAAAATAAAAATTTTCTTCCTGAATTGCAACAGAAATTTATTTTCTTAATGTGTCTAATAGGTTGAAAATAGTATAACAGTATTTTTAAGTTCTTCCAATATTTTTACTGTTTTAAATTACACCTAGTAATTTTTATCATAAATGCATACAATCCGCTGTCTATTAAAAATAACCCTTAAGATGGCTGACTACTAAATAGTTGGCGATTGGAAGAATTACCCTAAAATATCTTTGTCAATGGATGTGGCAATTGTTAATGCCAACATTCTGTTATTATTATTATTATACGAATCAAGAACAGTTTTAGACGATTGTAGCATAGACGTGTTTGTTTGTTTACATCGTCTCTTCTCCGATGTAAGCATATTTTTAGACGAGCTAGCATTCTCTTTCCTCTCTCTCGCTTTATTTACGAATCGTGCGACTGACAAGTAATCAAAGCGAGTGTGCCGAAAATTGCAGGCCGCGCGTGCGCGCACTTTTTGCATTCTCCATAACTGTCATTCGCGAAAAGAATGCGCGTAACTGAGGAGCGGCTGGGCATTACGCGTGATTGGAATGTGTCACTTTGTGTCCAACCGCCCCTTTTTGCTTTTGTTTTGCGAATTCTTAAAATCTCACGTACGATACGTGACGATCCGTGGTTGTATATACAATGACTTGTACGTACCACTTCGCTTAACGCGACTAGTCGCGACTATAAGAACGATAATCATAACCTGTTTAGGACATTTATACCACTCAACATACAGTTGCGCGCTTAACACATTATCTACGTTGGTCTCCAGAGACCACTACACAAGCAATTATATTTTGGCACGAGTACAACTATTTTTTATTTAACTTTTTAGAGATACATGTTTTCATGTGCATAAACTACCGTCTCGTTTTGAACAATTTCTGCTATTTATCGTTGCAAAATAACCGCCCTAACAATTTCCACGAATCAGTGTATTCATAACGCACACACGTAATTTAATTGACATATTGATACGAAATTTACTGGGAAAATTGGTTGAATATTTTTCTGAAAATTATTTTTAGCAATCTCCGACGTCGGGTTTCGTTCATCGAATTCCATGAAACACGATATTCTTTTCCTTAATTGATATAATAGCGATGCGAGCTTCGCAGGTAAAAAGCTGGCGAACCAATCATAGTCGAGGCTACCCTGCTTTCATTATTCGACCAATACAAAGAATGCGTAACACATCTCTCGCATTGTTCCCCGGATTGTCCGAGTTTCTCTTCGAATTTTGAAAATTGCTTTTTCTGTTCCGAGTACGAACTTTCCCCGTTGCGCACTACTTCAGACATATTAAACACAGGCTTTTTGTACCGGTTGCCGCCATTTTGTTCGAACAGAATGCATTGGAAACTGCGGTAGATGCTAGCCATTTAGGACAATGTATTTACTTTGTCTGTACATTGTTAATCGTCGCACTATATTAAAAAGAAACTTCAAAATCTGCCTTAAAATAATGTTTGCAGAAGAAATAAATTAGCTAATGTTACTGAAGATGATTTGTTAGTTTGGGATTGAAATTGCCATTTTTATCAATGAGTTTATTACCACCAGAATTATCGGGTGAATCAAAATGAATTGCCTATTTTAAATTGCACCCACCCATGTTGTATTATATTGAAAAAGTCTCAAAAATATTCTTTTAAATAACAATTCCCAAAGAATTTACTACATCGTGTTACAGAGAGTGCTTTCTTGGTTGTCGTTCGAAATTGCAATTATGTACTACTAAATAAGTTATGAACCCTTTGCACTTGGAGCTATTTCAACTAAAAAATTGAATATTTCTTCCGACCTAGAATAATTACATTCTATTTGATTGTTTCTCATTCTATGGATATGAGATTGATATAATACCTCATAAGATACTTAAATGTTTAGTAATTGATTAGATAACAACATATTAAATAATTTACACAATATTTTGAATATTGGTACAGAAATTTTCAGTGGTGCCTCCGAGTCACTCGAGTGCCAAGAGTTAAAAAACTCTGTTTACGATAAGTTTCTAGAAAGTATGAAATAATCGCCGGTAGATAACGTGTGAAGCGATGAATCAGAGGTTTCTAGAACCGATTAAATAGCCAAGCGGGTAATACGTTAACAGTGCATCTGTCTGATTTTTTTCGTTCGTACTTCAGAGCGCAATTCCCTCGAAATGAATGGCTCGCGAATGCCGCGTATCAATTAAGGGGCACGTAAGGGAACAGATTCGATAAGAAACGGTTGGTAACCGAACACGGGCGCACTTGTGAAAACACGCGAACGAATACGCTGCCTGACAGCAGGAGGAGGTGGGGAGGGGGGGGGGGGGTAGGAGGTGGCTCGATCCTGGGTTTCGTTAGCCCGGTAGAGTTATGAAATTTTATTCTTTTTGTTTTCAAATGATCCCCGTTGCTCGCCTTCCGAGCGGCAACGTTATGCAACGGGCACGTTGCGTGATAACGTAACGAAAGAAGAACTTGAAGTTTCTCGGACGGCACAGAAAGCGGAGGCACGCGAGCCCCGACAATTAGCCGAACGCGCGTACACGTCGTCGAATTTCTCGAATTTATCGATCGATCGCTTTCTTGATAACCGTAAGACGAATGCGCCTCCCTAGTTTCCATAATTAACGCCCCTCATGTGCGCGCGCTGCCTCGCTACGCGAGTTCTTTACCCCATTTCAAACGAAAAACGAAAGAGAACCGGTGGATACGCTAATTAGAGAGACGAAAATAGGAGAATTGTAGAATTTTGTCTGCGAGGCTACCCTGTTGGGTTATATTCTTTCGCATGCTGCTTCAGTCTACTGTACGGCAATTTAAAAACATAGTTGTAAAAAGCTCACAGATTTTCCGTTTGAGCGTTTGGAACGAAGAAGCAAGATTTCACATATTTTTACTGTATTTAATTTGTGTAGTAAATAAACTAGAAACGAGAACATAAACTAGATGTACTGCAATATACACTAAATTAATATAAAATTTTGATATTGGATTTTGATACGTTCGGCTGCTTAGCAAATTTATACTTTTCAGAATTCGTCAATTAACTGACAAATTAGTCGACGTCACTAAATTGTGCAAAATTATAATTTCATGATATCAGCACCCTGTATAGTGAATATATATTTGCGCTTTAAAGGGATTTCAGTGATGCACAAATTTTTTTACACAAGCCACGTATGTATTAGGATAAAAATTGCGCGAGCCCGAAATAACTTCAATCTTCTCACTTCTCTAAGGCAACGCATGCGTCGCTTTAGTGTTCGATAGATTTAGCGTTAATATCGGTGGATTTTATGCCTCGGCCATTTCGATGTAAAACTGGCACAGCATTTTTATAGTTCTTAATCATGACCAGAAAATGAATAACCGAGCGACCATCCCGTTTCTAGCTGAATGGTTTATGGTTGAATCGAAGCTTTTTATAGCTCGGCGATATTGCATCAGACCACCTGTAAACCCAAACCCGAGACGACTTACTATTTACCTGGGCTTTCTGCAACACAGGATCGCCGTTACACCGATAGCGCCTTACACCGTGCATTCGCATTTGACGTATTAATTTCTGTAGAACTTGCGTACCGTAATTCGATCCGAATCGATCGCGATCGAAAGTGGGACACTGTACGTATAGTGTATCAAGGTGCCAGTGATACTGTGCACATTATCAATCAATCCACTGGACACCAGACATCTACGATATTTCAAGATTAAGTAGCTCGGTAGAGCAAAGTTTGCTCCCGCGAGCGAATACGGTAGCTCCTCAATCACGCTCTTCGAAAATAATTGCATGAAAAGAGACTTTGATAACAATTCGCCCACTTTTGTTCTGCAATTCAAGTCATTCTATTAAGTTTCATTTACAACGTCACATAATTATGAAGAGGATGTGTAAATAATGTTTTGATCGCGTTGTACATTGAGTCTACTAGTTGTAGGAGTTCGCAGGGCTTCTGTTACGGTGCTAATTCGACCATAAAAATGCTAAAGACAACTATGGTGGTTTCTCTATACATTTTCCTCGATGGAACGAGTTCGAAACTGTTCGAACGCATCCGCGGAATGGCGTTATAAATCGAAAGAGTTCAGTGCACGAGGAGCATCAATTCAAGGGGTTTAAGTGGGGTAGGCTGGACATCGTGTGCCGTTTCCCTCGTTAAAGAAAATGTAATTTTAGCGAGCGTCCAAGGGCGTTCGCTCGCGAACTCGATTCTACGGCGGCACGCGCGAGAATGCAACGCTATCGTGGCTCGCCGGTGCGTTTTAATGCGTTCTCGTAACTTGACCAATCACAAACACAACAAAAACTTAACCGGGTGGTCCAATAATTATGTCTACTTTGAATATCTATTTCCAAGGATATAGATGTGCACCAAATTTGATTTTTTTTCTGAAATTTTCTTGTTATTTTCTTCCGTTTGTTGTTGTTGGGCAGGATATCTCGGTGACCAAGTTCCCTCTGTTTCGTCGATGTGCTTCCTCTTGTCCGCCGTGACGAAAACGGGTCAACGACCACCGTGTACCGGGTAGGGGTAGTCTTATTTCGCGTTGTCGCAAGAAAACGCTCGCGATTCCTTTTTCGGGCCGGCTCGGGCTCCGATGACAAATCACTGGATCGTTCTCTCTTTCTCTGTGCAAAGCCCGCCACGGGAAATCCGGGTCTTCGAGGGCGAAAATTCGCAATCATGCCGGAGATGTGAGTGCCGCTCGACCTAAAAATAGCTGTTCTAAACGTGAAACGGGAGATGTATCAGCGGACGACGATGCATTACGGGTCGTTTTGTTTTCCTTTCCAGGAGCAGCCATCTGAGAGCAACACAACAGTTCCTTTTCGGCGCTGATACGGGACTATAATACTTGAGAAATGGTTACGTAACGTGTATTTCTGGTTGGCGGAATGGCAAGCGCATCGGGAAGTCATGTGACCGAGGGTGGAGTTTCATTGACCAATGAGAAAGGGTGAAACGAGGTCCTTCTCTTCCCGATTCATTCTTATACGCTTCTACCATTACCAACGATTCTGCATTCGAATGCTGGAACCTTAGACTAATTATTGAGCCTCTCATTTGCAAATCGATTAATTGGACACAATAAAAAGTAGTACGCGTAAACATTTTACTTACCGGAAGTCCATTAGGAACCCTCATAATTCTCAATGACTGTGCTACATTAAAGAAGAACTTTAAAATCCTCTTTTAAAAAGTTGGATTACGGTCCTTGAGCGTAGCTTGTTCGCGACAAAAGTTGGCACACTGCTTTTGCATAACTTTTTAAGAAGTTTTCAACTAGTGGATCATAAAGTTTAAAATCTATTAAATAGTCCGTTAATGTTGTTAAGTCTGATTATTTTTATATCAAGGAAGACAACAAGGAACGAAAACAAGGAACGAAACGCTCCCAAAGATACCAAGCGAAGGACACGCTTATTATATAAACTCCGTTGATACGAGTAGCAGATAATCCACGAATGTACACAAGGAAATCAAATTGTGCCAAGGATGTTACCAGAGACGATGGGAAGAAAGTCATGTCTGCATGACGCTAGCTGTAAACCTCTGAATCAGCGTAGTTACGCATACGTGACACCGGTCGTCAAGGTGTTGAATCATGACTGACACGAATCCTCAATTAACCTTTAAACGAACTTCAGCAATTGCCGTAAGTGTCCAATAACTCAATTAATTTGGCGTCGAGTCTTACCTGCGTCGTGTTTACAGTGGCAAACAGAAATCAATCTTGCTTTACTTAGACAGCATAAGGGTATCTAAACTTTCACACAGTTGCATCGACAGGCGTTAAAGAATTATTAGCTCGCAGTAGCATGGCGGCTACCCCGATAGTCCACTTAAGAGTTAAAGGGTCCCACAGATCAATGCGAATATTCAATGAGATGCAGCGAGACGTTAGGGAGCAGGGGATGCTATTTTGTTATTATGTATTGGGAATATGGTCCTATATTACTAATAAATACAACTATTATTATAAAAACTTGGACTTTATTAAAAGATTGATGCGCAATGGAAAGGACGTATTTCCTCGAAGAGTCGTTCAAAACGAATGAATACTCTGGAGGCTTTGGCCGAGTATCGGTGGACACTTTGTGTTGGAGTATACACCGTAATGCACGGAACACTAGGAGAAGAAAAGGTCTTTTTGACCTGCCATTTATTGCTTTCCCAGCGTTGCCATTTTTCCGGGCTAAAGGGCCTAAGAAGAAAGGCAAGTTAAGTCCGATTCACACGGGGAGTCCGTGGCAGACTTTCCGCGGCTATTTCCCATTTTTGTGCGGGATGACGAGTCCCGCTGTGCCCCTGCTAAACGCGGCAGAAAAAAAAGGTCACCAAGTGGCAGGAACGGTTCGTATATCCTCGGAGAGCTTTTTTTTGCCACGCTTAGCAGGGGCACGGCGGACTCGTCCACCCGCTGGAAAATGGGAAATAGCCGCGGACAAGCCGTTCGCGAAAGAGACTGTCCCGCCACGGACACTCCGGTAACGACAGAACTTTTCTTCCAACCACATATATGTGGTATCAAAAATGATTTCGGATACACGGGAAAATAATGAAATGTTCATTTTAGGGAACCAATAGTGTAATTTCGCCCACAACGATACTTTCCAACTGTACGCACTATGTAAAAATTTCATACGTCACACAGTGGACGAAATTTTGACGAAATCTGTGTCAAAATCAAAGAACTTTCGATAGAAATGAGATACAGAGCGATGATTTTTTTTCCAAATCAAAGTTGAAACTTTGCAGTCATTTTTTTCAAGCGCATTTCTCTCAAGTTTGGAGGCTCTATCCGCCGGATCTCTCGCAGCTATAAAAGAACACGCGTCGAGTGTTTCCCGAGTGTTCGGTAGCGAACATGAGTGCCAAGTTCCATTAGAATCGGCATGGTCGAGTTGGGTGGTATGTATTGCTCGCAAGAAATGAGCCGATCATCGCGGATTAAACGGTTCGCGAGCGGGTGCTGGGTTCGCAGCATCGCCCGGGGCGTCTGCGAGCTGTTTCTTCAACCGGAGGCAGAGATCTCTCGCAGAACAGTTGAAAGAGCGGAAGGAAAGGGGAGTTTACGGTGGAAAGAGTGGAAACAAAACGTAGCAGCGTTCTGTTTCTTGCTTGTCGCCGTCTTTTCCCCCGTTTGGCACGAGACCGGCGTAAATAGCGAGCGAACGACATCTGAAAAACGCAACGGTACGCGCCTTGCTGCTCTGCATTCTGAGCGTGACGAGAGAGCTCTCCCCCCCCCCTCTCTCTCGGCTCTCTATACGTCTCTCCCTCTGTCTCGAGACGTGAGGAATCACGGGCGTAAATACCGCCTTATCTGCGCCTTGAATAGCAACGACCGGCGAAAACAAAACCTATCCGACCGCGAACGGCCACGTTCGATAACGCGCGAATGCAGCGAGCGCACGCTTAAAATTTCCAGTTTGGGATCCGGATGTACAGTATTCTCTCGATAATTGTCCCAACCACGGGTCCGGCCAGGGACAATTATCGTCCAGGGATACTATTCTTTGAATTGTGCCGAACGTAGAAATGGACTGGGAAGCTCGAGAGGCCTCGGTCGCCGAGAAATGTAAACATAATACGGGTCGGGTATATCGATGTCAGACCACTACTAATCCGATGACAAAACTTCTTTATTTTTCATTATTTTTTTACGGGTCTTTCACCAACATATTCATGGCATTTTTCTAATGAAAATGATACCAAATATGATATAATTCCGATTATACTTATGTGTGTAATGGACGACCCCGCATAACTTCTCATTGGAATTATATGAACGGCAATTAATATAAATATGATGCGAATTGTATCGTGTTTTGCATCATTTTAATCAGAAAAATGTCACAAACATATGGGCGAAAGTCTCATAAAAAAATTAGTAATAATAAAAAAGTTTTTTATTGGGATTACATTGTGAGGACCCGGCGGGCCTTTGAACTGTGCCGGCGACTGCGACTCTCCGCGTCTCTTTCTTTCCCATACGTTGTCCTTTCATGCGCACGAAACTTCCATTGTCCATTACACACGTAAATATCATCGGTGTTATATCATTTTTGGTATCAATTTCATTAGAATAATGTCAAGTATATGTTGGTGAAAGTCCCATAAAAAAATAATGAAAAATAAAGAAGTTTTGTCATCGGATTAGTAGTGGTCTCCTGGTCTCACACCGATATACCCGACCAGTATCATGTTACACTTCTGGGCGGCCGAGGCCTCTCGAGTTTTACGGCCCCTCATTGGGTATACCCCGCAGGAGTGGGGATAGTTCAGCGACAATTATCGTCCAGACGTTTGGGACATTTATCGCGAGAACACTTGTGTAATCCTTGTATTTACTCGAAAGATTTCGTAAAATTCCAGCGAGCAGTGGTGTAATCGCGCGATAACGCGGGCGCAGCTGCGATTTCCTTTTGCGCAACAGGGAACCGTTAATCCTGGGGTTCTTAACCTCCCCCAAGGCAGCGAGCGGGCGTTTCCTTTAAGGAAAAACGGGGAGAAATAAATCCGGGTAATATATCGCGGGCCCCGGAGAATTAATTGCTTGTTGTATAGTTGCGCCGAAGTGCTACTTTTACGCTTCAAGGGTCTGCGAAGAATTCATGCATTCGCGTGCGGATTCGCGGAGGGAGAATTAAAACGGTGCTCTCGTGTACGCGGGGCAGCGCGCGGCGATTTTATTAAACCTCGTCTCGCTTTATTTTTGCATGTATTCTTCTTAATGCACGCCCGCTAGCTGTTAAATACATAAAAAGCGTTTCGATTACGCCCGTTCATATCCAAAGCGAATGTTTCAATTCAAAACGTAATTCGTTCGATCTTCCAGGCACCGGCTGTACACGCTTGTTTGCGTGTTCCCGTTCATATTTACCCGGTTCGACGTTTTTCGAATATTGACATGTTCCATACGGGTTTATTTGCGCGTTCGACGAAACGCGCGATATTAATTAGAACGGTGGGAAATTGTTTCGCTCACGGATTCTTATAGATACGCGTTAATTCCGCGGGTCCATTGACTAATATCTTCGAGAAGTCTGCGAGCACCGGTCGCCGAGGAAATGGGTGCGGCGGGTCTTACAAGCACATTATGCGGACGTTGCTCGTCGCCCCGGCGTATTTTTCAGTAAACACGGTCCCACGGGGAAAATAGAAAAGTTCAGAATATATTGTCCACTTCGAACGCGACGTACAATTTTGCGCCCGCGCCGCTTCAATAAACAACGAAGCCCTAGCACTAAAGCAGAATCGATTAACTATGAAATTCCGGGGTGATTAGATTCGGTAAAAACGGGTTGCCAGAAATTTTTATTGAAATTTATTTTATAGGAAATATTAATATTATTGAGCGGAATAGTATTGAATTTTTATTGATGTCAATTAAACAATATTCATTTCATAGCAAAATTTAATATTATTGAGGGGTGGGTGGTTGACTTTTCCTTTAGGCATAAAGCTACAAAGCAGACTTATTTTTAATGTCATTTATCTAGACAATTTACTTGCATTCTCATGTAACACGGAGTGTATGCAAATTAGTAAGATACGCGTACACGGCTGAAAACTGTTATTTTTTGCCACAAAGAATTCTTTATTTCTCCGTTATATTTTGGTTATCGTAAAATTCAGTATAAACATTTGCATAAAGATCTGCAGCTTATGCACAAGCATTTTTATCGGGAGTTCCGATTACGAACTAAGGTTTTTCAACTTTTCTACCCTGTTATCGTTTGATCGAAAGGTTTGGATAGGCCGCGTTAAAAGTAAAATTTATGACGTATCGCGTGGCTATCGTTTTATCGGAGAGTTCGCGAGAAGGTAAGAGGAAAGAAGTGCGATAAGTTGGTCGTTACCGAATCCTGCCAAGCAACACGGAAAAATCGGCCTTTATATCCGGCCGACTCGGCGGCGCTTGATCTCGACTCGCTCGGCAGGAAGAAAGGCAGAGAAAGAGAGCCGTGCGTTTTTCCACGGCTACCGAAGAAAAACGATTGACCTGGCGCGGCACATAAATTCGAATCTTCGGCCCTTCTTTTCGCGTTAGCTCGATGGCTGCTTTACGAGGTTGAATCGATTCCAATTTGGGTCGGGATATAACGCCGTTTGCGGACTCCGCGACAACCTCTCCACCCGGCCCCAGAAAAATCGCGTTGGCTTTCAGGCGACTTATACAGAATAAAGATAAAAAGAGTACAAGATCACTTGCAAATGGACGGCGATACTTCAAAAATAGACTGCGCCACATGAATTGAAATTCCGACCTTTTTGCCGATTTTCTGGCAATATCCCCAGCGGATACTAGATATTTCAAGATAACGTAACTTTCGTACATTATAGTCAGATTTTTCAGAAAAAAAGTTACTATTTATTATCTATATAAAAGAAAATTTCTGAAGCGTTTCTGCAACTCTATAGTACATGGTAAACTATTGCGTTTTGTTTAGAAAGCTTCTTTATAATCAGATTTCTGAGCAGAAAATTAATGACTCGTTCACAGTTTATTTTTTATGTAAAAGAAAATTTCAGCCTCTTCATCTATTTTTAGAAGAATTTATCCAGTTTTATAGTGCCTGGTAAACCATTACATTTTGTTTAGAAAGTTTCTTTGTATGCATCATATTTCTTGTAACATGTAATAATTGCACTCCGGATCTTTGTGCGAAATAAAAAGTGAGAAGAGTAATAATTTTAATATAGTGAATATAATACTCTTAAAGTCTTCTAACTTTTTCACTATTCTCTGCACGTACTAATTTTTGCCATAAATGCAAAAAATCCGAAGTCTAGTAATAATATACTGTGTTAAATTTCATCTACTCGTGTTTACCATAAATACATAAAATCGGCAGTCTAACGATGACAAACAAATCGATGATTTTTCCCATAACAAAATTCGTCTATTTTTACGCGAAAAGTCTGGTACAGCAAAATTCGGAAAAATAATTCGCCCGTGACTTTCATAAAGGAAGAAACAAACAATTTGACGACGTCGTTCTCCGCCCGAGTAGTTTACCCTCTCTTGGACAAGATCGAACGCCAAAATACGAGTGCAGGGAAATAGAGGATGAATATACCTCAAGGCAGAAGAGCGTTCCCCAACCTCCCTCTTTGATCCACCGACTCGAGTCTTATTTTCTTATCCAAAGTAGAGCATCGATTCCGCCCATCGAAAACGATTTATACTTATATCCGCGGTGGGCTCTGAAAGATGAAGGGTACTTTGGCACCTGGGGGAACATCACACGACGATAACTGTCTTCTTGGCGGCGTCTCCCTTCTTAGCAACCTCGAGCCTTCTCGATACTTACCGATAAGAATCGACTGCTCCGTAAGGTGCAGCTCATCTCGGTTGTTTCGCGACATCGCCCGGATACTTCGCTACGAATCTTGTCAAGCTAAACGACTTCTTACGGAATCAAGTTCAATTCATGACTAATTGAGACTATATAGAGTTTTTAATCCAGTAATGGAAATCGTTTTCGATGCAACCAGAAAAAGGCGAGAAGCATTTCTCAGACGGCGGAGATGTGGCATCTTGTTGGCACGGATCTTGCAGAGTATTATTTAGATTTGAACATTTTACGAAATTTTTCTACCTAGTTCGCGAATACTTTGAGAACCGTAAGATTTAGAGAACGGCGAGAACCACTTTTGCATTCCGGTGAAAATAGAAGGTTCCATTGTAAATCGCGCCATTTCTATTCTATTAATCAGGTGCAATCAGCTGCACAAATGGGTTCAATCTACCGCTTTTAGAACGGACGATAAAGTCTGATTTAAAACGGCTCGATCTCCTAAAGACCGCCGCGAGCGTCCTCAACTTTAAATGGAGTGATCTCCTATATGTAGATCCAGCATTAAGAAGGTACTCTGGTACTCTAAAACAATCTATTCTTCTTTGCATTTTATTTAAGTGTTCTCGAAATAGTACAGGAAGCGATTGTTTATGCAAAAAATCTCATCTCCGGAAAGAATTCGTTGAAAATCCATAATAGAAGGTATTCTCCTCCCCTAAAAAAATCTATTCTTCTTTGCATTTTATTTAAGTGTTCTCGAAATAGTACAGGAAGCGATTGTTTATGCAAAAAATCTGATCACCGGAAAGAATTCGTGAAAATCCATAAGAGAAGGTATTCAGAAACAGAATGCTCGGTTTAATGCCAAAAATATTTGCGCGATCGTATCCGCGCTATTTACCGCGCTATTGCCAGGCAAACCGGAAACGCGATAATAAGCGGATCGCGGCTGGCCAAATGGATTTCTCCCAGTGCCCCTCGGAGACGGTTCTGTCAAGCGGCTTTTATGTCTGCCGAGCGATCGAACGTGATAATGAGGCTGCGAGGAAAAGTATTAATTAAGGATCAGCGCGACGTAGGCACCACTTTATCGGGGAAAGAGGGCATCGTTAACGTTCCGTTGCGGTTTAACGAATGACGCGGGGCTGGAGAGCACGACGCGGATGGAAGAGGGAGAGAGTGAGTGAAAGAGCGAGAGGGGGAGAGGAAGCTAAACCATTATGTTGCGTTAACGTAACGCTGCCGGGAAATGGGTTAAGGACGTTAAGGCCAACCCTCGTCGCTGCCGGGTAAAGAGTGGGAGCAGTCGGAGCAGGGTATACCCTATGGCGATGTTCTAGCAGAGGACTCTGTGGACCGAGCTTTACTTTCGAATTACCTGTGCTTAGGTCACCTTTGCGCGCGAAGAAACTCACAGAACGATCCGCTCCGCTGAGCGCTCTCGTCAAAGCTAGTCCGATCGGCCTAGGAAAAATGCTCGGATAATCATTCGCGATCCTGATCTACCTAGCCTTTCATTTCGCCACATCGTAAATTGCGGAATTTCAATTAGAGCAGTTACTTTTATGGCGACTATGATCTATATGACAGAAATATACGTCGCAGTTCTTCAAAGAAGTCCGTTTTTGCTCAATGACACATAAGCTGAATTAGAACATACATAGTAGTGCCTCGACGTGACCAATTTATTAATTTTTGACAAATTAAAACGAGAGACGCAGAGTTAAAATTGCGATTTTTTAACGACAGTTCGGATTTAATTTTTCCTGGAGCGCTATCGATTCCCTTATGGCAGAGTTGGGCATTATTTAGATAAAAAATTATTTAAATAACGATTCGAATAAAAGATACTCTATATTTATTCGTTATTCGAAAGTTCGAATAAAAAAAGTATCTTTATTCGACGAGGTTCGAATAAATAATTTTATTCGACGAGAATTTATCCGACGAATAAAGATAATTTTTTTTATTCGAAGCGGATTTATTGGAACTTCGAATAATTTTTTCATCTTTTATTCGAAGCCTTCGAATAAATCTTCGAATAACTTTTGCCAGCTCGAATAAACGGCGACGAGGCCTGACGAGCGCTGAACTTGAAAGACCAGTGACAGCGATCGACCACCAGCATACATACTCAATCAAATAAAAAAAAATAAAATACAGAATCAAGCATTATTGACAATTTAAACTTTCATATTTTTATAATACGAATAATATTTTTAATACGAATGAGTTGTAGAGATCGTCCCGATGAAAATGAGTCCAAACACGACATCATTTGGACTATCTTTAATAAGATTATAATTCTTATCGTAACATTACGTATCAATCAAA
Organism: Lasioglossum lativentre; assembly: GCA_916610255.1. NCBI lineage: Eukaryota > Metazoa > Arthropoda > Insecta > Hymenoptera > Halictidae > Lasioglossum > Lasioglossum lativentre. Next base: position 29,052,178 of record OU744355.1, on the reverse strand, counting down.
ATTGTCCGATTACACACGAGTTTGGACTCATTTTCATCGGGATGATCGCTACAACTCATTCGTATTAAAAATATTATTCGTATTATAAACATATGAAAGTTTAAATTGTCAATAATGCTTGATTCCCCAGGTGCTTACAATGTCGAAGGCTTCGAATAAAAGATGAAAAAATTATTCGAAGTTCGAATAACAAAAATTATCTTTATTCGTCGGATAAATTCTCGTCGAATAAAGATACTTTTTTTATTCGGACCTTCGAATAACGAATAAGAATTTTTTAATCTTTTATTCGTTATTCGAAATTTTTATTTAGATAAAAATTTCACCCAACTGTGCCTTACGGTAATAAGAGGTCCCGAATTGTCCCAGCAGCGTCGGGAATGTGAATAATGAACGAACTCATGAAGCCGTGAACACCTGTGACCATCCCAGTCCAGGGAAGATTGATTAATTTACAAGTCGGAACACGAAGATGCGTATTTATAATGATTAGCCACCGTCAGGGAATTTACAGTTCATTGAATAGCCGTTGCGTAACCATAAAAATAACGGCGGTTACGTGTACGCACGTTGCATCGAGCCGGTGCAAAATTATAAAGCGACCGGCCTTTTACTTAAAGTGAAAGTCGTTGCACTGGAACACGTACAAATTGCCCCGATCAATTCCTTTCCCCCGCGGGTTTTCTGCGTTTCATCTGAATATCAGAGTTCACTCGGCGGCTTTTTGTTTGATACGCGCGGAACACACAATCGCTTTTAACTTCGCGACGCCGATCATTTCTGCCCTCGCGATATAACAATAATCTGTAGATAGCGAGTTTTAATCGGAGAGAAAAAGATTGAAAGCTTTCATGTGTTTGCGAACAATAAAAATCGAGGATCGAGAGTGTTAAGATGATTGTCGAAGATTTCCGGGTATGTATTGCAATTTGCAAGGTAGAAATGAAAAGTTGAAAGTTCCCGCGTCGATAGTCGACAATGAATAATCGCGAGCTGCAAAATTGGAACGCGGGGCTCGGTTAGTTCGAAATTGAGTATTCGACGATAGAACTTGCAGATTGTAAATTGATAATAATCAGTCCGACAGTGTTCCGAAGTTGGACACCGATGAATTTGATGTTTTCTAATTAGATGCTAAAAATTAGACGATGGAAACTCGTTAAAAGTTCTGGAAGAAGTTCGCGCGCGCGACGATCGAGATTTAAAATTAGCTTCGAAGAAAATAAAAATAATTATGTATTTCGTAGTGGAAAAGCGATGGGAGAACTTTAAAGAATAAAAGCGGAAGATGCGATCCGATCACCCCGAAATATGCAAGTGATCGATCAGGTCTGGGATCATCTCGAAGGTTAAATATAAAACTAGCTGTATCTGGTGTGCACTTTGAAGCACAAAATTAGCCGCACTCGAACGTAAATTATATCGATTCGAATTGAACCGTGGTTACTCTAGTACAGATTATTTATCGCGGTTAGCGAGAGAGCTAACAATAACCGTGGCTCGGTATAAACGCAAAATCTGCCAGAAAACTGAAGCTTCATAGACGAGATCATCGAGTCTTACAATGTGTTCGCTACGTTTCCCCGGTATGTGTTTGTGCCCGGATAAAATTACTGTAATTGGCAATCGTTCAATAATCCATACGTTTCATTATGTGATTAAACGGCCGTTGCTACGCGCAAACGGCAATAATTGAGCTTTAATTGGCAATCGAATTATCGATGTCAAACAGCCTGCCGGGATATACGGTGCCGTTCTTCTTTCGGCGCTCCAATTACCGTTTAATCATTCATTATTTTTGCGCACTGCGTCGATCATTTATATTCCTTAATAGAGAATTATTTGACGTTCCGGTCTAGCGTGGCCGCCATCTTCCTTTCCTCTTGTATGCCCGAGCGTGAAATTGTGATCTCGAATGTGCAACACTTCTCTCTGCAACAAAAAAGAAGCTTTCTATATCAGAACTACAGCCTTGTTAAATAAAACACATTTATATTTTATTCCTGCTGTTTGTTTAGAAATGTATAAATTTGTGAATTTGCACATATTGAAGTTACTGTATAAATTCGTGACTTTGCACATATCGAAGTTACTTTGATATTTTACTGCATTTTAAACAGAGTTTACCGTAGCACATGCTAAATGTTATACATATGTATATAAATTACACATAAATGGCATTTTTAATGGCGAACGGGCAATTTATATCCGATACGTTTCGGCCAGATGAAAGTTAAATATACCCCATTTTTCAATCTCGGCTGCGCTTCCGTTTCCGACAAACCGAATCCTCGGATAACAAGATCACAGGATCGGAATACCGGATTCATAGGATTCCTGTGCTCGTGTCACAGGATTCTCCGCAGTCGTAGGTGAGGTCTCATGCATATACGTTATCGGAAACGTCGATGAACACGTTCGATGCAGCTCACGGTTCATCTATCCCGGCGGGCTGCCATTTTTATACGCGGCGCAGCCACCGGGAGAAGTATTTTCGTGTCCAATCGAAACAATTTTTCATCGGTAACCAACATTCGGAGTCGGGGTCTCGTTGGAAATTAAAATCATCGGTGGAAACAGAATATCAACGCGAAAGCATAGTTACGGAGAGAGAATATACCTGTAGACATGCGAATTGTAAAATAGTGTATATCGTCCGATGATTAATGTACGGAAACTGTGCAAATTTACATTTTCTAACCCCATTTCTTTTTCTAAAAAAGCAGAACTTCATTTTTAGTTATAATTCAACTGCGGATTTTATGCATTTTAACCGGTTAAAATAATTCAAAGCAGGAATATCTTACAATCAATGTATTTATTATTTATTTATGTATTTATTAATGACCTAAACCGTGTATGGTTTTTATAGCATGCATTAGTACAGTAAACGCATGATTCTTGTCCAACAGCCGTGTTTTTCATGGACAAGAATCGTGCCCCAGAAGTGCTTTTTGATTTATGACTGCGTCTAGCATAAAGAGCCGAACATAGAGAAGGACAGAATGAAATACGGTTCGCGTGACTGTCCGCGTCTCTTTCTTTCCGATACGCTGTTCTTCGTTGCCTTCGAAACTTCCATGGTCGTTAAAACCACTTAATACAGATCAAATTATATCGAATTTGGTGTCATTTTAATCAGAAAAATGCCAGAAATAAGGTAGTGAAAGTCCCATAAACAAATAATGAAAATTAAGAGATTTGTAAAATTGATTAGAGTCAATGTGTGGTGTTCACACCGATATACCCGAGCGACATCAATCGTCGCCGCCGTGCGGAGCAGCTCGGTGTTGACAGGCAGTGGAGTGGGTAGGCACTGGACAAGAATCGTGCCCTCGCTCCGGACAACAATCAAGCGTTTACTGTATAATACTTTACAATTGACAATGAAGTGTATATCGTTATGAAAATTTTTAGTTTGCATAAAAATCCACAGTACAGTTAGATATAATTCTTTCATAGAAACGTCTAAAATGTTTAATCCAGTGACAACATTTTGTTGTCTTCAACCCCTTGCTCTTCGTCATCCGAATACGCTGTGCTTTCAGGAAATCGGATGCTCTGAAAAAATTCTCTTTCACAGAGAGTGAATACCAAGTTACAATCCAATTTCGCGGTAAAAGATGCAAAAAATCATTCGGATAGAACGTAAGGGTTGAAACTGAGAAATTAGATGTGTAGTCAGAAACGTTTTGCTGCGGCGTCCCCGTACAAATTCATAAGCGCATAAACAAGCCGGCTACCGCGTTTCCCATTATTTCGAACAACTTATTTTTGCCGTGGGATGCTCGTCGCAATTTTTATGCGGGGATCGGAACGACTCGGAACGACCTGCAAAGACCGCGCCGCGCCGCGGCAACTGAGTTCGCGTAAAAAAGAAGAGTTACTGGCGCAGCGCAGCGGCCGGGGGTGTAGAGGAAATGACAATCGTGAAGTAACATTTTAACGAGTTTACTCGCTCTTGCTTGGAAGAATCAGGATAATACGAGGTCGCTTACGAAGTTATACGGCTCTTTCGCTAAATTTAGCCCCCCTCTTCTCGCTTTTCCCCCCTCGGGTGCAAAAGAGACGAGAAAACGACGAGGAGGAGAAGAAAGGAGAAGAGAGGAGAAGAGAGGAGAGAAGAGGAGAGGAGAGGAGGGGAGAGAAGTCCGCGTAAAAGCGAGAGTGCACCGGCTCTCTCTCCCCTTCTCGCTATTCTTTCGTGCGCGCGACACGGTTTCACAGAATTTAAAGTTCGCCTCGGAGCCGAAACGAAAAATTCACCGGCCTGTGGAACACTGTTACTTCGGAATTTCTTTATCGTCGTAATAACGGAAAATAAAGCGCGCGGTAAGTGGTCGGGAACATATACCGGGCCCGGAACTCGGGGAAATTTACGAGCTCCGAGCACGTATTGTCGAGAGAGAACGCGTTCAACGAGAAGAATTGGATCAACCGATCGACCGATAATATGTAAAATTGTTCGAGAAATTGGCGAATTTGATGAAATATTACGCACGCAGCGGTCACGTTGCGTGAAACTTTGACGAGAAAATTTCACTGGGAATAAAGCTGTGGAATATCGATTGCGGACGCGACCAACCCTTAATTTCGTGGCGTCTCGTGTAAAAAGTTTGGTAGCTAGTCGGGCAACTCTATTGATCAGCATTCTGATTATTATTCCGAGCTAGTTCAATGGTCCCGTTTACAAAATTGATAACGATCCGCCATACCTGGGTTAAATAACGTTTCGCGAATACTAATTTCAGCGGACATGCAGCTTCTGTTCATTGGACATATCCTATAATTTCCGTAGACTTGTAGACTATCAAGAGACAAAGACAAAGAAACGGGAGACGAAGCAAAAAGGGGAGAGAATAATTGCAAAATCGTGTCAGCTGCTCCGTATAGTCGCCCGTCTCGACCAGAGAGTGGGGACACTATGGATCGTATTAAATAATAAGTTACGGCGACCGACCTGGAATATCGTTCGCGGCAGTTTTCTCGAGGTTTTTCTTCTCTTTCGCCGCGAATCTATCGGCCGCAATGTTAACCGCCGCACCGCACCGCACCGGCGCGGCGAGAGCAATCGAAATCTCGTTTTTCTTGTCCGATTTAATTTCATTGCGGCAACGTGGCAACAGAGCGGCCGTGCCACCAACTGGCTGAAACTAACGAGCACGAATTTGCTCGGCTCGCGCGCATAAGCGTGTATGCATATTCATACGGGGCCCAACACCGGCGGTGCACACAGTCGCGTGTGCGCACGGCGCAATCATACGCCGGCGAATTCGTTCCACTTCCGTGAACCCAATTTTTCCGATCTGCAAACGCGAATTTCGTGGAAATCGACGGCTCGTACGCTACTCCTAAAGCCTAACCGGCGCGGCGCGGCGTTTCTCGCTTTGTGTTTCCGCCGCGATGCGTTCGAGCACACGAACCGTTCAAGTTCATTGTCTAGGATGCCCGTCTTTGGCCTCGGCGTACCGAGACCTCGATGTTCTAACGCTCAATTGCTAGACCGATTTATTAATGCTTCGAATACTTTGCTGGCGGCGCGACGCACGCCGTTTCATCCAGTTGAATTAAAAGGAGTGTCCTCTCTTCGATTGGGAACCTCGCTGGATGGGTGCAGCGACATGTTTACTAGCATCGAGGGTATTAGAATATGGTTATACAATGATTGTTTTGACTTAGCTTTGATACCTTGCTACGCCACATTTTCTATTGCGTTCGATAAAATTGTTATCGACTTTACTACATACAGTGGTACTTGGATTTTTTTTTTGAGAAGCTAGAACAATCGGTTTTGTTCCGTAACGTGAAAAGAATTTTTGAAAAAATTCCAATTGGTCGGAATTGCAGAGAAAATAGTAAAGGTTATGTAATACAACTTTTTTATGTGGGCTCATATTGAAAATGTATTTCATATTGGAAATGTCACTTTGCAATGCATATAATTGACACAGATCTACAAAACATATTTTTTAAATTTTCAACATATGTAGACCCATATAAAAAAGTTGTAAAATGGAACTTTTAGTATTTTCTCTACAATTCCGACCAATTGCAATTTTTGAAAAAATTTCTTTTCACATCATGTAGTAAATTAATTGCTTTAACTTCTCAAAAAAGTTCAAATCGTATCATATCAAAAAGTTATCGTTTTTTAAAGAGTGTCCAAATAGTAATGAGTCACGGAATTTACGCGTTTATGACGAACATGAGTAAGTGCAATTAAGAGAGTAGAAAGATTCGAAGACTTTGATAGCACCAAATTTTTATTTTGCATAAGGAACCACAGTCTAATAATATACAGGGTATTTCACCTAACTTGACTACCTTAAATATATGTATCGCTAATTTTGTATGATAGAAAAAATGTTGTATAAATGATTGTAAAAATGATAGAAAAATCATACTTGAACCGATGAAAGGAGGATACGAACGTCCGTTTACAAGCACCAGGGACAATTACATGGTACACTGTTTCAATGAAATTGAAATTCCTTCATTTACCGTCCCCGAACGCGTACTGAAGTTACTAACAAACATTTCATAATTTCCTCGCTAAAGGTCACGTGAAGGTCAACATATTGCACCTCGTTGGATTAATTTTTTTATAAGCTGCACGACTGTTGTAGTGAAAATACGTAGTCCCATTAAAAAAAAAACGATGACCTTGAGAAAAAAATTCACCGTATTGGCGCCTTCGAACAGAATATTTTCTCCCTCTGAAATTTTTTCTATCATACAAAATAAGCGATATATTTAAGGTGGTAAAATTAGGTGAAATACCCTGTGTTTCAGTCTGAAATAGGACTCAGTTTACTTAATTACTTAAGGTTCTTATATAATTTTCAAATACAGGGTAATTGTTCCACTAGTCAGCCATTTAATGACAGTTGTCAGCCACTTAGGCAATATTAGTCAGCCATGTTAGGTGTCGTTATAATTATTGCTATTTTCGAAATGGTATTAAGAGTACACATTAACTTTTTGAACAACTAAATATTTCATCCTGTTTCCCCGTTTTTGCGAGCGAAGAGCAAGTGAAGCGTGCTCGATTAACCGGGGCCCGGTCTGCGCATGAAAGCAACGTTTATCAGCGGAGCACGGTGCACGATCTGTCGGGAGCGACACGGCCTAAAGAACGGTTTAAACGCAGCTCGTTCGTTTCAGTTACCAGCCTCCGCAGCCACTGTGCGCTTTATTGCGTCTTCCGTTCAAACAATCGCGGAGCTGACGTAACTGTTCGACACGGTTGTTCCGTGCGCCGAGGAAAATGTTGAGCTTTCTGACGTCGTTCGTCGACTCGCCGCAGATCGTGGGATTAGGGCAAGTGGTCCACACCGGACCGTCGTTCCACAGAAGATCGAACCCGCCGATTCTGGTCTCCAGCCCGGAGAAACGGCCCTCGAAGTCGAGCACGTTCAAGGTGTCGTCGACGAGATCGAACTTCAAACGACAATCCTCGCTGTCCGTGCCGGTTAGAGCCGGGGACGCGTTCACCTCGAGCAACCACGGCTTCAGATTCTCGTCGAGAAGTATATCGTAGCCGTAAAGCTCGAACGAGTTCTTCCCTGGCATGATCACCGTCTGCACCGCCAATAGACTGGCCATTATCACACCTGCATTTATACATAGGGGTTTTAACAGAGTTGGGCAAAATTTTCTTCTAAATACAAAATTTCGAATAACGAATAAAAGATAAAAACATTTTTATTCATTATTCGCGTGAGGGGGAGCGAAGGGGAAATGTTGTAACGGAGCTGTAACCCTAAGGGGAATCAGTAATAAAATATATATATTCATTATTCGATGGCTCGAATATAAAAATTATCTTTATTCGACGAATAAAGATAATTTTTTTATACGAAGCGGATTTATTCGAACTTCGAATAATTTTTCTTAGGTAATAAGGCTTCGAATAAATTTTTCCATAACTATACTATCGTATAATGAATAAAAATTTCTTTATCTTTTATTCGTTATTCGAAATTTTTATTCAGATGAAAATTGTGCCCAACTCTGGGGGTGTACTATAAATACAAAAAACTGTATTTCATATGAATATTTTTCATCTATACGTTTAACATTGAATTTTATAAATTGTATGTGCGGGCAATGATGATTGAAAGAAAAAGAAGAAATTAGACCCCCATTCGCCCCTACTCGAGTGTGACACGGTTGAAGTTACATTTCTCAGATTGTTAGCAAAGGATATGTTCATCTATCTACAGAAAAACATAGGAAACAACGAAAAACATATGTTTATCGCACCTGTCTACGATACATGGTTGCGATAGAGTAATCGAAAACTTGTTGATTTGCGGGATCAACAATGTATGATCGTTCGACGAGAAAAATTGCCGCTGTTAAATCTTATCTCGCCGCGAGTGGCTATATCGTGCGATTAAGTCGGAATGCAAAGGCGTTATGAAACGTTGAGAAATATCGATTTGTTTCCTTTGATTGCAATAGAAGATAGTACCACAAGTGCTACCACGTCCTTTGTAGAAATCATTTTACGCTTTATTCCGCGAGAGGAAGGATTGTAGAAATAAAAATGAAATTTGAGGATGTGCTACGCTCGACTTGGTAGGTAACGGAGTTTCCACCCCATCGTGCGAGGGTTGGAAGTGGTCCTCCATTTGTGGATTACGGTTAAGAAATTCCATTTCGAGTGGATTTCAAAGCAGACTGCGGCGTATGACGGATAGAAGCAACGTTGAACGTGACTTCAAGGCTAAGCACAATAGCGGACATGCTGGCTTTGCTCTCGTGTACGTAACATATTTAATGGTGTAATAAACAGCGAAAAAGAGACGGATTTATTGGTGGTAGTCGGCAGGAGAGGTAGAGGCAGCTACCACACACGGACGATTACACGTGTACAATATTTTCTCAGTCCTCTGTTACACAAAACTACCCTAACACCCTCAAGGTCATTTGATCTGTTCACTATTTTAAATTGCACCTACTAATTTTTCTCTACGATGTACAGACGTGGTCCTAGAGAGGTTAACTTCAACAGTGTCAATCTTCCAATTGCAAACAATTAACCCCTTGCACTACGATTCGTTTTACGGTTGCAGTGATTAGAACTTATTTGTCGTTTTTCTAATTTCTTAGAAAAAAAGAAGTTTGTATGTAATTTATACCTATGCAGTCTCCAATGGTTTCAACAACAAGAAAATATAATTTTGTTTCAATTTAAAGTTTAAAGGAAATTAGTAGCATGAATATTTAGTAGACTCTGTATTATAGTGCAAGGGGTTAAATAAAGAAAGCTAGAAAAACAAAGGGGATCAAAAGATTTCGCTGTCACAACATACTCGACATTAGCATACTAATCAACTTTCCACGACCATACTGAACGGAACTGACCCGCAATACGTTGAAACAGAGCTTCAACAGCTTCGACTCCATGTCGGGCGGTTAGATACTCCCTGACCTTAACCAACGCCCACTTGCACCCTTTCTTCAGCTCCTCCTTCTCCTCATCACCATCGGTCTTAAGCTGTATCGCCATGTTGGTCAGATGCACCCTGTTATCGTCGATCTTTTCCAGATCGAACAGCTCCGTGGATAATCGTGCGAAGCCCTCTCTGGCCAGCCAGGCCTTCAGAGGGTGGAACGAGGTTACCAGGCCGTAAATACGGAGATCGAACTTCCTACCTGCAACCAGCCCCAAGAAGGTTTACAAACTTTCGGCACGCTTGCACGCGGAGAAACGGCCGATAACGCGTCGCGGAGTATGTATGTATATCAGCAACTCCCGAGAACACCGCGAACAACCGAAGAAAGTGCCTTTGAATCGTTCGACATTCAGCTCTTTCTCTTCTTTCGGCGTCGCGCGCCACAAAAGCCCCGCGGATTTCAGCTTCGACCCAAGCTTTCGGGGGTATTGAAGCAGCATCCGCCCCCGTAACATTGGCATTCTCCGGGGCGATAAGCGTCTGCACGAAGCCCCGCGTTGCTCTCGATTCGCTGATACGTGACCGAAACCTCGGGAAGAAACTTTTGTTGGAGTCATTTTAATTGTCGGGTCAGTGACTCTGTCGGCAAGGAATGGACAGGGGAAGGTTTCGCTTTTCATAAAAAGAAATTTTTATTTTTCTAAGCGGTAAGCCAACCGTCCGCGAGCCGTCGTACGTTGTAGCCTGTAGGCCGACTGCGAGCCGCCAAACATCCTTTATGTCACGCCGATCGGTTTCGCCGAATCTCTTTACCAGATGCCGATGCCGATTCGTCGCCGTTGACAATCGACGCGACGCACAGTGTGCCAAATGGGCATTTTAGCTGGACAAAAGTAACTTTCAAATCAACAAAAACTAACTGAGCCAATATAATCTAAAATAACCATGTATTAAAACTTAAAATTGTTTCGTTATATGTTTACAGAGCGTGTAAACTTCACCTTAAAGACGGACGGGTTAACCTATAAATGAATAGCCACATTTTCATGCGCGCTAGAAATAGCTAAAAACTTACTAAGGAATATCTAAATTTCCTTTATACATATGACGGATATAGCATCTCAAACTATGTATTTTAAGTTTAGTAATTCCAAATTATCGATAACTTTTCTCTATTTGTGTAAATAACGTGTCAAAGATGACACTTATTTTTCCACAGAAACGTCCATGTAACTCCTCTTCGTTAATGAATTAGTATATGCTAAACGTCGCTAAACGCGATGATTTTTACAAATATGTAAAGTAGAGACTTTCTATTTTATTTTGATACGTGAAATGTCTGAAAAGTCGTGTGAATAATGAATAATCATTGAATACTGGCTGTTCAGGCTTTCAGACAAGAGTAATCCATAATTTTTAATAAATGAAATAACAAAAACGTGTTATAACTGTCTTATTAATAAAATTAAAAAATATTTAAACAAAAATAAGTATTATATTTTAGACAGTTATCGACTATAATCAATTAATCATACAGATTTGCGGCTTATAATTATATTTACCTATTAATAAACAAAAATCTATACAATAATTCTATTTAACAAAGATAGAATACAGATTTCCAATATGGGAAAACTGCTGTGTTGCTATGCTCTCTCAAATACAAATGATTCAACTGAGCTAGCAAGAAGTTCGATTGTTTATCAATGGTTGTATAATATAAAAAAATTCATAAGATAGGTCTGGGTTAGGTCTTTCCACTCTCAAGAGCCGCCGAGTGGTCGTCAATGCGTCTCGTGCGCCGCGACTCGCTATGGAATTGCATGTCACGCGACGCTTTAAACTATTATAATTTAAAAGTTGGTTTGAGTTGGGACGTGAATTTTGCAGGATCTTTTAGAGGAGATGTTGCTGAAAATCTTCCACTTTGTTAGAACTTGAACTTTTTAAAACTTTTTAACTTATCCTTTGTCAAAGATGAAAAAACTTTTACGGATTTCTTCAGTTCACAGAGTATTTTTTTTTTTAAAGTTATTAACAAAAATTTTTAATTCCAAGTGCGTCGTAAATATAGACGCATATACTATCCATAAAAAATAGACTCATAATGTTCACTAGGTTTTCCAGGATAGCGTTACGAAAAACAGGAATTTTTTCGGTGAAAAACGGTATCTGAAAAAGTTCGATCTTTGAACGCCTATTGTGACGAGAGTTTTTAATACTTTTAATTAATATTATTGTTTTCGAATGTAATGGACATTTCAGAAACAATGTACATTCGTTAAAAATCGATACGAGGACTTTGATTTTTTAGCTCATGAACAGCTACCGCGTCATTCTGGCCCACTGTGGCGATGTTGAGGCAACACGTATTTTAAAGCTGTTAACCATATTAAACTATTGTGAACCATCCCCGGCACTTTTACATTTCACCCACCGCATCGATCCCTTACATTTCGCATAAAAATCCGCAGTCTGGTAACTCTCGAATCGGTGACAAGATCTCTGTACACCGATTTAGATTAAAGTTGCGAGGTCCTGGCCACGTACCGGCGATTCGAGAAGATTTTGCTTCGAACCTGCCAGGAGATAAGGGTTCTCGACATATTTCTGGACGATGAAGGTCTCCACAGGGGTCTCGAGCTGCTGGTAGTTGAACTCCTTGGCCCTCCAGTCGGTCAGGTCCTTCAGCTTCCTGAACAGGAAGATTCCTTTGCCCTGTGACCTTCCCGCCGGCTTCACGATCCACGTGGCACCTGGCTGCTGATGGTACTCCTCGGCGAACAGCGAATAATCGTTCGGCAGCTCGAAAGTGAGCGGCATCGAGTCGCACAGCTCCGCTTCCGCGATCTTCTTCGACTTCACCAGCAACTTCTTGTAGCGTGTCAGGTTTCGGTAAAGGTAGTTCTTACGAGTGAGCTCGTAATGGTTCCGGAAGTGAGGGATCTTCTGATGGGGCATCAATTTCGCGTCGAGGGCCTGGCGAGCGTCGTTCGTCTCGCACCACCATAGATGCCAACTCAGGTTGCTCGGGTCGGTGATCTTGTAAATAATCGTTTTCGATGAATACCATTATTTATTGTCGACTCGATTAGGAAATAGTCGCGATTGCGAAACCGTGGCGAAATATAGCTTGAATATCGGGCAATTTGTTGGGGAGCTGGCTGGATTACTAGATATGTACTGCTCTGGCATATTTATGAGGTATAAAGGCACGGGAATGGGATCGATATTTCAGCTGCCAACGATGCCATCGAACATTCATGTGGGAGAATAGCTTCCGAAATTTCATTAAAATGTGGTCAGCGATCGTTCAAGATTAGGGGAACGGTATCTTCGAAGCTAACATTTACTTTTCTCAAACTGGAAAGAAGCTGTCTTCGAACAATTCAATCTAAACAAAAATATAATAAAAATGCCCATCGAATTTCCAGCGAATCACTGCAAGAAGATTCAGTCTCGCGGAACTACTCACCCTGTAAATTGAATGTTTCGCCATTGGCGATAATAAGCGGCCGAGAGTGGACAACTTCAGGTAGCCGAAAGCCAACCCCTACAAAATCGGAATTTCCATCATCGAAATGAAACCTGTTTTTCCCACTTTCACCCGGGGCCGGCAGCACTCTATTCACAATCTAGGATCAAGGTTCCCGTTGTTCGCCGGGAAACAATGCGGATTTTCGCATAATCGTGGCCCACGTCCTACCGTTGGAGGATAACCGGGCAGCTTTTAACACGGTTTTGTTCAACATAGAAGCCTTTAAGGGGATATCTCCGAGGCCCGTTTCGCACCCTCTGGCCACGGATCGTCTCGTTAAGGTCGCGTCGCATGAATAAGGAACATTCCATTACCTGGGTCCATCCTCTCGCCACCATCACCCTAACCTGCGTCGAGGGAAAGTCACAGCGAAACTTGACGACCTTGTCCTCCTCGTGCTGCTTCTTTCTCGCGTTCGAATTCCTCGTTTTTCTACCGAACAACGGGCTACGCTTCTCCGCGACCGGATCCGCGGTTTCCTGGCTCATCGAGGCTCCCTTCGACATAATCCCGCGACTCGATGCCTTCGTACCATCGAAACAATGGAAGAGTAGCCTCGCTGTTTATCGCGATAAATAAATTTCCGTTGCGTAATGCTTCCCCGAGCGAGTTCAATTCCTGCGGATTTGGTTCTTCCGCTGCTGTGTACATAATTGGATTTACGCGGCCGGGGATTACGTGGCCGGCAGAAATTGTGGCTTTAAACAGGGTGTTCCTGAGTTAGCCGAGCGAGTTTTCTTGGCACATTCCGCGCAAGGAAAAATCGTTTATGTAAGCTTCGACTGAAAATTGTTGCCTGTCAGCTTGTAAGGAAATTATTCGAATATCCTGTTACGTGAACACTGTTTCCTTGTATGTATGTACAATCTGCGCGTTGCCTCTCGATTTCCTATCTTTTCGAAAGATTTTCAGATGGGTTTTACCGGTAAGTGCCTCTGCTTGGTAGTTGGCCTTCCTAGAAATTATTTGTTCGAATATAAGGAATATTTTAGTTAATGGAATAATTTTCTATCGTTTCCTCCTTCACGATTTTTTTATTTGCCCCCTCCCATTGAGTTTGCCTTCCAAGTCAACGAATAAACGAAACGTTTTTGGGAACAGGAGAAACGCGAATTCTCTTCCGGTCTGCAGGAAGCACTTTAATTGATAAATCGAGCCCGGAAACGCCGGTAGGAAAATAGGGGATGCACGGCCTGCAGCGAGTATACATTCTTGATACACGTCCCCATTCCGAGCACGTATACAATATTATTTGCCTGGGACCGTGTACGTTACCGTTAGGTATATACATATGCATATACATATATATATATATATGTGGAGGTTGGAAGTAGCAAAATTTCAGCCCAGCTAGTTTTCATCCCCCCGTCGAATATTACCGGGAATATTGAGCTGTATGGCAGAGGGTGAAGTACGGATAAAGCGGCGTGATACGGTGTAAGCTTCTTTTCTGTGGCACCGTGGGGTGGAAAACAGGGGGTGCAAAACCGGGGCTCTCCCATGGGTGACCGACCAATTCACGTATTAATTTCGCAGGCGTGATTACAGAACACTGATGCACTTTACCCGCGCGAACAATGAAGAATGGACTGTTTACCGCCTCGAACGTTCCTTTCATCGAATAATTCGATTCTGTTATATGAATGGTTTTAAGGGATGAAGGGGGCGTAAAGCTTGGTTGTCGGCCACCTACGATGAAATTTAGCGACCTCGTCGACGTCATTCAGTTTACGTCCACCGTGTAATATTCTTCTGAAACTAGTGCGTTAACTCTTGGAACACCGGTTAGCAGGTTACAAACTTTTAATTGGAATTTTCGCGGAATTACAATCGCTACTGTCTTCAGATTTTTAGTTTTAATAGACATGGAAATTTAGCGACTCCGTTAACGCTAGTTTACTGTGGAAACTACGTTAACTCTTAATAGCGACTCGCAGCAGAGCTGAGGAAAATAGTATTTGAAATAGTAAGTATTAAATAATCCTATTTATTTTATAGTATGTGCACAATTTTAAAAATAAAATATTTTATTTGACGCAGTAATTTTTGAAAATAGTTTTTTATTTGAATAATATTGATAATATTTGTATTTTGTCTCTCTCTTTATTTTCAATTTCAATTATAAATATTATTGCTGAAAATAATGGTTCGAATTCAATACATTTATCAGTGTAAATCGTTTCTTAACGATAAGATACAGTGTATGTTTATGCGGTTTCTCAGAGTATTATAACAATCCAAAAGTGTTTCAGATTGTTAAAGAAGAAATATTTTATTTTCTCAATCAAATTGTTGAAATAGAAATATTTTATTTTGAGGTTCAGATTGTTCAAATAAAATACTATTTTCTATAAGCAAGATAAAATCTAAAATATTAAATAGTATTTGAAATATCTGTTTCGCCAAATAATGCCCACCTCTGGTTTGCAGATTGTAAACTCTTGCAAATATAAGATAAATACAACCTTGATCTTTTTATAAAGCAGTAGTCACTTTTAATGCTCCCGGTGTTAAATAGGTGTATAAAATTAATTCCGCCATTTTGAAGTAAATTACAAGATTACGAATGCCCCGCGTGTATGACGATGGTGAGTAATATGTTAAACACATCGCTAATAAAAATTCCCCAAGATTCCGACTGAATCAAAACCGCAACAGCGCATCAAATTATCAATTCCGTGCTGGCCTATTAGGTGTCATTCGCAAAAGTAGTCCGTCAGCGCATCACCAGTGGCAACCTAGTAGTTTGCGCCGGTGCATACAAGATAAAGAGTACGGGCGTGCAGTTGGTCGATGATGTCGCGTTCTGATTCACCGAACGCGTAGGCGGTGACGTTCCTGGCTGTAGCAGGCCGGTCAAAAGCACAGTTATCACGGCGTGACATTGACACGGTATCAATGATCGTGGTCATACATCTCCGACGGAATCGGGCCTCCCTTATCTCTGTTTGGGCACGAGTCGGCCGTGGAGGAAAGCGAAACGCGAAGCGGAAGAGTTGGACGAAGAGTGAGACAAAGAGTGAACCGAAGAGAGAGAGAGGGAGAGAGAGAAGGGAAACGTTGAGAGTCGGAACCGGAAGCGAGCGGTGGGCGATAACGCCGATATAAATAGCTATTATTTTCCACCCACGTGACTCTGTATACCGTAGCGTGACGATTGGCAGTGTCACGGCTCCTCAGTCAGCACGCGGCGTTCACAACGCTCGCAACACTTGTCGGACACACACCGTTTGCTGACACACGTGTCCGACCATGTCATCGCCGATCCTGCGAAAGAATCTCAACGGTTCGACACGCTAAATAGCTGTTTAATTGGCGACCTTGATATCCGATTCGTGTCGCCCATGCTCGAGGGGGTAACGATACTATAATTAGTAATAAACCGAACGAGGCCGTAAAGAGAGCTTCGAGACCGGCGATTAACAGAGGGGTATCATATAATAGCTGCGAAATGGCAACGGTGTTCCAACACAGTATGTACTTACATACCACTCTTCTCATGCTCTTTCTCTTTTAGAACATTGTGTACCATTTCCACCGAACAAAGATGGTCATGGGGCCGGCAAAGGCCCGAGAGTTCTGTTTATGGGTTTGCCGAGTTTATTAGCGCATTACGCGCTGCTGAGGGAATCCCCTGGAACAATTAACGTTGCAGCCGGTTTTTCCCCCAGCAACCGTTTGTTGCTTCATACTTGAAAAGAGTGCTCCGCGAAATATAGATATCATTTCTGTCCGAGAACAACTCGGTTTGTTCTGTTTTTGATAGTTGTGTTGCCGACTTGGATTCTAGAGTCTTAGAAAGGCCAATGGGTGGGCTGTTGGCATAATCAATTCATTCGTATGCTAATGGTACCCTGGAGAAGTAGCGCGAATTCGTCAGATTATATTGATAGTAGGCTACAAAAAGTAAATAGCTAGATTGCGGATTTTTATGCAAAATAAAAATTGCCTGCATCGATTGCAAGTCATAGAAGCTAGAAATTTCCCTTCTTCGATCAATGATTCGCAGGGTGAACCTGTGAGTGACCGAAATATTGAATTAATAGGCGTTTGGGATTAATATTTGAATATATTTATCAAGGAAAATTAATCTTGTGGAAATTTCAGTAGTTTTTTTGTTATAAATATATTCAAATATTAATCCCAAACGACGAAAAATATCACGGAAAATTAATCTTATGGCAATTTCAGTAGTTGTTTTGTTGTTATATTTTTATAAAAGTATTACTACAATTGTTATGTTGTCAATTATTGGTTTACCGTAGTCTAGCACATTGTACACCAAGAACTCTGTAAAAAGTGTCGGTACCTTATTGATGGGAACCTTTCAATTTGTGCGGCAGTTTTCAGCGAGACGGGTGTTTAGCGATACAGCGTGGGGCACGCCCAAAATCCAATTTAGGGGTGAAACAAGCCTGGTGCCAGCTAAAAATCGATGGGAAACACGCGTTTCGGGTCAACGAGTGCTGCAGCCGCACGCGATAATTGATGCCGATTGCAGTCACGTGTTGGCAAGGTATGGTTGGTCATGCGAGAGGGTCCCGCGCACGCGAGTCACCACCACCACCACGCCAGCACACCACGTCGAACAGGTCCGACGTGTCATTCCCGTCACGCACTGGTCACCGACCGAATACGATGATGATACCCGTGTAACACGCGTGCAGGCGCGCGTGTCGGTGCACCCCTCGTGTCGGATCCGGAGGATGCTTCATCCCCCCATTTAGCTCCGCTTCCGTGAGCCTTACACTGTTTCCCTTCGTGAAATAACTGTTGCGTTCACTCGACGCTCTCGTTGGTGCGCCAGCGGGAATCACTTCCTCCCACCGGACCCTAAACGCCGGCCCCGAATTCCATCGGGAGAACTTCAGAATCCACGACACTTTTTTGTTTATAGCAAAAACAGATGTTCAAAAAGTTCCCAGATTGTTTTTGTTTTACGCTAGTAGCCTTATGAATTTTTTTGTTTCACGATGTGGATTTGTTCGTTAGTATTACGTCGTAAGACAGGCCTCGGAATTATGTGCTCGGGACGGCCGGTTTTCGAAGGCTACGCCCCCCTGACCCGGCCGTGCGTCGCGCTCCCCGTGGCGGCCCATAGTGCTCGGAACTCCCCAGGCGCGTACCATAGGAGCTATTCGTGGCGCATTAGGGCGACACCCGTATCAATAGGTTTCCAGATTACCGTCGAGGTCAATGCGCTTTTTTTCTTGACAGTGGTATCCACTGTAGGCCTATTCCACAATTTCGCACGATAATTTCGGACAACAGCTGTAGAAAATAAATTTGGAAGATAAATTTAAAAAATAGTTTTTAATTGTGTTAACATGTGGGATAACTTGATTTTCGCGCACGTTTAGACGTGCTTGTCAAATTGATAAGATCTACGGGAAGTTTGGACGTAGCTGTTCGCGTCGCCGACATTTACATTGTAAGTGTTCTAGGTAGGGCCGCCACGGGGAGCGCGACGCGCGGCCGGATCGAGGGGGCGTTGCCTTCGAAAACCTGCCGTCGCGAGCACATAATTCCGAGGCCTGTTGTAAGAAATGGAATTCATAGGGGATGGAGTGAGAAGGTAAAGATTCCGAGGGTTTCAACTTCGGAATCGGTAGAACGAATACTGCGAAGTTTCAGGACGAAATCTTCGGATTTCTAAGGAGATCCAGGTATTCGGTACCTAGAATGAATCAATGGCGTGGAGACGGTATAAACGACGACACTGGTACCCGGGACAGGGCCGTTCGCATTCGACGGGGTGCATTTGCACGCGAAATTAAGGGTCTTAGGCTGGAGGTCTGCTTTCATGCTCGCCGAGCGGAGAGAGATCGAATTTACATTATTTCTTGCCACCGTCTAGCCCGACGGATTTCCATATTTCTCGTAGACGTCTCCGATATCGATCCCATCCCCCGGTGCAAAGTGCTCGCCGAGACGGCTGCAGACGCTTTGAACATTGAAACGGGGCGAAGCTTCTTGGCTCCGTAAAAATGGATCCCGTCGCGAATCGTAATAAGGGAGAGAACTCGGGGCCAGGGGGCCGGAGGGGTGGAAGGCAAGGTAAACACTCCGTTATTATTCCCCTGGCATCTTTCTTCCTTTTGAGCACCGGTCACGTCGTTGTCTTCTTTGAGCTCTCCGCGGACCACCCCTTGGTAGATAAAGACGAATGTTTTCGTTTATGGGGGCACGGGCGAGAACGGGGCAGTAAACGGAACTTTAAACGCGATTTGGTCACTTTGTGTGTGCCGAGGCTGCCAAGGATTACACAGGACTCTTTTCTCGAACAGCTCCTCTCTGCAAGTCACTTTCTATCCCAATTTTTTCTTATCTTGTTTGCTCCCTTTGAGCGCGATGATGCTCGTCGGTGGGAAACAGCAACTGAATAGACTTTCGCCTCCTCTGTGTGGGTTCAATGGATTAAGATTAATTGAAGGGTTTCTTCAGATTTTGAAAGACCAATTAACCGAATTTTCGTTCCGGTAAACATCTCCGTAAATTAGATAGATTTACTATATCGTACATTTTGTGCCATTGATTAGAAATTTATGATTCTCGTAAAGTCTTCTAAATTTTCGAAATGGAGTGAATCTAAAGCTTTTTTCGCAGCTGGTTCCTGCCATTAACAGAGGCGCGTTATTCCAATTTAAAAATTCGTTTCATTCTGTTTCTGTAATTTTATGTCTGCAGCTGGCAGCTATCGTTTGTGCAGGACCATAATTTTATGCCAGCTGCGGATGTTTAAAATACACGAAGACCACCTACCTTCAATCGTTCTTGACTCGCAAATTGTGCAAACATAACATCGATAAAAAATCAAAATTTTTATAATAAAGATAATTCGAAGTGGTAGAAATTTTAGTGGCGTTTCAATTGTTCTTGACCAGGCTCGCAAATTGTGCAAACTGCTGGCATTGGGATACATTGGAGGGGCGTCGAATGATCGCTGACCTTGAACAGTCAGAGCCAGACACTGAGTTATTCAATGGTCGGAAATGGTTCGTCAATGGTGGTTAACCTAACGGCTCTTATTACGCAAAACAGTCGACGGTTTACGATTACGTTGTTACGTACGAAAATGCTCTTCCTTTTAGTAACTATTCGCAACCATTGCATGACAATGGGCACCCCTCTCCCCCGGGAACGCAGTTACGAGAGCCAATTACGGTTCATTGTAACGAAATTATCGATACACTTGCGCTTAATGAAATTTCAACGCGTCCATTGTTTCTTGAATGGCGCCGGGTCCCGATCGGCTCCGTCGAGTAAACGAATAATAATGTCGCGCTTCCATTTCTTTCACTTCGCCCGCCAATTTATGAATTATTAACGCAATTTAGTTCACTTGTTCTCCATTATAACCCGGTATCCGTTCTAACATCAACAAAGTATCTTTCACATCATAAACGGGAGAAGAAACTCTTCCATTCCTAATTATCTATACCGTGGTAACGAATTAATTTCCTTGGTCCCGTACAAGAGGATCACCCTGTACACTTTCTCAAGCGTCCCCCGCAGAAAGGTAGTTAAAATTCAGTATGTTTGCTGCCCTATTTCATAGTTTCCCAATCTCCTTTGGCTCGCAACCCTCTTTTCAGAGTTCCTTTTTCGGTCAGCACCCCTTCCGAATAAACTACCTCCATTACGTAGTTGTATCATTCTGTAATCTCACAAAGTTAGGTCGACAATAAAGGAAATGAAATTACTAGTCGGGTCGGGCCGGGCCAGGATCTCTAACGTTTATGAAGGTATCCGGTAGCCGAAAAGTTAAAATGCAGATTTAGATTGGAAGCACATGTGTAATTAGAATTTTTTGGGATCCTCAAACCTGAGTCCATCCAACTGCAGCTTTGGGTAATAATAACATTGCAAACTTTCTGGATCCCGACCGGAACCCGTAATTTCGGTACCGTTCCTAGAAATGACTGGAAATCCTTCAATAGCTTTTTCGAAAAAAAGTTCCGTGCAAAAATGGCCTCGGAAACCAATTCATTGATCGATTGGCGCCCGATTGAGTAACGAGCGAATTCGCAGACAGCATTTCACTTTTCTATATTAGCAGGGGCATTGAAAACGGTGGCAGGCTGCCATAGTTGACAGTAGAATGGGCATCGGACGTCACGATCACTTTTTTCCGTTGTTTCTCCCGCACGGCCCAAGGTCCGAGCGTCTCGTGTTTATCGGGGACGTAGCTCGATGGTCACCCGTAGTAGCCTTAGCAGCCGAAAATACTCGTCGGTGCAAGAAGAAGGAAGAACGACGACGAGCCTCCTCGTCGTAAATTCTGCGTATCGTGCCGGGACCGTCAACAACTAGACACGCGATTCCTCTGGTCGCCCATTTGTCCCAGGGTGCGTTACACGTGAGCATACAGCCAGTTGGACACCGGCCCAGGGAAAGTCAATGTCACGACAGACAAAAATACAGCGCTGGCTGCCAGCAACGACGTCGTCTGAATTCTAATCCGTGACCGAGATTCCCGATCAGTCGGGTCTCGTGTATTTCACTACGTGGTTGATGTTCCTGGGTCCTCGGCTGCGTCGCATAGCGAGGGACGTGCCTATCGCAAATGCCCAGTTTCGCCTACAGCCTCTGGTGTTGCTGCTGCCGGCCCCTTGATCGATACTTGTCCAGACACGGCGACCGATTCGATTACGTCCCGTATACACCCCTGTACCAGGTGAAAGCCATGCGTCCTCTACTAAAACTTTGCTCATTAGTCGGAACAATCATCGGGAATTCGTCACCCGGAAAGACTGGACTCGTCCCGGGGCCCGCTAACTTCCATGGCGGATGGCCCAGGTCACTTTCCATCGAAAAGCTTCTTTGCGTCAGACATTTTTTCTGGTGTCGGAATTGTTTTTTGGTTAATGGAAGCCTGTGTCGGATTCATTGAAAATTGATGGAGGCATTTGTTTTAGTTTCGAGAGCTAGGAAGATCGAATGCAGACACTTTCGTGGCCTGCTAACTTCCATGGCGGATGGTTCAGGTCACTTTCCATCGAAAAGCTTCTTTGCGATAGACTTTTCTTGTGCCAGAATTGTTTTTTGGTTAATGGAAGCCTGTGTCGGATTCATTGAAAATTGATGGAGACATTTGTTTTAGTTTCGAGAGCCAGGAAGATTCTTTCGTGGCCTGCTAACTTCCATGGCGGATGGTCCAGGTCATTTTCCACCGAAAAACTTCTTTGCGTTACGACTCCAGCATCATCCCCTAACGAAATAGAAGCTCCGTTTGAAATCTTCCTCAACATTTCTGATAGAGACCTTCTTCACGTGTCGGAATTGTCTTCTCGATTACTTGGAGATTTGTTAATGATTTGGTACACAGTTTGTTGAACTTCCTAGGTTCTGGAGTTCTAGGACGTTCCTCTTTTCCGTCTTCGCAATTTCCGCCACTCTGTCAGTGTTGGCCCGCCCACACTGACTTCATTAGTGGGTATCACTTACGGCCGAGTGCTTTCATGTATAAAGCCCACTAATTTTGCCGAGTACATTCTTTGAGTCATTTTATCCATTAAGAAAAAGGTTCTTTTGTCGAAGCACCGCGCAAACATCTCAATTAAGCTTCAGCCTTTAACAATTGTTGTTAGTCAATGTATGATGATTATAGGGTTAAACGAAACTTTAGAATTCTTTTAGTGTGAACTCCGCAGGTGGAAAATCGCCAAATTGAACAATATCTTTAGATTTCCGGTAAAATTGGAACAATGCGATGTTGCTAAAAATAAAGGGTCATATTTTTATCTGCCTGCAGTTCAGTAATCGATGAAAATAAACTTGTACAGTGACATTATCCGGTTAAAATCATTTGCCAGAAGCAATGTGCGTATAGAGTGCTCCTATGATTTCTGACATTTTTGTGTCATAATAATTATTAAATAATCTTGCTGTAAGAGAACAAAATTATTTCTGAAACTGTCTCCGTCAATGTTAATTAACTTCCGACTATCGGCGAATAAATTTGTAAAATGACATTCTCCTCTTCTCTGTTCAAATTCATTTGCCAAAAACTGTGCACAGGTGTGCATAGTGTGCCCCTACGATTTCCGACATTTCTGTCAAAATTGTCAAATAATTCAGCTACAAGAGAAGAAAATTGTTTCTAAAATTGTTAGCTTCGGTGTTAGTTGATTTTTCACTCGATTAACCGGTGAATGAGCGTATTCGGAAAAATTTCAGGGATACGACGCGCGCATAATTGCACCATTGAACGCGCACAAACCGACCGAGGTATAAACTGGACTCCGACGTCTCTCACCTGACCGGCCAAACTTCTCTCACGAAATTATTTCGTAACTCCCGGCTTGATTCGAGCCCCGACTTTCACGTAGCTAAACTTTCTACGGCACCCTCGTCCGACGATATTTTCGTTAAATTTAACAGAACGAAGGTTGAAGCGATGCTTAACGAGGTCGGGAGATGAATTAAGCCGATAACGCGAGCTTTCTTCGAACAATAGAGCAATAATGCGATCTTCCGAGTCCTCTCCGGTACTAAGACGATTACACCGGATGATGTCTCAATTTTAAAAGAAAATCCGGGTCTCCAGTCTCTTTGTGGGACTTTGACGGGTTCCGAAATAGGATGACCTGTCCACTGAATTAACATAATTCGTATTAAACGAAAAAACAATTTTGAAATATTCGCTCTAGAACTTCGATCTGGTTACATAGTATGTATTATTGAAAGCTTTTATAATGCCATCCCCACCATAGCGTCTCGCCACGCCTACTTTACCGTAAGACCACGCCCACTTCACCGTAAGACCACGCCCACGATACTCTTTTGCCACGCCCATATGACATTCAATTGTTATTTAATCACACGAAAATAAGAAGAAAACTAAACAAGTGAACCCATTTTCTCCGATAAAGTTTTCTACGAATTTTCCATCGCATTGACGATAGCCGGTATCAGGAATGATATGAAACAGTGGAACAATCTACGCGGTATTTCACACGCGACGCGCAGCCGCTAGATTATGCCTCGGCACGGAACATTGTCATCTGCCGAGTGGAAAATGTAAATCTTTGAAATATACATACATCTCGGAGTGGGACACTTTGTCCGTGGAGCACGAGGGTCCGTTCACGAGTACATTATCCGCGGTGCTGGCTAATTCCCTTGGTAATTTAATTGCAATTGCTCGGTGACGTTCGTCGTATCTCTGCGTTCATAGTACGTTCAACGGTGCCAGCGTTCATACGTTATGTGTGTTTCTAAGCGGGTCTCTAGCGGGCGCATTGCGGAGCATGGCATGTATATTTTCTAAGTAATGTTCATGCCCGCGACATAACCGTTACAGCTGAAATTGCGAATGTTATCGCAATACGTACGAATTAATTGAATTTCCCGCGCGAGTACAATGGGAAATATTAACGGCACTGCTAAACATTGAGCGCGCGAGTGACAGAATCGCACAGTCGCACAGTGGTCGGAAGAACGGCCGATTTAGGAGTGCAAAAGTCAAAAAACCAAATATGGAGTAGGCATTTAATACTATTTCTTATATCAACACTTACATATGTCTGCAGAAGCTAAAACCGACAATTTTACGTCTCAAATCAATTATAGTTAAGCGTGGCAAAGGTTGAAAGTAGCAGTATGAAAAAATAGATCGAAATAAAGAACATCTTTTTCACCTATAATTTATTGTTTAGAACGTTAGTATTGATTCTAATTGTTGTAGTCGTGTTCAGGAGCATTAGGAAGATACAAAAATAAAATGAAGCAATTTTTTTGGAAATATTTAAATAATGTTTCTCAAGGAAGTATTCAGAAATTCATTTCTTTTAAATTTTGTTGTAGGAAATAGTAACGATATTCGCCCGTATTCGCGTTCATTTTTGCACGAATATTAGGAATGAAATATGTAGTTTATGGTTTCATCAAATTTATTTGCAGAAAAATGCAGATTAGCAAGTTATATTATTTTTTCTGGTACAGATCGATGACGAGTACGCGTGGGACGTACAGTGACTCCCACTAATATTTGCACTCCTAAATCGGCCGTTCCGACCACTGTGGCGATGTTTTGAAAATTTCGGATAATCTGGCAAGAAAATGTTTCCAACAAAAGTTAATCGTAACTCGGTCATCTATAAATCGCAATAAAAAAATTTCAGTAAACTTTTTTTTTTTAATAAAACAATATGATCATGTTAATTTTTTAAATGCCACTAAGTATTGTTTATTACATATTGTTGTAGCTGATGTCAAGACGAATCCAATGACCTACTTAACTACGGCTATAATTTTGTCCAGTTAAATGGCCCGTTCCGACCACTGTGAGTCTCTGTGAAATTAAAAATCATCCACGAACAATTGTACAAATTGCTGACGTAGTAATTTGTGGATTAACACGTCGCGCGTGCGAGACAACTGTGATTTCGTCTTTCGTCGATGCACCCTGTGCGCGTGCTTATTTGGAATTATAAAATACAGCAACTCGGGCCTGCTCGACATTTAAATTCCTGCCGGCAATTGAAATAGATATCGTAGAGGGATTTATGACGTATGAAGTTGATCGATAGCGGTGGCCAGGTGGAGGAGCTTAGGGTCGCGATCCTGTCGCGTCGGGCCACGATTTCGCGCATCGATTCAGCAAGAAGGTCGGCGTCGGCTGACAAGCCTTCGCCCGTAAATCAATTTCGAGGGTGCACTCTCTGTGCGCGTCGATGCGTTCTGTAATAGATTTCGCCTAAGCGGGTCAGAGAGATATTTCGAGGGACCGAAATTTCGGGTGTAAACACGGCCACTCTCTCTCTCTCTCTCTCTCTCGGCCGACAGCAATGGAGACCGGTCCATTTATGGGCTCGAGTAATTGGACGATGCTCTTCCAAGAAGAGAATACCCTTTCAACGAGCGTCGATATTTCTGCGAGGAACAAGACCCCCTAACAATGACATCAAGATTTCAGGCTGCAGCCAATTGAACAAGTTGCGACAAGTTGACTCGAGACAACTCTGATCCGGGAACACCGGCTGTTAGGCAGATGTTCTAGGCCTCATCAGCCATGATCCAATTTCTCTGCCACAAATCATGATTATCCAGAAAAATGAAAATTCGAAATGATACGGCTGAACGAGAAAATACACTGTGGTGACGATATAAAAATTTCCCCTTCTCCGCTCAATACCAGAGGCTCCTCCCCCCCGGCGAATGAACTCCTCCCCCCGTTCGAGATGGTGGGAGAAAAGTCCTTGAGCAGCTAAACTTATGTCAAACATAGTCCAACATCTTCCAATCTCAGCCGCAGCTCAAGTGTACCTTGTTCCGAGGAAACAATCGGATTTGGTCGCAGCAACAGAGATTCCAGGTGATCCGACCGGTTCCCTCGCCTTATCCGTTCCCGTGACGGACAACTCTGCTCGTAAACAATTTCGTTTTCCAACGGCGAGCCATTTCCCTGGGGTCGGAAGCCAGAAAATCGCCGGGAATAGTAACGAAAGAAATATAAGGGGAACAGTTTTCCGGTGGAAGTTCCCGGGTGGTGCATCGGGCTGCTAAGCAACGGTCTGGAACTTACGCGGGACAAGTCATATTTCACCGGCGGCGATTGAAATACGTTCACAGGCTTCCTTATTTCCTCCTTCGATCGGGGGACTGCTCGCAAAACGTTGATGATATCGAGTAACCATTAAACTGGGAATAGAAAGTTCGTACTTCGAGCGACGATCATTACCGTCGTATTTCGCCGTTGTTCCGTTCGGGAATTCCGAAACCATTGTTGCTATTGGTGAAAGGTAGAACGGGGATTTCAGTTTTTTGTTGATAACTCATAGCTTCGAGAAGATCCAGTCTCGTGTCCCCTTTTGATCGTTAGAGTCGATTTATAATTTTAGGTACGTCGATGAACAGTTAGAGAAACATGGTATCCAATAATTTATTGTTTGTTTCTTGTTGATAATTCATAGCTTTGAGAAGATCCAGTCTCGTGTCCCCTTTTGATCGTTAGAGTCGATTTATAATTTTAGGTACGTGGATGAACAGTTAGAGAAACATGGCATTCAATCATTTATCGTATTGTTGGTATGGTTGTTGAATCATTCGTGTGTTGCCTACAAGAATCACAAAACCATTGTTATTTGTGGAAGATAGAAGGAATGTCTTTGATTTTTCTTATTGACAATTAATAGAGGTGGTAACTGCTTCTACGTAATTTGTAACATAATCGTTGTATTCGAAGAAGATTGACTTCTGTGGTTCTTTTTTATTGTTAATGCAGCGTCTTTCAGTGAGTTCATAAGTCACGGACGTTGACAGATATACATAAGGAAACAGGAATATTAATCACTTATCGCGATGTTAATATGGTCGATGAATCATCGGAGTGGTGAGTGAACCAACGAAACAGAGAATTGATTAACTTGCAAATGTTCAATAACCAAAATCATTGCTGACCATCTTGTTTCTTCGTTGACGAATCGCCTAATGCAGGGTTTCCCAAAAATAGGTGTTTCCCTACTTCGTATCGAATATAATAATTATATTATAGTTTCATATTTAAAAATAATTACTAAATAAATAATGTGTTTTAATAATATTTTTTTTAAATTTTTACTGGTAGGAATTACCCAACCTAAAATATAAGCCAAGTGCTCCATTGCAGAAAAAGTTTGGTAAGCCCTGGTCTAATTTTTTTAATTGACAATACTTCAGAGATTGTTGCCCCTTCTTTCCTGTAAATAACATAGCAGCACGACACGAACAAATTTTGTTAGCATTTTCACAGATGAATTGTCGCATCTCTATAAGTTCATAGGTCAGGGGCGTCGACGGATGCACAGAGGGGCAGGAATACTAATCGCTCATCGCGCCGGTACAATGGCGTCGTTGACTCATTCGACTGTTGAATGAAATAGAGAAACAACGAATTGATTAATTTGAATATGCAAATGTAGATAAACAAACGCGCGAAACGTAAGAACGTTTCACTGTTTATTGAACATTTTCCACGTCCCCTCCCTGCGTCGCTGCGTACGGCTGCTGGTGGTGGCCGTGCCTCATGATGGTTTTATTAATAACACAGTTTCATTTACGGCGACCTTTGGCATTACAATATTTATACATTCAAATGAAGATGAGACACGATTATACATTATACATGCATGTTTACGACTCATTGACAATAAACTGCGACTGCACATCAACCGGCTGTAGATGACTCCTTGCGACTTCTCGGTGCCGAAAGCGACTCTTTCCATAATGAGCGAACGCTGCGACGGACACTGAACAACAATTAGATCTATTATCAGTTTCGCGTTTAATGAAACAGCAATACCTGCGAATGATAAACTTAATCCG
The DNA here is from genome assembly GCA_916610255.1 of Lasioglossum lativentre. NCBI lineage: Eukaryota > Metazoa > Arthropoda > Insecta > Hymenoptera > Halictidae > Lasioglossum > Lasioglossum lativentre. The sequence continues at coordinate 29,023,930 of OU744355.1, read as the reverse complement.
TAAAGAGCCTCGTTATCTAGATCCGTTCTTAAAATACATTGATAACGTTGATTAGACAGTAAAAATAATAGAATTTTTCATGTCTTTCCCGGTTCCCTTTTCAATACCGCACGTGTTTTATGACGCGTAGATAAATGCTCGAAACAAATATATGCTTTAATAATATAGAATGAAAATGAATTGGTTAGTAAACGACACAGAAATAATTTACATTTCAACCCTAACAAAAATACTTTATTTTTTTTTGCATAAGCTTCTCGCCATATGCTAAAAATTATGTCTATTCGCAATTTTTATTCCGTCCAACCAATCTATTTTTGATCTTCCAAGGTACTTAGGGTAGTACACAAATATTTTACCCTTCAATGGAAGCCACGAATTTTTCTTAATAATTATCGAATAAGAGGAGTGCTTATATTTTCAATCCTTATGTAAGTAACTAAGTGTGCAACTAATTTCAAAGCTCTATTATACATAAAAAAAACGTGCAATTAAAAATGGAGTGTAAATTGAAAAAGGGCGAAGTGCTTCTCTCATACGAGGGTTAAATAAGCGATGAATGGGAGCTGCCGTCGAATTTCTCCGAGCAATTATCGAGTGTTAATAGTCCGGAATCGAATAGCCCGAAAACGTTAGCGGACAAACAATGAGTAGAACAATTGAACAATGTCGGACCGAATTATTTGCGTACGTGTACAAGTGTTATTACGCGGTCGAGTAGCCCGGAGCGTGGAACAAACAGTCTTTCCGCGGCAATTCGCCATCCCCGACCAATTGATCCTTCTGCAGAATGCGTTTTCATAGAAACGGTGTCTGTTGGTTTTGCAGGTCGAGGCCGGTGACGTCATACTCAGGGTGAACGAAGTCGATGTCAACCGATTCAGTACTAAAGAAGGTAAGAAGACCGACCTGCTTTAGCGGCACTCTCGTCTCTCCTTCTATCTCTCTATCTCACTCTTCCTCTCCCGGTCTTCCTCGCATCGGAAAAGAACCGACGTCTTTTTATCCGCGGTATCGCGTATCGAACGATTTCGCGACTCTGTTTGATCATCCTGCTTCTACGTTACTTGAATGGCACTCTTGCACAATAATATTGCCATACGCTGGGCGCGATTCGCCTAACTCGACCTCCGATCGATCGATCCCCGCCGCACACTATCATCCTCGATTTTAAGTTTCCTTATTTATTCGTTTCGAATCTGAGAGATCGTTTCATATTTATTTCCCACGGAGATAACCAGTCTTTACTTCGGTGTCGGTGCAAATATTAGCTTAAAGGTGAAAACAACAAGCTTCATATTTCACTGTCGCGCATTAAGAGAAATATCGGACCCATTAAACAATTGCTTGATCTCTTCGGAAACCAATTTTCTAAAGCGCAAGAAAAGATTTAATTTTTTTTATTAAAATATTACCAATTTGAATGGTGTATAATGAAAATACACTGTACTGAATAGTTCTCTAATTTTCAAGACTTTGACTAATTTCAATTTAAAAAATACAACTAATTACCAATCTGAATGGTGTATAATCAAAATACACTGTACTGAATAGTTCTCTAATTTTCATGTCTTCGACTAATTTTAATTTAAAAAATACAACTAAACTCTCCTGGATTTTTCATTTAAATATTATGGACACATCCATTACTTTTCCGTGTCGAACTTGAAGAGTATACTGTATTGGGCATCAGTTAACAAATGGACACTTTATTGAACAAACTGTTCGCTTCAAGGGAAAAGGTTGAACGTACAAAAAGACAGCTTGGGGTTGAGGAAGAAATATTACGGCGTCCCAGATAATACTGCGCAATTTCAGAACTTCAATGTACTAACAATAACTCGGAAGTGGAACAGAAAATAATTTCAATTGTTGCAGTGCCTTGTATCATGATCTATGGTCCGCTGTCATCGTTCTGCAAGCAATATTGTTCCACCCGTTCTAACAAAGAAATAACAGGAAATGAAGTGACGGAAGCTGCGCAGTATTTTCTGGGACACCCTAATAACTTCCGGCGTAGACGGTAAATGATCAATGAATATTAATTAGGGAGTGGTGGATAATATAAATCCATGAATCTCATTGAGAATATAAAACTTCGCGGCGGTACAAATACATACACCAAAGGTAAAGAACTCTTCAATTTAATCTTCTATCGTTCATTGTTCTAATTTTTTTTTTTAATGATTATTATGTCCGAGTAGCTCTCCTGTATTTTGCAATTAATACAATTTTCATTTCGCATAAAATTCCGCGATCTACTATTTTATTGGCTTTGGAATTAGAACAAACTTTTGCAAGTAGCGTACACTGATGTTTACGACCGGAAAATTAACAAGCTCGTTTAAACGCAGGAGTTTATCGAGAATAATAGGTTTCCCATAGCAGAACGCAATGAATCAGCCAGTTTACACGCAGTCATTGAGTTACTCGTCATTTTTCGACGCAAGAAATTTCCATTACCTTTCACTTTTACCCGAACGAGAAAAACACTTCTCGTTCGCATAAAATAATTTTCTCGCCGGGAGAACAAGAGTTCGCGATGGGTCGTTGCAATTAACCTTCCCGTAATTACCATTTTATCCCATAATCGCGATCGACTCGTCGAACAGAATCGGCTCGGCAGACCCGACCGGGTGAAAGTCGATCCCGTTCATACTTTAATCTCCCATCGAGAAGGCCGATTCGACCGAAGGCCAATCAAAATCGCGATCGAACGTGAAAAACAGCACGCGGAACCGCCGTTTCGAGGCCGCGATCGGCTGATTGCGGCGCGTGTCGCGCGAAAACGGCAATAATTCGCGGACAAGTGTCCAATTTATCGGGATCCATTGAAATATTTGTCAGGTTGCGGTATCTCTGGCGAATTTGACGTGCACGCGGAACGTTCACGCGACGAATTCACCGGCAAAAAGAGTCGCGTGACAGAATCATTCAGACGAGTCACAAATAACCAATTACAGTATTCTCTCGATAATTGTCCCAACCACGGGTCCGGCCAGGGACAATTATCGTCCAGGGATACTATTCTTTGACTTGTGCCGAGCGTAGAAATGGACTGGGACGCTTGAGAGGCCTCGGTCGCTGAGAAATGTAAACATAATACGTGTCGGGTATATCGGTGCGAGACCACTACTAATCCGATGACAAACCTTCTTTATTTTTCATTATTTTTTTACGGGTCTTTCACCAACATATTCATGGCATTTTTCTAATGAAAATGATACCAAATATGATATAATTCCGATTATATTTATGTGTGTAATGGACGACCCCGCATAACTTCTCATTGAAATTATATGAACGGCAATTAATGTAAATATGATGCGAATTTTAAACAGAAAAATGTCACAAATATGTGGGTGAAAGTCTCATCAAAAAATTAGTAATAATAAAAAAGTGTTTTATTGGGATTACATTCTGAGGACCCGGCGGGCCTTTGAACTGTGCCGGCGACTGCGACTCTCCGCGTCTCTTTCTTTCCCATACGCTGTCCTTCCATGCGCACGAAAATTTTATCGTCTATTACACACGTAAATATCATCGGAATTATATCATATTTGGTATCATTTTCATTAGAAAAATGCCAGAAATATATTGGTGAAAGTTCCACAAAAAAATAATGAAAAATAAAGAAGGTTTGTCATCGGATTAGTAGTGGTCTCCTGGTCTCACACCGATATACTCGACCCGTATCATGTTACACTTCTCGGCGGCCGAGGCCTCTCGAGTTTTAGGGCCCCTCACGGGGTACACCCCGCAGGAGTGGGGATAGTTCATGGACAATTATCGTCCAGACATTGGGGACATTTATCGCGAGAATACTGTATTTCGAATTAATTCGATCGAAATTCCAGATGTTTCCGCTAACTTAATTTTGGATAATGGCAAAATACCCGTATCGTTCTGCACATTATTTCCGCATGTACAACATTTGCACAGATAAAACTATCACACAAAATTGTACTCGTTTTAACACTCGCACGCTCTTAAACAATAATTACACTGAGGATTTTTATGCAAAATAAAAATTTTCAAAGTTATTATGAGAAGCAGAAATTACGATTAAAAATGTATCTCTTTACGGTAAAACTAAAATTTTACAATATGCGAAACAGACAACGTTTCAATTTTTACACGAGGACTAATTAATGCTCCAAAAGTGCAGATTAAAAGAATGTATCATATAAAACGAGTTTATCATTAATACGGTCTGGTAGGAATGACATGGTATAAATTTTTTAAAAATTGTTCTCCGGGATCGGAATTTTCGCGATGCGATGCTCACTTCCCTGCGATCGTCTCTTTCCATTTAATGAAATTCCGCATTTTTTTTATCGAATGCATGAATTTATCGGGCAAAATTAATTAACAGAGAATGGCTGTCGAAATTGAATTGGACAACACGAAGGAAAATCGCATACGTGAGCAAACAATACGCACGTCTCCGCAAGATTTGTTTCAATAGCAATTAACTTATGTAACCTGCACACTGAATTTATAACCTTTCGATCTATCAATTGTCTATAACGAGAAACACTGTGAACGGAGAAAAAGCAATTCATTTAAATTGCAAATAACAAGCAGAATATATAATTTGCTGTAGTTCTTCTACAGTTTCGGTGATCGTTTTTAGCGGGAAATTGATAAATAATTTGCAATTTAGGCTTCCGTCATTATCATGTCATTAAAATTACATCTGCGTTCTGTGATCTACAAGGTAGCAATTGAAAATTGGATGTAATATACAATAGAACATCTTTTATACTACTTCACACGTTGAATGCCGTGAAGCTCAATAATAGGTTTTTTAATGATTGTATTTAAAAGAAGCTTGCCAGATTTAATCAGTATTTAATTTAACCCTCATCCGTTCCTCGTGTCAATTTGACACAGCTTTCCCGAAATAAATTATACTGTCCTGTTATTTGTAGGTAAATTTGCCCAAAACTTTGTCACATACTTTTAGTTTTTTAATGCGAAACTCATAAGCGAAAAACCTTAGATGTAAATATTAACTCATCAATTTGAATAAAAATAAATCGGAAAATAACTGTTTACCTTGTTATTTAATCGATCTTTTACCACTGTGTCAATTTGACACCGAGGGACAGATCCAGTTCGTGAAATAAGGGACGGATGAGGGTTAGGAAACTTTTACATTCTATTAATTCTAAAAATTTGTTCGATTATTAAAAAATACTCAACTGATTAAATTATTATCAAAAAATTGCCGGTAAGTAGTGTGTTGAATAAAAAGCAATGATTCCGGTCCACAATTGTAATTATCCATCACTTAATCGAATTGACTAATAGAATCCCGTGTGTTAATTTAGTAGAGTGCTTTATGCATAGCAGTTGCCGCAAACAAGTGAAACAAGGTCTGTGATAATCGACTACTAACTGTACAAATTAATTCGTAGTCCATCCTCGCGAGTTTAATGATCATTCGCAGACAACTAAAATGCATCCTACCCTCCAAAATAATTTTTATCAATTTCGTCGAGAATCGGGTAATTAATTTTTCGAGTATTTGACGGACCGGCTGCAATACATTTAGCGATGGACGACGAAACGCATAGGCGCGCGAAATGAAATTTTCACAGATAATTACTGTCTAAAATCGTGGAATTCGTAAACTTCCTGGGCGCATTATCACCGGGCGGCAGAAGTCAATTAAGCGCGGGGTGGGGGGAGTAATTCGTTCCTCGGTATTACATAATTGAATAACGCCTTAATCCACGACAGTAACCGGCCTGACCTATCTCAACGCCGGCAGAAGGGTCTCTAAATTCCTTGGTGAAGAGCACGCGACACCTCGATCCACATAATTCCCATTCCAGTCGGTTTTCCAGCCACATTCGCGGTGGTTGGCTCGGTCGGGGCCGGTTCTTTCGCGGTCGCGCATCCCTTCGCTCTCTTCCTCTTCTTCTTCTGGTTCTGCTTCTGCTTCTGCTTCTCTCCATTCCCCGGTTCATTTTGTGTTTCAGTGCTGAAATGTCTGCGGCTCTCGTCGGACCCCGTCACCCTGAAGCTACGAAGGGGTAAGTGAAGTGCGCCAGCAAATTCTTTTATTCGCGTAAACGACCGCCATTGAAGCCGCCCACGCGACTCGCCGGCGATACTCAGCCCTACAGGCCGGCTAAAAATAATCCCGTCAACCACATTACGCGATGCTACTCTTGTCTTTCCGTCAAACCTACACCTTTCGACGAGCTATTAACCCCTTGTCGACGAGCTATTAACCCCTTGTCGACGGTGTCGAGAGCTCCTCTCGACGTTACCGTCTTCGTTTTTCGATATAAATAACTCCTTTTGTTTCATACATCCTCGTACGAAGTCCTGAAGATGAAATTTCTCCGCTGTTTTAAATAACGTTCTCCTCGGCGAAACTTTTGTTTACTGGGACTTTTTCAACGTGCTTTTCTACGGAAGGGTTGAAACCTCCTGTTCCAGAATCGTTTTTCTTCGTAAATGTTTCTTAACTGCTACGTGAAATTAGATGAAGAGCTTATAGACTCCGGATCTTTATGAGGAACAAAAAGATTGCGTATCGATTGCAAGACACAGAAGCTAAATGTATAAGTTTAATCTAGTGGAAATAATTTTCACTGTTTTAAATTGCAACTATTCATGTTTGTCATAAATGCATAAAATCCGGAGTCTACGTATCAACTCTGTTCGTTTATTGAAAAACAGTTGGTGGTTATTGCCTTTATTTATCAGAAGGAAAAACAAATTCCGGTCATTTTTCCATCAATCAATTATAAATATTTATTTTTGAGAATACAGTGCACCAACCTGTTCTTATTAGGTCCTTATTAGGTCACGCATCTTTTAGTCGTGAAAAATGTATGTAGCTAGGTTTTATCAGGTTCTCGAAAACTTGTTCGTGTACTTGCGAGTCGTTCGTTCCCATCGCTACCGCCACCGCGAACGGTGAAAGTACGAAGAGGGAAATCGAAAGAAATATTGGACACGACGAACTGGTGTACCTTGCATTCTCAACGGTGCTTGCATTCCATCGATAAACGTCGTGCAATCAACAGCGCGTGGGTGGAGGATTTCTTAGCCGGTTTTTCGATGGACAACTTAACGAGCTTATCGCGTAACGGTCAGAAATTCCGTCGCGTTTCTCGGAATCGAAACTCTGTACCTGTAAATGAAAATATTTCTCGTGTGTAGCCATCGTAAGAAAACGTAACGAAACCTAATTGACCGTACCATTAAATTACCGATATACAAAAGCTTTCACTAGCTGGACAAGTAGACAGTTGTTCGAACATTTATTCGATATAAATGCGACTGTGTTAGCTGGCACATTAATAATAACATAAATTATTCTTATCACAATATCAATTCTTTAAAATGTTATCAATTATTTAAAAGCTTATTTACCCAGTCTTAATTCGTCAATATTCGACATCGCTCAAAAAACGTTCAATTTTATAAAAAAAACAATTGCATAAAAACGATCTTTCTTCTTATTAATTTTACATTGTTTCCCCCGATCGCTAGATTTTATGCATTTACGTCAAAAATGGTCAAACCCAAAACTCGAAAGACAGAAGAATCGGACGAGTGTACACTATTTTCGACTTACTGAAATGACTTCTGGTCCTCACAATTGCTTCGGACAATTTTTATTTTGCACATAGCGATCACTATCGAAACCGCACATCCACCGGATCATGTCGGAACCCCGTACCACAGTGGAAAAACCAGTTGGGGACTCGTTTCGAATGGATCGCGTGGTTCGGGATCGTGTGCTTTATAAAGTCGTTTAAACAATTCCCGGCGAAGTGACGGGTTTGCGCGTCGAGCTGACCGGCGTGTAGGGTAAATAGGCGAACGTGTGCAGTATCGGTGGACAGCTGGCCGTGTTGCGTGAGTAGAATCATCGTGTAAACTCGGTACGAGGCCAGATACAACGGCGGTTTACAGAACCGTCGTGTGTCTGCCCGATTTACACCGGATTATCGTTATCACTGCACGCGCACCTTGAATTCATTCGACGACGACGCCAGGCCAGGCTTCCTCCCCCCCCCCCCCGCCCCCGGCACTCTATGCAGCCCTGTACGGCCCCTCTCGTCTAATGAAGTTCGCAAGCGTTGAACAACCCGATGACCCCTTTAAATAATTACTCGATCTAGTTTAACGAACGGCCCGACCAGTCTGACGACGTAATCCGACGCCGTCAGACCGGACAAATGGGACCGACGGCCACGGGATCGTATCGAATGCGAATTGCGATCATCTCGCTGCGGTTTTAACGCGCGCAGAATGTATGCCGATGTGCAACGTTCATGAAATTGCACGAAAATTACGTCGTAACCCGCCGGATCTGAATGAGACCAGGAACGCACCGGAAGCTCATTAATAGCCTTTTAATGACTGCGGATTTTCGTACAAAAAAAAATTATTTCTCTTAACACTGCCAGGAAGTAAAAGTGTCCGGTAAATGTTGCCTTAAAAATGGCAACACTTATTCAGATTATTCGGAATTTTCAATACAATAAATGATCGAGCGAGGAAATCTATTCCATTATTTTGCATAAATGGATTTTTACAATTTCAATAATTATGAAATATGAAACCGGTCAGTTGACCGTGGTAGGTTTAGTATTAATGATTTTATAAACGGTGCAATTTTTACCTTCTTTGTAATTCTTAAAAAAAAAAAACAAAAAAGTTAAACTTATTTCCTACCACTATATTATAAAATTAGTTTCTTGAGAAATTATCAAATAAATTATCCAGGTGTATATTGTTCAGTATTATTCTTTCAAACGACTGACAAACCAGTTTAGCGATCGACAGTGCCAATATCCAGGAAGTGAGATTTCCTTCCAGGTCTATTAAATTGCATCTACAACGGTGCTGGAATGTGCAATACTTTTTTCTATTAAATTAGTATCTATTTTTGCCGTTGTTTTTATCTAGCACTGGTCTATCGCGGATTTCTCGACGGTCGAGTGTTTCATTTGTTTAAAAAAATGTGGACATGCCGTTTTGAGCATAAATCGTGTAGCTAGTTTGAGAAAGGTAGCAAGAACTTTCTTCGGGATAACGTTTTATTCGCATTTCGTTACCGTTGACGTAGTATAGCATTTAGTATGCATTCCTTCGTTTTTGATGAACGCGATTTGGCATGCTTTTCTGATCAGCCTTTCACAGGTTGTTTTAATGTTTTATCGCGATACCTGATACGCATTCGGCTCCGAAGAGAAGCCGGACTTTCCGACGGTTTCTTTTAACAATGGCACGCTAAATTTCGATTGGATTCACATGTGGACTATTTCCGGGTCAACAACCCCGTTTCGTGGGGCTCTTGGGCCCGTCCGGGGAAGATTCGTACGCGCGATTATGGTAAACCAAATCCGTTGCCGCGACCGCGACAAAAATAGCGTGTTAGGGAAATTACGAATTCGATGCTTACGATGGGCACGGCGTGCGTCTAGTTAACATATTATTGATTGTCGGTTTACTAATCGGCTTTCCACCGGCAGCGTTCACTGACCGAACCTCGGCTAATTGGCTTTTCTCACTTGTATACGGAACGGATCTCCGACCCGGCGAAAGCGACATATCGATTCAAAAAACGTGTATCGAATGCGAGCGAACCGTGCAGTATTAACGCCTGCGATGCGACACCGGTGATACTCACGCGGATTTCGTTTGCGAATTATTTTTATACAACATGACTGGGGATGTAGGAAATTTAATTCGCTCGTTGCTTCGCCTTAACGTCCATAAGATTGATTTTATTTAACGGTAAAATGTTTTTAACAATATGTAGAAATATCGAGAACGATCATTTCACGGAAAATTAAACTATTTTTGTTTGCATTTTATTTTATTTGTAATTTATTAAAATTAATAAATATCTATGCTGTTCGTAATAACGATTGTCGAATAGAATGGTAGCATCAGATAAAGGAATATGTTCTCAATAAATTATGGAATTCTCAAGAATAATAATTTCAGAGAAATAAAATCGGGAGCATCAGATATTGGAACGCGTTTCGAATTAAATATGGGATTCTCCAGAATAATTATCTCACGTTTTGGGAAATGAAACTATTTATTCATGATTATCGGAGGCGAGATAAAATCAGGTACGCGAAGTATTGGAATATTGAAATATTTGTGGTGCAGTAATATGGTATTGATTGTATTGTATACTTGTGTTACATGAATCATTGGAGTTTTAATGGTAATCGCGTTGCACTGTTAATTAAAGCGTTCGGTCTTTGTGTCTGGCTGTGAATATTTCGTTGGGGTGGAAATTGATGATGAATCGGCAGACCGGCTGATACGAATGTTTCTAATTTGATTAATATTAATAGTCGGTGATTCTGTTAGCGGTGCTCCGCAATAGGAACCATTGTGTTCTGAAATGGGTTAGCAACGTTTACTGTCGATCATAGTTTTAGAACTCTATTAAAATTAACCTAGTTTCGCGGTAGCTACATTTCCATAGAAATATCCTAGAATTCCGTTCTTTTTGCATTACTTTAATTAATGGCGTTAGAACAAAAAAAAAATCGAATTTTACATCGCTTATGCAATTATGTGAAAAATTTGAAAATACTAGCAAACGCGTTTTACCGACAAAAATACCGACAAAAATCAATAATGTTTTCATACTATTTTTATCGAAAGAAGTTTCCCAGTTTTATTTGACGCGATAAAATTTTCCTTCAATTTTCATCAGAGTGCATAAAGGTTGCATAAAGATGTCATTTGTATAAACACAGTGTCCTGGTAGTAATTTAGATAGTACAAGATCAGGGATTATAATTTAATCGCAAATTACATGCGACGTGGGAAACGGGGAAGTGTATGTATTTTGCAAGCCGGGATGAAAGAGAGCCCCGGCGTTCTCCTAGACCGTCGGCAATCAATGAGTCACTCTAATAGAAAATTGTTTGTTATCTGAACGTTTGATCGTTGGCTCGTGCGGTTAATTACGTGGCCCCTCGACGTTCTCTCCCTTTTTTTTATCCAAGCACGCGTGAACAGCGACGTGTGTCGGGCGTCTCTTTGGCCCCGACCAAGGCGAGAGAGGCGTTTAGCTGCACAACCAGACGCGATGGTGTTTTCTACGGGTTATTATCGCATAATTCTATTATTACTATCAGGTTCAAGAGCGCCTATACGCGTCCAGTGCGTTCTATCATTAGATCGGCCGGGAGTTCACTCACCAGCTAAGCATCACGATGCTTTACTAGCAACAAGATCAAGTTCAATATCTACTCGCGTGAGTCGTTCTACAGGCCGTTCAAGAACATACACTATTTTTCTTTTGTTAGTCATATTTGTATTAATCGATGTATACTTCTTCGTCAAACCCATTTATTCTAGTACTTACTGGGTTGTCCTCTATCGCCAGTTCTTGTATTTTTCTGAATAAATAATAGTATACAGTGCCGAAGTGATAATAAATATTACTCGATCCGTGATATGAAGATTGTAGCATTGCATTGATACCAATCACTTTGAACACCTTCTGTAAATGTAAGTTTATTTCGCCTTGTTTGTCATAAATGACCTTTGCTGACCTTCAAAGATCTTAATGATGTACCTCGTCGGATTCGTCTCAATAGCCGCTATCAGAAAACAGGTACCAAAACATAGCATTCTATTTAAAAAAACAAAGATGACCTTCACATCTCTGTAGCGACTCCACCTAGGAACAAAAGATTAACGCCATATTACATCCCCTGTTGTCCCATGCATCTTTTGTTTCGAAAACTTTTTTACTACTATCAAATTCCCGTGTTATTGTAGGTGACAATAGTTACTGCCTCATCCTGTATTTTACACTCCTACTAGAATTATTATTATCAGACTGCGGATCTTTCGTCGAAAATAATGGAACAACGTTTTTAAATTCTTGTAACGTCTCTTCAGCTTTGTATTTCACCTCTTCATTTTCGTCACGAATGCACGAAAGCCGCAGTCTGAACACAATCGAAGATTTTTACCCCAATCGACACAGACCATGACCACCATAACCAACGGTGTTCTAGCATTAGGGTGAACAACCGAGGGTATACATGCATCTATCTCGGAGAAATAGGGGTTGAAAGAACACACGAAAAATTCCCTCGCCGTTCCTAGAAGCAGTTTTTATTTGATTAAATTAGCCTGTGTTCAATAAATTGCTGAAAATAACAATTATACGGAAAAACAGACTTAGGTGTATAATGTAAACAAGATCGTATAAATGTTCTAGGTCGAATGTCTTTCGAAGTTAAAATAGCTTTGGGTCGAAGGGTTAATATTTCGTCTAATTAGAAAAATCGAAGGTTTCGTACTACTGTATATCCTAATTGTCCTAACATAAACACCCGTTTCCTGGCATTAGGGGAGGGTGAACCACCGGAGAGCGTAATCCATAGAGCTGTCTCGCGGAAATAGGGGTTGAAAGACCACACGAAAAATTGCCTCGCCGTTCCTGGAAGCAGTTTTCATATCATTAAATTCGTCTGTATTCAATAAATTGCTAAAAATCGCAATTGTACGGAAAAACAGAGTTAGGTGTACAATGTAAACAAGATCTAGGTCGAATGTCTTTTGAAGTGAAAAAATCTTCGAGTCGAAGGGTTGATATTTTGTCTAATAAGAAAAATCGAAGGTTCGGTACTATGTACTGTATATTCTACGTGTCCTAGCATAAACACCGGTTTCCTGACATTAGGTGAGGGTGAACCACCGGAGAGCGTAATCCATAGAGCTGTCTCGCGGAAATAGGGGTTGAAAGAACACACGAAAGTCGCCCGGCGGCGTCAGCTCGCAACGCGGTCGTATTCCTTAGATCTCGGGATCATAAAGTCGTTGTTGTCGGATGTCCAGAGAGGGTGGAGGGCAAAGTATGAACGTGAGTGATCGCGGTCGACAGCCGTTGAACAACGGGTTCCGCGGCGTTCGCCGTGCCTGCATTATTTAAGGGTGACTTCTCTGCGCGGTGGCTGTTCGTCGCTCGTAAATCCCGCTCGTCTTCCCCTCCCCTCCCCCCTGGCCGTCCATCCCCCTTGGGAATCGAACTTATTTTCCCCGTGTCATCCCGGCCCGGTCGTTTTTCCCCACGGTGGAGGGCCTCTGTCCGGTGGCCCCTCGCCGCGGAAACTTTCCTTTGGCGCCGCTGCTGCGACCGGCTTTGAAGTCCTCCACGCGCCGGCAATAAATTTTCTCGCCGCGCCGGGGAGAACGAAGCAGCAGCAGCCGCCGCGGCTTTTTAATCAGACTTCCCTCGGAACGGAAAGACCTGTCCCAGTTACTGCCTTCAGCCGGCTGGAAATACGCGAACACGCGGAGCGGAGCCGAGCCGAGCGGAGCCGAGCCTGGCCTAGGTACCTACGCGCGCGACGCCAGACGCGAGATTATTGCGAAACGGAGAATGGGAAAATCTCCTCTCCTCTCCTCTCTTTCACTCTCCGATACCCTCCGCGGCTCCGGAAGACTTTTGTCGCACGGAAAATACGCTTCGACGCGATGCTTCGACGGCCAAACGACATTTCTCAATGGGGGATTTATTACGAGCGAATTTCGACGATCCGGATGCTGCCACCAGCAACAGACCTCTAATAAGTCCTACTTTCTCGATACTACAACTATTCTGAAGCACACAAATATATATTCTATTTATAAGCAGTAGGGTGGACCTTATTTTTCGACCAAAAAATTTTGGGCACCCCCTCCCCAATATTGTTCCATGGTCATGAAAAAATGATATATCCAAATTTTTAGATCAATCGGACGTCGGGAAGGCGTGCCTAATCGAGCGCGAAGTTTTGAAATAGAAGTAACTGCACGCTCAATGTGATGAGTATACTGAAAATTCAAGTTAAATATTTTAAACCTCCAAAAATATTATAATTCCTTACATGCGCTCGAGTACAAGTGTACTTTGTACGAGTTAAGATTATTTCACATTAATTAGCCTGTCTAATTTCTGTCCGCCACCTTCCCGTTAACAAATCCGTTGTCGCGAAGCACATCCAGTTAAAAATATTATGCTCTCATTAAATGTAACATATTTATGTCGAACGTTAATTTCTCTATTTTTTAAATTAGTATAAGAATACAAGTAAAAGAATTGGTACTTTCAATAAAATACTTAAAATTCAACATAAATATTTATAAGTTTATTGTTATATTGAAAATATTACATTTTGGTACTATTATAATCAATATTTTGACACTAGAAGAATATTTAGTCATAATAAAAAGTCTTTCCTTCAAATATTCCCATTTCTACACATGTTTTTCGCAACTTCAACGTCAATGAGGCACGCCTTCCCCTTATCCGATCAACTTCAACTTTTGCAGGAATTATTTTCTTACCCAATAGCACAATTTTGGGGGGGGGGGGGGGGGGCGTGAAAAATCTCGAAAAAACAATTTCACCAAGTATAGCTAAGATCCACCCTAATAAGCAGTCTTCACAGAGTGAAAGGTAAATCAATTAGTATTCGTTTCACAGATACGCGAGAGGAAGCACCGGAAGTAGACAACAACCTGTAACTTCTGTGCTCCTCGGTGTCTGTGGCAGGGACTTAATACCGGTAAAATTTTCATATCGGTATTACACCTATGACTTAATACCGATATTGACCCAACAGAGTTATACCGGCAACCATTACTCATATCGGTATTATACCGGTAGTTTTCGGTTGTACGTTCATAACCTTTTACATAGAAAACGAAATACCGAAATACCGGCATGACGTCATCCCGCTATACGAAAATACCGGTATATTTATTTATATTTAGCGGCAATTTTTTCGATTTCCTTATTTTATTACAGAAAAAGATTTAGAATTTTAAATTTTAAAACTTTTTCTACAACTGATTAAATTGTATAATCAAAAATACCGGTATAATACCGGTATGAGTCCCTGCCTATACATTGGGAAAATCGAAAATGTTATTTTTTAAGTACTTGCGATAATCTGATAAAAATATTTTCAACAAAAGTTGATCAGTTTTCGATTGACTATATATTGCAATGAAAAAATAGTTCGAAAAACATTTTTTTTATAGTATTGTCAAGGTCACCTTCATTTTTTAAAATGGTACTTTGTATTTTTGAGTTAACAGTATTGCAGCCCGTGTTAAGACGAATTCAACGATCTAGTATATACCATGACCTTCGGATGACCTTGAAGTGCCATTTAAAAAACTGAAGGTGGCCTTGACAATAATAGAAAAGAAATTTTCGAACATTTGTTTTTATTGGAATGTATAGCCAATCGAAAACTGATCAGCTTTTGTTTAAAATATTTTTTGTCAGATTGTCGCAAGTAAATACTTAAAACATCATGAAAACTGTTATCTGGGACACCCTGTATATCGGTAATTTTATATAGCGGTATGACGTCATATCGGTAATTTCGGTATTTCGGTTTCGATAAAGGTATAAAGGTACAACCGAAAAATACCGGTATAATACTGGTATTTCGTATACCGGTATGAGTCCCTGGTCTGTGATCGTCGACTGACTTTTTCTAGCTTATAAAATAAAACCAATTTCCTACATTTTATTAAGAATTTATTACTGTAAACGATCTAAATTCCTACACGTTTGATATCACTGTGTCACATTCAATATAACAACGCAGTAATAAAACGTCGTAGAATTATTCTATACAGTTGCAACACGTCCTTATCACCTCTCCACTCTGATTTACGCAGAGCTTTCACTAAAACAACAGAGAACTTCTCCTTAATTGTCTCGAAATTGCCATATCTCCCTCGTTCGATCTATAAATAAAGCAATCGAAAGAGTTAACAATTATCGCGTAAATCGATGACTCTGCTAAGATTTTTTCTCTTTGTACTTACTCACGCATCCAATGACGCTTGCCTCTCGTAACGCACCTCCGTTATGATGCAACGGACAATGGCAATTGTGACGGGTCAACAAATCATCTTCCCCATTCGAGATACTGCTTATCGCCGTCGTATATGTATATATAGCAGTACTACCCGAATTAAATCGTTTACTAGAGACTGCGAACAGAAGAGGCGATGCTGGTGACTAACGCGCAGATAAGACATAACGACGTTGTTTCTACAGATCCTGCAATAAAAGCGCACGTGCGTCGCTTGTTATCACCTGGACAGCCGGCGTGCGACGAGACGGACAACTCTAAGATCTCTCACGAGGCGACAACCCTTGCGAACAACCCTCTGTCGATCTCCTCGGGAAATGGTGAGGACTCGGACTCGAGGAAAACAGGAACGCCGGAATTACCTGGTGGATCGCCTCAGGAACCAACCGGTGCGTCGCAATACACGACTAGAAGCAACGGTTCCTACAGCGACGCTTCCGGTTCCTCCGAGCTGGAGGCGCTCCTCCAGCCGATCGACAGCTTCAAGGAGGAGGAACGGGCCCAATGGAAGCCACTGTCTGGAGAAAAGTTCACCAGACAGAATAATACGCCTAGGTACGTCGCCATCTGTCAATAGGGTCGGACGGGTACCGACGGTAAAACGAAGCTTCGTCTTTTGGATTCTTCGTCCTTTGGGTATACCCGATATCCAAGCAGAATCGATTTTCTTAGTCGGGAAGTCTGCCGACGCGCACGGTCTAGTTTCTAGCGAAGATAAAATTTCAGGTCTTCGATTGTTCCTCCAAAGTCGATTTAACTTAGAATCTCCCTAGTCGATGGATAGATGCTGGAAAAGAAGTTATCTCTTTGCGGATGAAACGGGTGTATTCAAAGTATTGTGCGTTAATTATTTCGAGAGGCGATTCCACTTGGCGGATTTGTGATACAATCCTCAAAAAAATTAAGGGATCACTTCTGCGAACCCGAAAAATTGCTACCAGTTTACACGATCATGAAAAAATTCGATCGCAAAAATTTTAAAAAGAGCATCTGAAACTAGAGGTTTCACGCTTTCAATTTTTCGGGTTCGCAGAAGTGATCCCTTAATTTTTTTGAGGACTGTATTTTTCTGAGCAAAGTGGATTAAGGAGGTCATCCCGTGTGAGAGCTACTTTTTCTTGCTTTTTTTAGGAATTTTTTTTCGAAAGATCCTTAAAACATACAATCTTGAAATTTTTACCACACATTTACTGACATTTTAACAGTCTCTCGGAATTTTTTCAAACCAACCTAACGAGTTGGATCGACTTTACACCGTTCGGGAGACACTCATGTGTAAAAAAAGTAGGTTGATGGCGACCATGATTCCGGAGGTTTCGATCATCTGATATCAAAAAATCAGACGGCTTTTAATTTGTAGACCTGCGGCTATCGCGGGTACCAAAATAATATGATCATATCGAAAATTTGAATTTTTGGCACGGTTTTAAACGGTAAGTTCCAAGTTTCGTCATTTCTTTTCGTCTTTTTCAGCTTAAAAAAAAAATCTGTAGCAGATATCAGAAATATTTTGGTACGGGCGAGAACTATAGATGTACTGACTATACCATAAAAATTTGGGCGAAATCCGTTGAGTAGTTTTTGAGACATCATGGTCGCCAATATGAAAAATACAGTTTTGAGAAAAACGCGTTTAAAGATTCAAGTAAGCTTTATACAACAAAAAATGTAAACTCACCATTAGTCTGCTATGTGTTGAGAAATTGTCTTGGCTCGATGCTCCAAAGTGCACGTTGTTTCGAATGCACTTTTTTCCAGCACAAATTAATGTCCAGCTGATTGATATTTCACTGGTTATTTATTAATACTTTAAGGGGGTAGGATCATCTCTAGGGTGTCCCTAGAATACCCTAGAAATCTGGGCGAAACATGGGTTTTCGTCCTTATATGAGCATATTTTTCGCTGGACAAGGGCTCATTCTAAAGAGAAAGGTTCAATGAAGGGGGTTCAGCCCCTTTGTTATATGAAATTATGCATATATTTTGTAATATAAGTGTTAAAAGTAAGCCAAAATTGATGATGTTCAGCCATGTAATTCAAGCCATTTTTATGCCATGGATGAGTTTTTTGGATGCTATCGTGGGCCCCCTTCACTTAACCTTCCTCTTTCGAATGAGCCCTTGTCCAGCGAAAAATATGCTCATATAAGGACGAAAACCCGTACCGCGCAAACCCATGTTTCGCCCAGATTTCTAGGGTATTCTAGGGTATTCTAGGGACTTCCTAGAGCGGGTCCTGCCTCCTTAATCGTAATGAGATGAAATATCCTTTTACCTGCATATTCTAGGAATGTTATAGAAGCAATTTGTGCAAAAAAAAAATTTTTCGATTTTTTGGATCTTCGACATGGGATGAGCCCCTTAAACATTTTTCATAGCTGTCCTCGAATTCTGGAGAATAATGGTTGAAAGCGTGCCTAACTGTGCTCCTAAGAGTTTGACACAAAGTTCTGTAGAGTCAGCACTGGCGTCGTCCCTGAAATAGAATCAATCTAGACGGAATCGCCGCTCACAATATTTGACGCACATGGTCGAACAGTTTGCGTGTAACAGCTTCGAATGACGATTGCTGGAAACGCGACTCAGCAGCACCGGGGAGCGTTCGGTTTTGAATTACGAGTGGCGGAGCGAGTAAACAAACGAGTGTTGTGGCGCAGGTTCGAAGCCTACATGATGACCGGTGACCTGATGCTGAATTTGTCGCGAACGCAGCAGAGCAGCGGTCTTCTGCCGAAGCACCAGAAGAAGGTCGACTCGCTGAGGTACAACAATCATCACACCCACCATCACCATAATCACCACAATCACCACCATCATAACTCGGTACCTACCAGTCCTAACGAGATGCTGGGCCATCACCGTGCGTACAAGTGCACCGGTTCGAACTCGGCCAGCACCTCTCCGGTCGGCATCAGCAAACGCGAGAGCAGCCAGTGTCCGGGCCAGAGCGACGCTAGCAAGCCGAACGCCGCTAGTTTCGGTTACTCGAGCGGGTTCGTCCGTACCTCGCGCTCCGAGGATCACTTGCAATTCCAAAAGGACCCGGCGATGAGCGCGGTGGACATTGACATTGACGACGACGTCACGTCCAGCTTGAACACCCTGTTGGACACGCGGCCGGACAGCGGCCAGGGGTTGTCCAGCGAGCGGATCGTTTGGACGTACAACGCGCCGGTCAGCTCACCGTCCGCCTCGGAGCGCACCTCGTGCTGCCAAAACGGCAGCTCGTCCCAATCCTCGTCGAGTAGCTCCTCGACGGAGGGCACTAGTCCTCAGAGATCCTTATCGCCAGCCTCCCCTACCTCGGTCTCGTCCTCCGTCATGTCCTCCAATTCTGGGTCCCGTAGGTTCCCACCGCCTGTTCCCACGGGCACCACCGCCACAGCCCTGGGCGCCTCCGGCGACGGGACCACCTCCTCGGCCTCCGGCCTTCATCCCACCAACGGTGACCTCAGCCAGTCCGAGGCAATCAGCAACATGTCCAGTCCCGACTACAACGACGAGGAGACTATGGACATACTCAGTGCTCGCGATATGATGGTCAGTGATCCGAGTGACAGTGACTCCACGATACTGGCCAGCGAACCGCCTCAAAGAAGGCTCAAGACCGCCGCGACCACGCCCACCGGTTACTCCTCCGGGCAGGACAGCTCCGAGCACAGGATAGTGATACAGGTCAAAGGCCCTGACAAGGATGCTCCAGCCGCCAGAAACACCAGTCCCAGGCAGAACAGGCGACGCGGGAACCCCGCCAATCCCGACCTTGTACCCACCTCCACCGCCCAGAACACGGTGCAACGATCTGCTGGCGGAAATGTTACGCCCGAGTTCGTTGGATATCAGGTACTATTTTGTCTCGAACCCTTTTGCTCCCAGCGGGTGTAAAAACTGTCATGGACCGAGTCGATTCTCTCATGAAATCGAAAATATCAAATTTACCCTGACAGTTTTTACATACATATATTTCGGGCTGGCAGCAAGAGGGTGAAGGTAGACTTTACTTAATTCGATTCAAATAGTGGTAAATACCTTGGCGAATCAGTGGAGACGATTGTTGGAACAAACTTGATTCGTGCCTTAAGAGTACCGATAAATCACGCCCACTGTATGCCCACTATACCGTATCGCCACGCCTACTATGCAGTTTGGCTGCCTACAACGTGGCCACACCCACACTCCTTTCACCATTCTCAATAGTCACTATTTTCCTGTACAATCACTTTTTGAAAGGGTACACGTAAGACACGCCCATAATCATAACAGCTGTCCGTCCTACTCTTATTATTTCGGATTCTTAACATAGAAGTAACATCTATCATGACAATCAGTCTACGATAGGCTTCTTTTTCCGAGTAATACGACATAGAAATACAATTGTTACAAATTATAGACGTCTATTCCATTAGGCCCGCCCACTATATAGAATGACCACGCCCACCAAGAAATTAGCCACCCTTATCTATCCGTTTAATTGTGTCTAACGAATGTCTCGGATAGAGGCAAGGCCTTGATCGATCGAATTCGTTCCAATTGAGTTTTGCTGACACCGCCAAGCCCAGAAAAACGTCTCTGATTCGTCGGCGTCCATTTCAGGAGCTGAAAGAGAGCGAGGATGAGAAGGAGGCGCTGAACATCGGCAACTTCGACGACAAGCACGGCACGTCGCCGCCTCAGTCCGCCGATGAGGAGAGCGACATCGAAAGTTTGCACAGCTTCCATTACAGCCCGAAAGCTGTGGATCTACCTTCGGCGGTTCGACTGGCCAAGAGGCTATACTCATTGGACGGTTTCAAAAAGTCTGACGTCTCTAGACACCTTAGCAAAAAGTATGTGACACACGCCTAGTGGACCGGTGGCTTTCGATGGGCTACATACCCTGCCGAGGTTCCCATAGCCATCCATCTAACTTTGATCCTCCATTCTGGGTTCCAGCAACGACTTTAGTAGAGCGGTAGCCGAAGAATACTTGAGATACTTCAACTTCGAACGGGACTCGCTGGACGTGGCTCTCAGAAAGTTCCTTGCCCAGTTCTCTTTGACGGGGGAGACCCAGGAAAGGGAAAGGGTTCTTGTACATTTCTCCAAGAGGTTTCTCGATTGTAACCCTGGCGCCTTCAACTCTCAGGGTGAGTCTTCGAGTTGACAGAGATCGGTTCGATTCTCGGTGTCTGGTATTAATTGCTGGTTATTCTGACGTTTCAGACGCTGTTCATACGTTAACCTGCGCCATAATGCTGCTCAACACGGACCTCCACGGTCAAAATATCGGCAGGAAGATGTCGTGTAACGAATTTATAGAGAACCTCTCGGAACTGAACGATGGCGATAATTTCCCTAGAGAGGTGCTGAAGCAGCTTTACAACGCTATCAAATCGATCCCCTTAGAATGGGCCTTGTAAGTTGACTCAGAAGTAATGATGATTCAAGCCTCTGTATGCATGAGTTTTATCAGTAACCGTATCGCTCCGTATCAGGGACGAAGAAGGAGATGAAGCTGCGAATCAGGCGATTCAACATGGCGATGGTCCAGTGATGCCTGGGACTGGGAATCCGTTCCTCGACGTGCCAAATGTTACGGGTGCTACGGAGTTTAAGAAGGGCTACGTTATGCGGAAATGCTGCTTCGATTCCAACGGAAAGAAAAGTAATAACTCCTAATTTCATTAGACATTTGATAACCCTAGAAATCGATCACCCAGACCTACTTATAGTATATAATCTGGACATTATAATGAGTGATCTTGTGTACAGTTTAATTCACTATATTGTAATGTTTTGATCTGTTTCAGCTCCATTTGGGAAACGAGGTTGGAAAATGTATTATTGTACATTGAGAGAACTTGTATTATATTTGCACAAAGACGAACATGGCTTCCGTAATGATAGTTTGCACAACGCGATACGTATCCATCACGCGTTGGCCACAAAGGCGTCGGACTACACAAAAAAGCAACATGTCTTCAGGTTACAGACTGCCGATCAAGCAGAATATCTCTTCCAAACAAGGTGAGCAGTTGAAGTCGTTATAACAGCAGGATGACAATCTAGAATGAACAAAATGATTAAATACTAAATATTTAATACTTTTCTTGTTTGATGTCTGTTGCCTCATTGAAGCTAGTTTCGATGACAATAGATTGATTTCTTGTGAAGTGAACCTATGGTAAGAATGACGTTGTTTCCAGTGATTCCAAAGAACTGCAGTCGTGGATCGACACAATCAATTTCGTGTGCGCCAGTTTCTCCTGCCAGCCGTTAGCAGGAGCCGTGGGTTCCCAGCGAAAATTTCAGCGACCCCTTCTGCCCTGCAGTCACACGAAACTATCTCCTGTGAGTAGTGTCACGTGCTACAGAACATTAAGAAACCGTGTTTTTCACCTCGTCCACGCAACGAATATAATCTGTCTCCGTTGTTTCTTTATTTACAAGCCTTCCTCTACTATCCCTGAAGCCAACTTCGTTCTCTAAGTTCTCATATCTTCAAAACGGAATACAGCCATTGACAAAATGAGATTATCCCTTTTGGACACGAGATTAGAAGCATCAGTACCGAATCAGTAGTATAATGCGTGTAACTGCCACATCTGTTTCGCGTGTTTGCTCTCCCAAGTGTTTCACAACTGACAGTTTCTTGGATTTTTGCTCGTGTTGTCAGAGAGAACAGTTACGGGACCACGAGGAAAGGGTTAATAAATTAGAGGCCGAGCTAGAGGAGCACAGACGGCATCCACCTGAAAGAGGGGCGAAAGCGCTAACTGTACAAAACTATAAGGAGAAGGATTCCTACTTGCATCATGAGGTAATTATCAGCGCCCACTAACAATTTTAATACATTATCAAGATCATGCGACATTCTCTATGCTTGCTTTAACTCAAATACGACTTAGTAATTTTTCATGGCATTAAACCATTTAAACCGGACACAGCCCCGGACGCAATTAAGAATTCAGAACAGTCTGGGCCACCAAGCCCGGACGTCTGATAACCCTGTGGGTGAGACAATATTAACTACTGTCTTATATTTCACCATATTGGAATACTGCTACCGAAGTATCACATTTCTTTCACATTTCATTCCTTTACACTTCAACGATACCTTCAAGTTCTGAATAAGCTATTAAAGCTACAGACATTGTTTTGCTCTCCCTACTTTGACCGTTTTCAAAAATCGATTCTTTGTACCCTCTCAGAGTTTAACATCTTAAAAACATTCCCGAAGCATTACAGCTGAATGTGTGTAGTAACACTGATTTGATGCTCTTTTACTATGAAGGCCTCTCAGAAATTGCTATATAATATCACATGGTGTCCTTCTTGTAGAAGGAAATTGGCATATAATGAGAGGGTCCAACTAGGGAGACCCCCTAACTCTCGGTACCCATTAAGCTGTGAACAGGAACCTTGTTAGTCAAATAGGTAGTGTTTCATGACTTGAGCGTCGAATAATATTTGTGCCTTCTGAATTGCAGTTGAAGAGGTACAAGACATACGCGTACTTGCTACGGTCTAGGCTGGCATTTACAGAGGTGGAGCCGTCGCTGGTGGAGAGCAGTATCGGCGAAGTAGACGAAGGGAGCGGTGCTCTGCTGAATTCAGACGTGGCGTTAATTCCACCGCCTGTTCCCGATCGACCCGCCATAAATAGGTACAGTTACAGGGCTGCCATTTACAACCGTAATCTGCTAAACGATCAGGACTACGGCGGGGACATTGGTTGACGTGTGATGGGTGTCTTTTCAGCATGTGTGGTCTAGTCTGACCTGCATACGCAGGCAGAAGCAACAGCTGAAATTTGGAAGACATATTAACGAAAACCTAACGATGTATTCGACGCATCACTTGTTAAGTACTGTACCGTACCGTGTACTCACCCATTCTCTTTTAATATATTTAATCATGATTTATCAGCGGCCATTAAAAAACCGGTAGTGGTAGCATTCGTACCGCGCTATTAGCACAGCAGCGTTTTTTTGTTCGAAAAAAAGTGTCTCCATGAAACTGTTTTACAGTGTATTGATTTTTACTTGACCATTGCTCTGTTGTATTCGATTCGACTCATCGTCGCTCAAGTATCATTGCCTTTTTTTTTTTTAATTTTTAATTTTTTTAATAAGAATTTATTGTATAAAGCACTGAAACAGGAATAAAGCTGCTGTCCTAAGCGCATACTCGAGACCGGTTCAACTAACTGGTGGTTGGGTCAGGGTTCATGCCTAACTCAGTATAGTGTAAATGATTCACTAATTATATCCAAGTAGATTGTTAAAGATTTACCAAAGACTTGACAAGGCCCGACTCAGATTCGTGCCTTGACTGAAGATAAGACCAGTTAAGTATAGAACAATTCTAATACCCGGATGAGTTCATGTTCGACGGTCGCAGTATACTGCTAGGAACGAATCACAGTGACTATTGTTCAATTAATCTCAATATAAGACTACCTGTACAAAAGAAACGGAAACACGAAAAAACAAACTGACGCGTTCGCGCGATGGAATCTACAATTACTGTTTTTCATGATTGAACCAAACTCTTTCTTAAATGTAACATGAAATTTCATCCACTTTTTTGTGTAATAAGAGTATAGTTATATAGCAAATACGATTGTGTCGGTGACAAAAATTGTAAAATCATTAGACCACATAATACATTATATATAAACAGAGAAAATCATACGGTACTTTGTTACTATACCAAACTGTGTCTGTCTTCACGCAAAATATCTTATTCAGGCATACCTCCATGCTTCTGGTTTCTGCTTTAAATTCGCTGCTAACTTTTTCTAACATACTCATTGTCAGACTAGCTCATGTTGGGATTGGTGGTTGTAACGTAACACATCTGCTTCTCTTGCTATTTTAAGAATTTCGATGGACTGTTATTTGGTGTTTCCGTAACCGCAGCTTCCCGACATGATTTGTCAGTGTCATCCGCGAACTTAGACCACATTGTCGGCAAAATGCATTCCCAATGAACGGTTTTAGGGTGTAATAGTAGGCTGTCAACGCCGGTGTCAACGGTGATACGACCACAAGTGATAGTTCTCAAAATTTCTACGACCTACGACTTTGAACTAAATTATGTTTATTGTTAAATATGTTTGTTTAACGGTTATCGAGATCATTGAACTGAGATCGTTGAGAAGCTTGTTTATAGTATACCTACGGTCAAATTATCTGAAAGTACGTTGCATTATTGGCAATGATACGTACCGAATGCACAAGAATTTACAAAAGTCTTGTCGAAAGGGTTCAGCGTGTTTTGATGTTTCGGTTTTGTTAGTGATTGTTAGTTCACAACGAAGGTAATTGCGCTAGGGAATAAGAGTCCAGCTACGTTGCTGAAGTTGAGAATGGATAAAAAGTATTTACGTGTACAATTAACAGATTTAGGATGGCGGAAAAATTTGCTTCTTCAACGTGTAACACTCTTGTTTTTGATCAATTTATTAGACACATACGAATCTGAATTTCTCAATGTTAGTGTTTTCAGTATATTCATATCCTTTTGTTTCGTATATTCTGCAACATTAGACTTATGTTTAGAATTAAGTAGTGCGATTTTTTAGACTCGTGTACCTTTAGCATATGGTTACACATAGTAGGTTGCACTGTCCGTTTTTATTAATTTTGACAAAATGACTGAATGTGAATCACATATTTGCTTCTTGTTAATTATAACAGTGTAACCTACTGTTGGCTGTCAATTTCTATTTATTATGTTTATTGTTTCTTTCAATAGATCATGTTGTTTATATTTTTATAAATTGCACCAGCCTCGACCATCAACAGAATAGAATACAGTATTATCCATCCTAAATATGTTATATGCTATTACGACACGGTATAACTGTGTATCAGCCATTTTACAACTGTAAATGTACTATATATTTTTATATTTGGTGTATTTGTCGCGAATAATTCTATTTGATCTGCGTCCTCGATTTCTATAATATGTGTTGCGGCCCGACGAAAAACAACAAATAAGATTTGTGACTACGGGAACCATTTTTTGGTCGTATACGTTTCTCTGTGATCGCTGTGGTCTTGTGTTCTGTAAATTGGTTGATACGTGAACGAGGGACAAAAAAGAAGCGTCACTCTTTCGGTAGTTTAGTTAACGAAAAAGTAAATGGCAAAGTGAAAGATCGAATCTTTCGTTTCACGTAAACAGAGAGAAATTAATATCGCAGATAGACTCACGTAGGCCTCACCTTATTCTAATCACTGTTCTGACATTACGTTTAGATGCATAACAGTAGCAACTTATCGAAATTATTCTAGCCTTTCTGAAACGACTATACAGTACCGTATATATATATACATGTATGTATATACCGTGTACATATATACAAATATATGTATATGTATACGAATAATTATATTCTTGCATAAAAATATTACGTAATAAGTCAAATGCTTTATCGAATGTTGTAAACTGTAAAAAAGGTTTAGTGTTTTTATCGATATGAAAAAGTTACATCTTTCATATTGTTCAATAGTGATTCAAGGATACTTTGTTGTCAAACGCTCTTACGTTCGATATACAGAAATGTACTGATTGTAGTTAGAGTTGGATTACCAAAAACGTTTCCTAGAACCGCTGCGTATATATTTGTCGACTATTTTTTTATAAATTATTTCGACATTCCATTGATTGGTGCAAAAGCATTTGTAAATATTACATAATTGTTTTATGCCAAAATATTCTGAATCTAATAAGGAAAAAAGCGACGCTGTATTCTTGGGAGTCCAGTATTAGGACCTATTAATTTAATTTCGTTTTTCAGTTTAAGAATAAATCAAAAGTTGCATTTTTTTCGGTGGTTACATTGAACAAAGTTCATCTAGCGATTATGGTATAACTTCTGTATTATAAATTGCAAACATCCTCTTAGAGCAAATATTTAAGAAATTTGTTAACTAGTGGAGTATTAGCATTTCTAGATATGGTTCCTGTAAATTATATTGCTGCTCAGTATTTAAGAAACTATTAATTTAGACATAGGCTAGCAGATATATATATTTCATTACTTTTGTATTTTAATTGTAGATAGCTGCTTCGATTCTTGTTTACCATTTTTTTATTAATATCATCCTTTTGTATTGTTCTCGAGAAGTCGTTCATTACATCTAATCATAGTGTATACTAGACCCCTTGTACATAAACTGTATTATATGTGGATAATATAACGATTATTATAAACTATATAATGCTAATGGCAATAAAAATAAACAGTCTCCAGATTTACATAGATCCAAAAATTTCATATGCGATTCCCAGTGTTTCAGATATCAGTAGGTACTTATGTAAGATATTACTGCATCTCCATTTTATCCATCATTGAAATTGCATGCAATGCACTGTTATGTGGTATGTAATTTAGAACCTAGTATAGCATGCACTTTAAGTTCTGTATACTGTTCGCACGTTTATATTTGGTGACAGGTATTTTTGCAACAGTTAACAGCGCAATGATATTTTATATTCATAACATGATCGGGAACAAGTTTTTATTTAACGCAATGCATGAACTCCGAACATTATTCTTAATTAATTTCAATATATTGTGTATACACTACACTGATTTTTATTACCAAGTTTTCAGCTGCAGACGAAATTATAAAAATAAGCATGATCACTACACTGTCACACGTTGATCACAATTACTCGTATACAGAACTTTATAAAATCAAACTATCTTGTATACTTAAAAAATCTATTTATCCATACAAGATATATCACTATCCGTGGTAAATATTTTAAGGGATGATTATACAAGATAAAATAAAACAAAAATCAAGTGTAATATTACTAAGATTTCAGCTTTATTTTAAAATTACTTAATTATCTTAAAAGTATTTTTGTCTCTCACATGGTATGTTACTGTCTGTGCTCTTCTTTACCTATCGAAGAATTAGTGATTTTCAACTAAAGGTTTTTAATCATTAATAATTTATAAAAACTGAAACCGTAATCTCGGTATCTTCAATTTTTGTCTTATTTGATCTTGTAAAATGACTTGTTAAAATATTTATAACATATAGACGAGCATCTTGTGTATTCAGTTCTTTTGATAAGACTCACAGGCACAAACTATGATATGCTGTTCAAAAGTTTAGGATAACCTGTATTTATTGACAATAAAAAGAAACGTTTAATAATGTGGCTCATTATACTATATCTTGTTATTAGATATTTTGTCGACTTTGATAATTAAAAAGTTCGAGCTTCACCTCGTTAAATAAGTAATCTCAAACTTTGGAACACAATTTTTTTTTAAAGTGACACTAATTTTATTTTCTATCAATGAAACTGTCTAAACATTATGTGCCTCTAAAAGATTAGAATGTGGAAACCATTCAGTCACCAATGTGATTAACTCCAAATTGAACAGATTGCCATAAAAAATGACCTATAAAACAAGTGGAACATTTTATAAGTAAAAATGGAGTTACTGATGTTGGATACTGATAAAGTGATTTGACACTTCAAAGCATAAAAAGTTTGTTTTTATTTTAAAATATTTTATCAAAGACATTTATAATTATTGTATTACTTTATTCCATGCAACAGGATTGAGCCAGTGTCATCGTGAACGAAGTAAGCAAGTGATCATCAAAACGATTTCAACATGTCCCGAGATTATAGCATAGTTTTGTAATGAAAATTCGTCAGAGATTTTCATTTATAGGATATTTTTGTTCTCATGTGTCGTATTGGTAAGCACCTATTTTCATTGGTTCAACGATAGGGCCACAACAAATGTATTGTAAAGTAAATCATGTTAATAGATGTGAATTGATTTGAATGTGAGAAACTCATTTGGAGCAGAATCACAAATAGAATATCAGAATGTTTTATTTTATACTAGTATGTTCGAGGGTGAAGCTCTTTGACATTTTGAAAATCTTCGTCGGTTTGACAAAATTACCAGAGATCTTTCTCAGCGAAACAAGTTTATTACAACACAATTTCTCGAAGTCTGACATAGCTGAAAAATTTAGTTACAAGCTGGCACTAGTTGGCTCAAATAAAGCCTACCCAACGAACGAATGAAAATTTTCTAGTTGATCTTTTTGCGATAGAGCAGCTCTGAAAGTGTTTCAAGATACCTAATAATAAGCTACATGGAGAAAATCTCTATATTCATCGAAGAAACTTAACGTTACGTTAAGAAATTACTGTAAATATGATTTCGCACGAGCATGCTACGCCTACGAAAATTCAATGGACGTGTGAAATCAAGATGTCAAAAACTGAACTGCATTAAGTGTAATATTTAATAAACTGAAAGATGTCTGAACACGTTAGAGGGGAGACGTTTCGGCTGTCATCCCCTTAGAATATATTGTGTTTAGAAGAAATATACATTATACAATTAACATCAATGTATACGTTAGCCACAATACTGACTCAAGTATAAATTCACGAAGCTGTTTTTTATAGTGAACATTTACAAACAAAAAACACGACACCGTTGTCCAAACATCATCATAGTACACAAAAAATCGTTCTCTTTTTTAAGTGTTGTACCTTGTCTTCGTAAGTACTTATTTTACGCTTAAGATAATAATTTCTTAACTGTACATATGTTTACTTGTAACGTGTTAGATCGCCTTTACAATTATATCGTGCATAAATGCCAAAGAATCGCATTTAAAATACATTTTTTATTACAATGTATTTTGTACTCCGCATTTACGTTCATATATTCGCCGATTACATTGCTCGCTTTTGATATTTTTTCAAGTATTGCTCTCTTTCTCACGCGCGTTTACACAGTTTTATAACAAGTATGCGAAGCTTTTTTAACATATTTTTCCTTCCACATGTTTTTTTTTTTTGTTTCCTCTTCCTCGTTTCAATTGCACAATTGATCTTCACATAGAATCGGTTGTATTTGCTCTGTATAAATTAAACGATCGCGAAGCGCCCCTATAGCGAAATACTCACTGTACATATTGTTTCAACTTCTTATATTCCTCTTATGCTAACCGAAACTCGATGAATGACTGTGTACTGTCTGTACATGCGATATATTCCTTTGTAAATATCATTTTACGATTACGAGAATAAAATTGTGAACATAAACCGCTTCTGCTTTTTGTTTCAATTCCCTACACCCTACATGAAAACGTTATGTCCTTTTGCTACAATTTTTCTAATTTGAGATCGTTTTAGCACAGTACTACATCTATATTTTCATAGAAAATGTATGTGTTCGAAGATGTCATTTTTTTCTTAGATTTTCTTGAAAATTTTCTCTAATAAAATTAATCTCCAAAAATGTGTCTCTTTTCTTATGAGGTTCAAGAAAAGTTCTATAAACAGGACTTGTAAAAATAAATCTTTATGTATAGATATTTACGTTGCGATATAATATGAATATTCATTACAGAGAAAAGCTATATGTGTAAATACATCATTAGAGTAGAATATTAATTATATTATCATGATACTGTATTACACAAAGAAGGTATTTACAAAAACGAAAGGTATCAGTAGATTTTGTACGGATTTATTATCATATAATGAAATAGTTATAATTGTATATAATTCTAAATTAGATACTGTTACTTTACATAATTCATCTGGTGATTCAAAATAACATGGATCTCTACTTATGTACAGATACAGTGCAATGTATATGCAATAATAATTAATAAACGATTTATATTACAATATTCGGTCAACTAAACGTTGACTCTACTCAACATACAAAGATACAAACTTCCTGTATACATACACACGACCCATAAAATTTGTTTCGCAATTATTTCGCGTCGTGTCCTCAAATGTATCCGTAATATACAAGCGATCAATGTTTCTATGTTTTGTAAAGTAAAACTAATATTGTACAACTTTGGAGGAATGTTGTGATGGCATAGCACCAACTTCACTATGAATCAATTAGTCAAACTGCAATGGCACTTTACAAATTAAATAATGTGTCTATCATATATATATATATATTTATATATATATTTATATATTTTTTTTCTTCATGTAAAACCTACCCAATAACGTAGTAACAATAACAACGGTGGATCGAGCTTTAGTTCATCCACTTGCGGCAGTTAGGCGCGCCACATGCGCATGCTATCTTGTGCTGGTCATCCTCAATGTCGAATTTATAATCATATGCCAGCTGCGAACAACAATAATCATTTTTCATAACCGCACTATGACAAGAAAAGGAATACATTGCGATCTTTTTACGTACCTCCTCGCCACGTGAGATTCTTCGCTTTGCAAAGATTATGATTCTAAGATCACGTTCGACCTCAACGATTTCAGCGACACAATTCGGGTTACAAGAGTGGTTGATGTACCTCGCGAGGCCTCCACACAACGTCGCATCTACCACTCTCTCCTCGTCTAGGCGAAACATATAAATACCACGATTCTGCAACAAACAAATTCAATGTTACTCTTGTGTAAATTACAGTTGAACAAAAAGAACTGATGCAGTGATCTTTATAAGTAAAGGCTCGAAGAGCAACGAAGCCTTATCAACTTCACGCCCTCTAGCCCTGAGGGACAATCTAGAGCTCTGACGTACCCTTGCTTCATACTGCTTCTCCCTAGTCTCAGCCAGCTCAGTACGAATGATCTCCCCGATGTACTCGATGACCATAGTATGTTTCTCCAAATCGCGTGCAGCATACAGTCCCAAGCCCTGGATTTTCGAGCGCGCTAGATAGACGTTGTTGCGCCATTCTTGTTTCATCTTCTTGTACTGCGAACTTTTGGAATGAACGAATTGTTTCGAGTATGGGCAGGCCACTTCGCCCGCAACGGTCGCAGTGGGGACGAAGGTGGCCCGAGCCGAAGATCCTGTGCGCTGTGTGTGCGGCCTCTTCCAGGGAAGCTGATTTCGTAGACGAGCCTCGGTCCTTGCGCTGCCGGTGGGATTAATTGCTAACGGTAATTCTAACAGGGGGTTCCGACCGTATTTAAATCTGTAATCGGTTAAGGTTTCGATGCCTGGAAGACTTTCGAGAACGCGAACGACCGCTGGCTCGGTCAGCCCGAACAAATCCTCGCCGGAGACGTAACGCGGGAATAGCTGGACACTGTGCGTCGTTCTTCGTAGCTCGGCGAGCGGCTCGAGTATCCGGTTCCAAACAGCGCGAGGCGTGGCATCTCGTAGCTCGACGTCCTCTTGAAGGGGTTCCTGGACCAATACCCGAAACTCGGGCCGACCGGAGACATCGTGGATGGAACACACGTATCGACACCTCTTGTTCGGCCTTCTCATGCTCCAATAGAATCGGACGATCTTGTAGCCGACCGGGTATATGTAGTTCGGTGTGTGAAAGTTGGCGAGTTGATGCGGAAGTAGCTGACCGACGCTCAAGAATATTAGGCTTCCGACTCTCAGAAGGTGGTTGTGTTCCGAATGATGCATCACAGCTGCGACTTGTCTGTTTTCGTCACGATTTACATACACCCTTCTGTACACGGACAGTGTCGTCAGTTCATTGTCTTTCTCGTTCTTTTGCACGTGTTGAGAACAATAGGTACTCTAAACAAAGAAATTATTTATAGTATGACCTAATGCAAATGGCAGGCCCAATGATCCATGTTTTCTGTCCGCTTACCTTATTCTTATAAAAAACACAGCCATCTTTGACAGCGCAGCCAAGGTGGTAGACATTGGTACAGCGCATTTTAAAGCATTTTACTGTCGCTCCGGGTTTCTCGCAAAGAATACAATTTAATACAAGACTATGTTGCAAAGCGGTATCGAGATTCATCAAGGCACCATTTACAGTTTCATACACATCTTCCGACCACAGGGCACAGTTTAGGTGTACCCATTTGTCGACGTCAAAATTAAGTAGTCTGGCGGGGCCGTCGGCTGTACCATCACCTTGACTGTGGCAAAACATGCATCGTCGACTGTCTTCCGTTTTGGCAGGCACCACAGTCACCCCCATACGGAAAAGCATCTGCGAGGAAACAAATAACATCATTATTAAAACTATTTAGAATTCAGAATTCGGGCGGCGATCCATCAGAGGTTGTTCGAATGTAACTGGTTAAAATTGAGAAGAGTATTTTTGTACCTCCGTGATTTCTTTGTCGGTGGGCTTTTTATATTTTGTAGGCGGCTGCATCGAGCCAACCGACCAAGATTTGTATCGTAAGCCTCTCCATACTTTCGCAGGCGGTTGTGTCGTGTCCGTCGATTCGTTTGAATGTTCGTCCACAGCCGGATGTTTCTTTGGCCGCTTCTCCTCCATCACGTCGTCTTTCATCTCAGGAATATCTTGATCTTCCTTCTCGGTCTTGACCTTCACCTCAGGTTCCTTCTCTGGCTGATCAACATCCATGGTTTCGACAGGATCGACCGTCTGTTTGACTAAAAACTTCTTTCCTTTTTTGAAATCGTCATCCAATACCTTTTCCACTTTGTGACACAGGTGATCTACTATGGCTGCAGCCTGAAAATAAAAATAATCATTTTTAAATATTATATTTGAAATTAAATGAAATGCACGCTATTTGAAAACGGGATAGTTACCTTATATTGTGTATTGGATGGTGTCCTGTGCATCAGGGCGAACTGCATGTAACAGGCTGCCGAGCAGAAACATAACTCGTCACCAGGCTCCGCTTCTTCCTTACTTAAGAATGGTAAGTCTGATACTTTCTTCCTTATTAAACTATTCAATATCACAACCTCGCAATGACGACAGAATTTCGCAGCGCCATTCAAAATACTTTGTATATCAATCGGAGCTGCAAAGTCAACTAATAAAGAAAAGTCTACATATATAAAACTAAAATTAGTGCTCGCAAAGATAGATACACACCTCCCTCTTTACCATCTTTTCCCTTGGTTCTATAAAGACCTAATTTCTGACTAGGGGGAGTAGTGGTACGTTCTACTATCTGGTAACCAGTGGGAGGAGCTATGTTTAAAATATTAGCCAAGTCTTTAAGTACTCCCATTATGTCGTCTGCGGCCTGACTGTTCAAGGTCAATGTAACTGTTACGTTGCCATCCCTAAGAGGTATTGGTGGTGATTTTCCGAGCCTACTTTAAATCAAATAGATCAAAATAGAATATTACAAAAACTTCAATAAATTCAAATTTTATGTGCATTTAAGTAATTAAACTTTACATACCTTGGTATTCCGAGATTCTCTTTGTCCTGCTTAGCCATATCCCTCGCATAAGCTGGTTTGAGTCTGATCGGTATCGGCGAAATCAAAGGTATTACTGGTGACACTCGTTTCAACCAATCTGATTCCTCGTCCGACTCCTCTTCGATCAGTCTCAAACCAGGAAACCGGTGTATAAATTCCGGAATTACGCATTCGGGTGAAGACGAACTAACAATGGTATCAGGAGAATCGACATCACGATTTGCTGACAAAGAATTTTCCTTCTTTTCGTCGGCTGAAAATTTAATACGATTATATCACTGATTGTTCATTGAATTGCAAAAGGTCTATCGTAAACGAATGCTCACAATCGTCCAATTTAAGGGGTGGAAACTCTTGATCGTAGAATCCTCGCTGAGTAGAAGCAGGTTGCTGAGGTGGTAACGGTTCTAATTCGCCAAACGGCTGCGTGTTGTAATGATCAGATATACCCGGCAATGTAGCAGATCCGTAGGAACCCGCTAAGTCCCCTGTCCTGGTACTGTAGTCCTTCAGACTTCCAATTTTTGTCAAGTCTCCCGAGCCAAAGATAGGACATACGCCGTAATTCTTGCCTAGAAGGGGTTCTAATACTGCCATTGGCTGAAGTTGTCGCAATTGTGACATTATATTCTCGATGAACGTGTCATAATCCTCGTCTAAGCGGGACACTTTCCTAGCACGCTTCTTCTGAGGTGCTGTCGCCGCGTCTTTTCCCTGGCTTTGTTTCCGTTTTTGTTGATACTGTCGCCTTTTCAACTTCTTGAGATCTGAAATATAAAGTACTATTCTTTATACCTCCGTCTACCGTTCCAAGGATAACGTTCAGAAACGCGTATGGTCACGTACCAGTTTTGTCGTCAATCGATCCGTCGATAAGCTCCTCTTTGGCAGTAAGAAACTCTTTGGTATCGGTTAATTGGGTAGGTGTACCACTAGATAGAACTTCATCAAGAACTTCCTTTTTGACTTCCACTAAAGGCACTGCGTGTTGTGCATTTGCACCCTGTGACGCCTGGGCTTGGTGACCCACAGTATGAGACACCGTATGAGGCACTGATGGCGGTATTGTATTTACGTGTGGGGATGGTTGTTGCGGCGAAACAATGGGTTTCGGGGTGGCTGATATTTGGGGTTGAGGTTGCGTTTGCGGCTGGGTAGTGGTCGTGACGGTAGTCAATGTCTGTGTCACTTGGATAGCACTCGGTGCTTGTTGCGTCGTCGTCGACTGTACATTTTTACAAGCTACTGTTGTGATCGCCGGCTTCGGCTGCGGCACGACTCGCGAGACGACGGCCATCGAAGCCGGTACTACACATTGTTGCGGGACCGGAACGGTGTTGTTGATAACAGAGTCGCTGCTAGGTTTCGCTTGTGGTTGAGTACTGACACATTCTTGCTTCACAGGAGTGGTCGTGTCAGGCGGTTTCGCCGTGAGCGGCGGTGCTTGTTTGGTGACGGTGGTCGTCGGCTGTTGATTCCCTTGAGTCGAAATAGGGATGGTCTTCACGGGCTGCTGTTGCGTTAGTTGTTGCTTCGGGAAACTGTCGACCACGCGTTGCTGCGACAACACCGGCGCAGACGTTAATAACGGCGGAGGTGGTTTCGGTAGTTCTTCTTTGGTCGGAGGACTCTGTACCTTCAAGGGTGTCACTGTCTGAGATAGAAACGATGTCTCCCTGGTGAGAACCTGTTTGTTGGTGGTGACCTTGGGTGCCGGCACTTCGTTCAACAGGGGTGGTAACACGGAAAACGGTGTAGGCGGCACAGGTCTCGCCAGTTGTGCCTCCAGCGATGGTACCAGTGGCAAGCTAGGTCCTTGAGAAGATGCAGAACCAAGTGTAGTGGTGGCGCACGCGGTGTTCTGCAGCAACTGCTTCAACAACACGTTCTGCGACTCCTCCATTCGATGCGGACCAGTGGCACCTTTGTTGATCTCCAACTCTGATCTGGTAGCCGGAGGTTTTTCGAGTACTGGCTGCGGTTTGCAGTTCGATTCTTCCTGGTCCTTCTTCGAGGGTGTGCTCTGAGCCAATCTCTCGAGGTCGGTATTCTTGCTGTCCACCGACAAGTGTCCAGCTGGTTTGTATTGGTTCTGTCCAGAGGTAAGTTGAGAGTGTAAAAGTGTCGGAGTCTGCGACAACGTGGATTGCAATATGCTGGTGGTGACGTTGATGTTATTGCTGCTGCTGGTAGTAACTATCGGTGGCACGATGGTTCTGACGCACTGCATGGACGTCGTGACTGTGGTTGAAGTAGCGTTAACAACGACACGGGACGGGGCCGAACAAACCCCCGAACTTACTTGCAGTATCGCTTGCAGACTCTGCGTGCGTTGCACCGAGGTTGCCATGACCGAGCTCAGCAGATTGCTGGCTTGCGTTGGAGCGGTGTTCGTTCGGTGACCGGCAATGGTGGGTTTCGCGGAATTGGTACCGGCCAGCATAGCGTTCAGCATCGCGTTCGAGGTAATCGAGATCCCGGAATTGGTCGGCGGTCTAGGAGTGATCACAGACGACGTTTGTAGAGAAAGGTTACTGCTAGGTTGCGACTGTATCCCGCTGGAAGTAACTCGTAAAAATGGTTCCGAAGGCATGACTTTACACAAAGTAGAAACAACGCTTACTGTAGAATTTGTACTTTCTTTTGTATGTGGAGTATAACTAGATGTGGTAGTCTCTAAGTCGGCTTTGATCGGCGGCGTCGAATGAGAGGTGGTCATGCACGTCTGCAGACGAACGTTCGCGTTACTATGCAGATTATTTACAGAATTTGGTGGGGTGGACGTGCTCGTCGTCGACAGTATATTTCCTATTTTTGGGCCCGAGATCGATGACGACACCATGGTTACGATCGCTGTTTGATTCACGGTTGTACAGTTTTGCGAATGGTTTGTTTGCAGAGAAGAGAGCAACGTTCGCAGCTGATGCGAGACGTTCGCGACGTTCGAGGTCAGTTCGGTAGGCTTTGAAAGCGGAGAGAGATGCGGCACCGTCGTCGTGCACTTCTGCAATTGCGCTATGGTGTTAACTACCAGAGGAGCGCTCTGATGGGGAACCGGGGAGCTCTTTTTCGGCGCGGGCTCCACAGGTGGAGAACTCGCCTTCCGTGACTTCGGTCCTTTGCTCTCGCTCGTTAACAGGTGTTCGTTATCCGAGGGTTCTTGCTCTAAATCCATCAAAGAATCCTGAAGAATGTTCAAAGGCAACGTGTCCAACGGTGTCGGCAGTTCGTACAGCATCGACTTCCTGGATCTATCTTCCTGAAGGATTTCACTGTTGGCCATTTCCGGCTTGGACGATATTATGTTGTGCAGCATGTCCAGTATATCATCGGATGACTCGTCCATCATGTTCTTCTCCTCGTTCAGACAGTGCTGTACATACGGCTTGCTCGTTTCAATGTCTGCGCACAGGTCATCGTGTTGGTGTTTCTTCTCTTTCTGCGGCACGCTCAGCGTACTGGTGTCCGCCAAGCTCGTCTCGATTTCCTTTGGTTTATTGCTAATCCTTTGCGCTTCGGTGGTTGTCACAGTCTCATCTTTGTTTTCATTCTCAACAGACTCCGCGTCATTTTCTAAAATATTTACCAACGATAAATCATCCGTCACAGGTGATATCCTCTTTAACGAAACAGCGTCTGACTTACTGTCCGCGTGAGCGGTCTCCCTGCTTATGGCGTTCTCAGCAGGATTATGAATCGCTTCCAGCATGCTTTCCAACTCGTCCGTCGTGTTCAAAGGATCGTTCTTCTTGTCATCCAACAACACTAACTCTGGGCCTACCGTCGAACTGGTAGCAATACTTACGCTCAACGAATCCACATTGTTCTCGTCCAGACTCTTCCCCGAGTGATCAGTCTCATCTTTCTCGTTTTTCATTTTTGGAGTTTTGTCGAAAGTTTCCAGCTGATTCTCTTTCGTCACTGCCATCGAATTATTTACGATTTCCTTTTTAGGGAGGTCCGGTATAGACATTTTTGGCGTAGACAGTGTCACAGAGGTCGGCTGCACGCTTAGGACTAATTTCGTAGGATTGCTCAGCGTCCCTAGCGTGGTCGTGATGGTGTTTTGCAAGAAACTCGTATACTCGTTGTGCACGCTAGGTGCTGATATCGTGAGCTTGTCCGAAGACGTGACAGGTTTCGAAATTTCCGGAATCGGTGAACTGACTTTCGGCAGCAAGTCTGTCTTGATGGCGTTCTGGGTGCTGACATTGATGTTTCCTAAAATCGTCTGACTAAGTTTGGCCGCGATTTTGGCGTCAGCGACGATGCTCGCCATGGTCGAAGGCAGTTGTTTTTTGTTATTGAACGAAGTAGATACTGTGTCCTTTGTAATGCTTAAAGTTGTAAACACCGGAGTCGATTTAACGGCCGAGTCTGTGGCTACTAACACGTTGGCAGACGGAGTAGATGTATTTATATTGCTGGTACTAATATTTGCACTTCCGAGTGTAGATAACGAGACTGTCGGCTTGCTCACTGACGAGACGCCGATGTTCGCGTGGTGCACACTAGATGGGGGGATTTGATTATACAATACCTTCTCGGAGAACACAAACGACGAGGGGCTTCTATTTTGCTTTGATTCTTTCTGGGATTTTGATTGATCCTCCGCGATCGACTCGGGAACGGTGTTCTCTTTCAATGGTTCCGAGACACTGCTGCTATCCACCTTCTCGACTTCCTCTGTGCACGACTCTTTCGACAAATTATCTTCCGGCGATTTTGTACTAGGGTCAATAATTACTACTTCGGATTCACTGACGAAAGAGACCATGAGGTCCTGTTCTGGCGATTGGTCCATGTACGACCCAGGCGAGGGGTCTACCTGAAGTTCTTCTTGATCCGGCGATTCAGGGGTGTCTGTAACCGCTACCAACCTCTTCCCGGATTGCAACGTTCTCACTATGTCCAGCCTAAGGCCTTTTTTGTTTCTCGTGTGCGACGGTACCAGGTCCTCGTCGCTGAGTATCGGTTCATCCGTCTGAGATTCGGAATTCTCGATTTCCAATATTTGAACTAAATCGTGTCCTTGGCTGCCTTCGTTGACCAGCGCCTGGCAAAGGGAATCGTTGCTGTCCGCGGACAGATCGACGACCATTCCAGGCTCGAACAACACGTATTCCTCCGGCATGTCGCCTTCGAGGGGTCCCGATATCACATCGACGAGCTCCGAGTCACCAAATTGATCTATTACCGTGATATCGTCACTATCCCGTTGCGCGGTGGAGCTCAACGTTACCTCGGTGTTTACTATAGTCTTATCGTCGTCGTAATCCGTTGTGTCGGGAATCGGCTCCAATTTGCTACTTGGACTACCTAGGGTCAATGGCCCGTTATCGGACAACGACGTTGTTTGTTTGTTCTCCAAAGTGGTTGGTGGCGTTTGTGGCGGGGTGTGGGAGTCATCATCGAAATCATTGTAATCGGCGCAGACTAAAGAATTAATCTTCGATTGAGGAATACCTGTCTTTCGGTGCACAACCACGGAAGTGGTAGGTTTCTCGTCGATGTTCAACAGATGCGATTCCGAGGTTTTTCCTTTGCTGGTTTCTGCTTTCGTCGACCACATTGGGGAACCGCCTCTCAAGCCGAGCTTAAAGTAACCGAATCGTCCGAAGCTGCTTAACAATGGAATCGGATTCATCGGATTATGCGGATTCCCACCGCCTCTGTTCGTGTGTTCCGTTGACTGTGTTTGTTCTTGTTGTACCGATTGTTGTTGATGCTGGTGCGGTTGCTGTATTTGTTGTTGCTGATCAGTGGACATCGAGATGTTGTTTGAACTCTGAGCCGTGTAAGTACCGTGTGGCGTATGCGGTGTGTGTGGAGTATGAGGTGTCCTTGGTGTTCCAGGGTTCTCT
This sequence comes from Lasioglossum lativentre, assembly GCA_916610255.1. Classification (NCBI taxonomy): domain Eukaryota; kingdom Metazoa; phylum Arthropoda; class Insecta; order Hymenoptera; family Halictidae; genus Lasioglossum; species Lasioglossum lativentre. The sequence goes on along the minus strand of OU744355.1, from coordinate 28,984,002 downwards.
ACACTCTGTGGTCGATCCGGCATCGCTGGACTATTACCGGTAGACTGTCTCCTTTGCATTTGCATCGGAGACCCACCGACCATCGGACTTCTAGGCATCGGAGAGCTGGGTGGTTGAGACGATGGGGGATGATGCGCGTTGCTCAATTGGTGTTGCAACATCGGTGACGTTGAAGGATGGTTGCGAGACATGGGACTCGGTGGTTGATACTGAGATATCATCGGTGAGCTAGGCGGATGAGTGTGGATCCTGGCGTTCATAGGACTAGGAGGTTGCGAAGTTTGACTCAATTGTTGTTGAAGCATCGGCGATCCCATCGTTTGTTGAACCATTGGACTTCTCGGCATAGGCGAGCTCGGTGGTTGCCCATAATTCTGTTGGATTTGTTGGTGAAGTTGAGGACTCGGAGAATTTGCTGGTTGCGAAACCATCGGAGAACTTGGCGGTTTCTGCATGCTATGTTGCTGCTGTTGCTGTTGTTGTTGCTGCTGCTGTTGCATCTGCAAGAACTGTTGTCTCTGTTGCTGTACTATTTGTTGCTGCTGCTGCTGCTGTTGTAGCAGTTGTTGTCTCTGTTGCGCCATTTGTAGGGTGCGCTGGGTTATAGCGTTTTGCCCGTCTTGGAGGATTCCAACGTTGTCGTGTTGCTGTTGAATGATCTGTTGACGCTGAAGCATTTGGTGCTGTTGATTGATCAAAGTTTGTTGCGTAGGTTGCGGGCTCCCAAGCGGTGAACGTTGTCCGTACACGATTCCTCCTTGCAATTGCATTCTGGGTCTTTGTCCGGGTTCTCCGACAGCAGGCGGACGGACGAAACGTTGAGTGAGACTGTGAACTCTGACTCCTTGATCCGAAATAATTTGCTGTGTGTTTCGTGCATCTGGAGTAAAAGCGCCTGGACTGGTTGCAAGTCTCCCAGTGATAATGGCGCGATGTTGAGGCGACGTCATTCTGGTGGCTGTAGGGCCGCACATTCCTGGAGACGGCATAGCACCAGGACTGAAAGGACTTTCTTCGCTCTGAGAGTGCGGAGTTCCGATTCTGGGTGACTGCTGCATGTTGTGAGGAGACATTGTTCCAGGATTACCGGATTGCGGATTGCCAGGACTGTGTTGGAGCAACGGTGGGTTCGGACTGTGCTGAATGATAGGGGTGGCTGGTGAATGCTGTATCATGCTTGTAGCGACATTTCCAGGGCCTGGACTCTGTGAAACGACCGCCGCAGGACTGTGCATCGGCGACTGCTGAGATGGTGACATCAATGGAGAACATGGCTCGCTACTCTGTTGTTGAGGTTGTCTCTGCTGTTGTTTGCTTTGATACTCCTGTATCAGCATCCCGTGCTGTCGGGTTTGTTTGCGACTCGCGTCCAGGTGCTTCTGCAGTATGGCCTGCTCGCTGGAGATCCGTTGAAGCTCGGTCGCATCGTTCTCCGTCAGTTCGTTCCCAGATTTCCGGAGCTGCCGCTGTTTACTATTGAGGGACTGTAAAATTACGGAAGAGTGTAACTGTAATGAATCCGCATTGTGCGAGACTAGAAAACAGAAAACACCGCAACAGAAAAATATTCTATCCTTACTTTTCGTATTTTACGCAGCTTTTGTACCTCAGTTTCGTAATACTTCAGTTGCTGGGTCAACACTTGATGCTGATGGTTCAGCCACTGTTCATACTGCGCTTGTGCTTGGCGATCCTGTTCGTTCACGATTGTCTCTGGCGGCGTGGGTGGTGCTGGTATTTGGGAAATGTTGAAGGTAGCAACCCTCGCTGTAAGTACCGAAAGATACAAGTTAGATTTCTTGCCGATATCTAGATGCACTTGTTCCATTTAATTTGTGCCATACTGATGGAACGTTACGTATAGAACAAATTAAACCAGGCGAATATACGCTCGTGATACTCACGTTCAGGCGGTGTTTGTGTAGCAATTGGTTGCCTTGGCACTTGGGTTGTTAGTTTCGAAGCATCTGGCACTGATACTGATTGTTGCCAACTGGTACCTGGAGCGGATGGTGGTCTTGGCGTACAAGGTGGCCTAATTACAGGAACTCCTCCAGGTACTGATGTAATTCCTTGTGGAGGAGAAGCAAGAGGTGCAGAACCCAAAACGTCTGCTTTAAATCTTTCAAACTCACTGTCACTAAGGAGAGGCCCTCCAGAACTTGTGTTATCGCTCGGGTGTTGTTGTTGTTGTTGTTGTTGTTGTTGCTGCTGTTGTTGTTGTTGTTGCTGTTGCTGCTGCTTCTCTTGTTCACGTTTTTCTTGCTCCAACAGTTCCTCCAGCAACAATGGTTGTTCCTGTGAAAACGACTACTGACAGCTTATCTAACTTTCAACCATTTCACAGAATATCATAAATTTAAATAGACCATCGAATCAATCATTTCCGTCAACGAACCCAATTTATTATAGATTAAAACAAAGCACACTGACCATTCCGGCTAATTAAAAAATACAAACATGCAAGTGTATTACCCCTACGATCGCTCTTATCAAATTCTATAACTTGATATGTGAACATGAATAGAACTTTAAATTGTATTTAAGCAAATATCGGTAATTTCATGTATACAGATTTTTCAAGCTTAATGTTCTTTCTTGTTTAGAGCAGTGCATGCACACATATAAATGCAACATATTTTATTAATCGTTTCATAGAGCAACTATTCATCAAAATTCATTGTAATTACAGTCTCTGAGTAATACTCGTACACTTTTCGAATACCGTTCCTATTAACATTATAATTAGCAAATTGATAATATGTTAAAATAAAAGTATACACTGAGAGGATCAAAGTGACATTGATAGAGTGATGAAAAATCCTTTCCTAAGTAGTAACTAGTGTAATCAAATATATTTCACGATTTATTATTTGAACTGCATTTCTTGCAACTATGGAGTACTTTAAAGATAGAAGGAAAAGAGGTGGTGCTAAAATATTGAGATTCTCGAAATCTTGGTATCATTGCAGGTGATACTTTGTGCTGAATGCTGTAAATTCCCCAAGTCTTGCTCACCTGCAGAAGCAAGGGTCTTCGGTGAGGGTGAGGTGTCATTGCGGGTGTACCAGTATGTACCACAGGGGCCATTGGTGGACCTGCCACCGGTACTGGGTGCCCTATATGGACTGGGGGCCGCGTCATACCCCGCCCACCTGGGCACAGTCCCATCTAGACATGCACCAACACCAATGCATTGCCAACACCCAGGCCAAAACACCATTTTACCAGCCAAAATACTCTTATATTAAATAAATTACTTGCCTACACCTACGTTCATAGCAAAACTCGAAATCTCCCGTTATATTCTCTCTGCTTGTACGTACTTTTAACAAACAAAACTCGACGCTTTTGCATAGAAACAATTATACAAATTCAGAATACAGCGAAGTTTACAAACTTCCGAGAGTATTATTCGACGTCAAATATCACAGAAACGTAAATATTTAATTACACTATAATAAATGATATATCAATAAATGTGGTACAATCGATATGCGTGTATGTGTGTGCACTAATCTTATTGGACCACACGGAGTAAATAATGTATAGAATCGACAAAAGTTACTCGATATCCAAGATTCATGTCTGTCAAGGTGAAACATGTTATGTACTTCGTGAAGCGTATTATTACTTGTCAGACTGCGAGAAATTTAGTTTCTCATATGGTTAGAGGAGAGTGTTAGATATAATTGCGTAAAAATACTCAAGATTAAAGCGATGCAAAAATTTCAAAACATCGAATGTAGCAAGTACAAACCTGTATGGGTCCAGGGTACGGTGGTGGTGGTCCAGGATATGGGGGTGGAGGTGGTGGTGGTGGTGGTGCGAGCGGCATACGTGGGCCGATCATGTGGTTTACTGCGACCACTCTGCCAGCCACGTTCGGTACACCTGCTACTCTCATACTTAAACGTTGTTGCGGGGATACTGTAACAAAAAGATACAACGTTCAAAATTCTGGTTTAAAGAGTGTGCCAACAATTATTAGACTGAGTGTACATTTGAATAATGCTGAAGCCTAATCTGTAGCATTTCTGATATCCATACCTTGAATGTGTGTCTGTGGCATTCTCTGAGGGTGACCAGGGAATGTGGACGGATAACTGACAGTGACAGTGTTGGTCGACGTAACAACACCGACTGCTCCATCAGGCGATAGTAACCGCGTTCCCGGTGGCATGGGCCTGCCCATTGCAGCGGCCTGCTGAACATGTTGGTGCATTTGTTGTTGAACAACAACAGCTTGCGCATGCGACTGGGGCATGATACCGGATGGTTGTTGCGGTGTTTGTGATGTTGCAGTAATTGCTGGTACAGTCTGTGCTTGTGTCGGCACGTTTGTAGTCTCTGTCGGTGTCTGTACCGTGGTCGTCGTACAGGTATCGCTTATATCGGTATGCACTGCACTCGTGGCGCGTAACTCCGTTGACTTTCGTCCCTCGTCCTTTACTTCTTTCTTCTGCTTCTCGTCTTTTGTTTCTACTTCGACTTGCTCCAAATCTAGATCAAGAATATTTGTTTTCTCGCCACCGGTTATGTTATCTAGTTCTGGATCGGCGTATTCCAAGATATTAAAGTCTGCTCCCATTTCAGCTGCAAACGAAATCAAATGTCAGATATTTACATTACTTTTGGATCATTCCATGCGAAATCCATTTCGCCTGGAGTGACCTATTTCCTTTTGCAATTGTAGGGAATGAGAAATTAATTACCGAGCAGCTCGTCATCGTCGTCTAGGTCTCCTAATATTGCACTCACTCCCTCGACCTCGACCATCGGTGCTCCCTCTTGTTCCAATTTCTCGAGCTCTGCAGTCACGTTATCCGGAATCTCGGACGGCTCTGATGGACTGACAGTAGCCTCGCTAACCGTTGTTGGAATAAGGGGCGTTCGCACCATCCCTGGCGTATTTAACATTCTGATTCCTTGATTCAAATTATCCTGCGGCGCTCGCACTATGCGGGGTCCCATAACTGGTCCTTGATTAGGATCTGATAATATAATTCTCAATAATTAAACACCCATTCGCTTTATCTTTAAAACGTTCTAAATTCATTTTAACATACTAGACATACCTGGAAACCTTTGTTGCTGTAAAACATCGTACGGTTCCGCGATAGGATTCCTTACAGCTGGCATACGCGTCTGCAAGGTCTGGTTTGGTTGAAAATGTTGTTGAGGTATAGCCGCAGCGACTGATGGTCTTTGCAACAACATTCTAGTTCGCGGATCTATATTTTGCACTCTGGCATCAACATTTCCCGCCACAGGATGTCTCGCATTTATACCTACGAAATCATTCGATATAAACGGTAAGTAATATAACAATCGCAACTGAAGGAGTTGACAATACCATGAAAACGTACCAATTTGATTTCTTATTAAAACATTCGCCTGAATGGGCATCCTGGGTCTCACGATTCCAGGAGGAAGGGGATGTCTGAAAGTACCTTCGCCCGTACTACTTGCAGTCTGAGAATGCTGCGGCAGTTGCACATGCGCTGCGTCAAATTGCTGTTGATTGTTTTCAGAATTGTTCTGACCATCTGAAAATAAGTGCGACCAATGAAATCCACACTTTAGGTTGTAGCTTTCGAAGGATATACCTTGATTCCACGTTGGGTTCACAGGATCCAACTTTTTGTTGAACTGCTGCCGCTGCAGAAGATCCCGTAATTGTCTATTGACTTCCGGCTGTTGAGTGAATACTTCTGGCGGCTGCGGTTCTTGCCGAGACTCTGGTCTCGGTGAGGGATAGTTTGGAGCAGGAGAGGGTGTGGGTGGTTGGCTACTATACGGATCAGGTGTACGAGATGGTGCGTATACATGAGTGGAAGGACGAGTAGTATTAGGAGCATTAAAGATAGGCCGAGGTGTACCTGGTGGTTGAGAGAACACGTCGCTTCTGGGGGATGTGGAGTACGAGGGTGTGCCGGATATTTGTGACCTGGGTGTTTGAGAGCCCTGGGAGTACGCTTCAGTATTGTCGAAGCGTTGAAAGTGGTCCTGAGATTGCGAGGATGCTGGAGATTGTGGAAAATCGTGTGGAGATTGCGGAGCTTGCGGAGAAAACGGCGAGGGCGGTTGCGTAAAATTAGTCGGCAACCCGGGCCTAACCACTGCTCCAACTGGGCGTGTCATTGTGGCACACGGTTGATTGGGTAAACGCGGTATATTCTGATGGGGACTCTGAGGCGCGAGTCCCCGTGTCACCTTCACAGGAGGAGTGGCGAATGTGTTGCGCGAACCAGGTGATGGTGACGCCAGTGGTCCCATATGATTTCCATCCTGCAATTCCATCCATAATTCGTATTTGCAATAATAACGCTATCTAGTAATAGCGTATAAAAATTTGTCAAATCTCATAATACAATACCTGTGCAGTGGACACTTGTAGTTGGGTTGTTAATCCAGTAGTATTGTCGGTATTCATTTGAGTTGTATTGTCTTCGCTTATTTGTCTATGAACTCTTGCGATAGCTATTAAAGAGAAGGACCAAAGAGTTACATGCAATTTCTTATTATTATTATGTTTTCTAGGAATAGTGTACGTACCGTGTACACGTTGCTCGTGAATAACTTGTTGCTGTATCTGTGCTTGTTGCTGCCGCATTGCTTGCAACTGTTTCCATTGACGTTCCTGTTCCGCTTCTCTACTGGAACGATCTCTATTGGAAAGTCGCTCTTGTTCCTGCCAAAAACAATTTTATTAGGACAATGGAATCGATTACAATACAAGATCATTATATCCTTGCCAGCCATTATTATTAGAGAGCATGTGATATGAATTCCGAAGTAGTGATAACATATTAGTCTTTTCAAAGATTTAGTTAATTGATTAATCAATTAAAGAATATAATGATCTGTTTTGTTCTCTTTTTTTAAGTGATGTAAAATATACAATAAGGCAAGTTTGACAATCAGCCAAAAGTGTACTGTAAGTTCAACATTCAGGTAACATAATGGCATATTACTAAATTAATACAATTAGCGAAATCTCATTGTTTTGGTATGTGCAACACATTTATAATAATATCCAGCCACCATCTAAAGTAAATATTATGTAATCAAAGGTCCATGTGAAAAACCTGCTTTACCACACAGAACACCCATAGACATCCATCTTAAATTAATTTAGTGTAGTCTTCATGCACTGTATCACTGAATATAGAAACGTGTATCATTTGTATTCTTTTTAGTACACGAACAAGTACTCTTCCTGTTACGTATGAATCGAGTAAAATAAAAATAAAAAGGTTCAGCTCATTACATTGTAAAATGCGTCAACATGTATATGCAATGTTTTGTACAATTAAAAAAAATAGTAGTTATTCATGTTAGCAACTAAAAATTTCGAGTACATTGTCATACATTAATCAACAGCAGTACTTATTTAGTTACAACGTTATAAATTACGATAAGTAATAGTTCATAGTATAAGAGGACGTAAAAGCATCTGGAAAAGCAACAAAAGTTAGTCAAACTAATTGTAACTTTGTCGTAGATCGGAAGTAAAGTGCTACGTTACAACAAAAATCTACAAAGGAACTCAACACAATTCACAAAAAAAGCAATATACTTATTCAAGTATATGGGAAAAGGGAAAATCTTAAATTTATATATAAAACAGTTCTGGACATTGTGGATAAGGAAGAACAAAAAAACTGTGTGTGCTACCAGTTGTCTTCAACATGCCACATACAGTGTAAGAATTTACGCAAATGAAGAATTCATAATACTACAATATGAAAAATTATATTGCTATCTAATCAAAAGAAAAATATATATAAATATATATCAAAAGTGTCTGATCAATAAAATATAATACATTTCAATATATACATGTGCAACATTAAATCAGTCACCTATGATAAAGAAAGAACCAATGTTCTGAAACACTATTTAGTAATAGCAATGGTTCTTTACAAAACTACATAAATTACTTTGAGTACCAAGTATTTCAGACCTTTGGTAAATATTAGAGGTGTGTAAGAACCCGAAAATGTCGGGTCGAGAATTTTAATCGGGATCAGGACGGGTTCTCGAAAATTTTCGGGATTAGTCTCGAGAATATTCGGGATGCCCGAACACATTAGGGGGGTTCTCGAATATTTTCGGAAATCCCGATATATTCGAGAATCCTGAAATTTTCGAGAACCCGACTCGTCTCGATCGTCCCCGGGTACTCGAAACTTTCGGGTTCTCTCACACCTCTAGTAAATACATATAACTAGTCTATGATCGAAATTTTTGCAAGACACTGATTTATGATAATTCTAATTTATTTTGTATTCTAAGAACCAAAAAAGAAAAAGAAAAGATGAAGGACACTAAAAAAAATGTCGATCAGACACGTGGCACAAGGCAAGACTCTAGAGGCACAGAATAGGTGGCTCACCATAGCCGGGGACTGTACAGGTACAGTGTGAATAATTGCAGTGGGTGGCGGATCGTAGTGCTCCTGGCTGAGGGAAGGGAGGGTGCGCATGATTTCAGATGGGGTGAGCACTCTAATCTGGTGGTCTACCGAGGATAATTGGCGAACAGGACCTACCCCCACCATAATGTTGGCAGTGGGGGATGCCTGAGAGATGGTCAGACTGTTAGCGATTGTACTGGTACTGATCGTAATGTGAGCAGGTGTGGGACGTTGCTGGGATGGTGACGTTTGATGCTGCCCTTCACCGGCGCCCGTGTTGCAGTAAGAAGAAGCAGTTGCTGATGTGCAAGGCGTGGCTGGCGACTGAGCTACTTTAGCCTGGCTACCGGTAATCTCTTGGTGGGCCAGGCTGTTAATGGAATTAATAGAGTTCACAGAACTGGGCCTGGGTGAAGAAGAAGGGGTCGTGGATGTTGGAGAAGGACTCGGGGAAGAAGATGTTAGCTGCTTCTGCGGTCCCTGCACCGCACACACCTCCGCATGATGATTACTGCTAGCTGTTGACACTGTCACTCCGGCCGCGGACACGGTCATTCCGTTCTTATCCTGTGATTTTTCACTGGCCACTGAGGTCAAAAGTCCAATCTGCCTTTGGTTGGAGACCATAGCTACTACTGGAGAAACTTGAGCTGATGTCATAGTTGTGACGGGTTTGGTGATGATGGTAGGTGCACTTGTTGCAGTGACTGGGGTCGTGCTTGGTATATCCTTGGATATCTGTCGGTTCAAGGGGTGCCTCGTTCACACACTTACGTTTATAGTATTTCAAGGCTTACATATTTCCAGAATACATCATACAAAGGTAATTATTCACCAAAGGATTCTAAGGAGCTTATGGGGACGCTATCGGGAGCAACTAGATTTAGATCGATATTCCTAGTATAGTACCAAATTAGCATCTACGCTTCTAATGAATCCATGATTCGACGATATGAATACTGTTAGAAAAATTGTGACTTATACTTTCATGTAAATAGAGAATATGTATCTATATACGTCTATAATTAGATAATGGTAATCACATTCATAATGATGATCAATAGAAAAAGCAATCGCATAGTACGTTCAATATGAAACAACAAATATGGTACTGAACTATGAATGGAAGTTAACACGGCTTTCTATTGACTTTTTAAACAATTGTAATCTATACCGTGTTCCTGCCTTCACTTTTCCCGATTTCACAAAACGGTAAACGATAATTAAAACCTTAACAGCTTCACGGGTATTGGACACAAAGGACAAGCTGTTAGTTTGACCTGTGTGTTAGCACAAGACATCATCGAAGATGAAAGTGGATACATGTCACATAAAAGATTCACGCTTCCTCTAACACCTGTATCGCTAATTAGACCTCTAGAAACTAGTCCTACCTGTTGAGTCTTTTTCATACGAATTGCAGCTCTATTGTCCCGTGCTAGTGTTAAATACGGAGCTTTCTTGTCATTGGGCAGTGCACGCCATTTCTTCAATATTTGCTTGCATCTTTCTGACCAAGCTTAAATAATATGATTAAATATATTATTAACTAAATCAAGCATACGTGCAAGATAAATTAATGTCCATTAATTCATCACACAAACCTGGGTACTCCGTTTTCCATTCCGGATGGTTAATATTCGCGTAGAGTACAGAAGATATAGTCGCCCCTCCACCTAAAGCTTCATCGGCTTCCATTTTAAGATTACTTCTTTGGTTGTATGAAATTGTAGTATTGCCCGCTGGTGTGGTACCTTCATCGTCGGGATTAACCCACGGACTTGGTGGTTCAGAGAAAGCAGGACTGAATTGTGGGCTACTAAATAACGAAAAGTTAAAAAATGTTAATTATGGAAATGATTCATTTTTAATCGACAACTTGTACAAATTCGAGCTGTGCGAGAATCCCGAAATTTTCGAGAACCCGTCCTGATCACGAATAAAATTCTCCACCCGTCCCGACTTGACTCAACATTTTCGGGTTCTCTCACACCTCTAGTAGAAATATAAACTTACTTGCTATATTCCGAATGATAAGGAGATGGTGGTGGAAAGCTCATCGGAGAATTTAAGTTAGATTGACCAACAGAGGGTAGTGCACCAGGTACTTGCGGTCTTGGTATAGGTATTGTCGTTTGTATGCCTGTAATTATAGGAATCAATGTAGTCACATATATTTTATGCATTTACAACAAAGGTGAATACGTAAAATATAAAACTGTGAAGACGTTAAAAGAATTTGAGAATGATATAACATTATTTTCGACTCACCAGGATGAGGCGAAGGGGACACAAGAGGTGTTGTGGCGGATGCAGGGTGAGGAGGTTGAGCTTGAACGGAAAACACCGACGATTCTTGAGATTCTTGGGATTCATCGGTTAGAACCCCTTTGAATATCTCTTCGATATCCTTGCTGTCCATGTTGGGTAAACCTGTATCTCTGACCATTGATTCTAAGTTAAAATGTGGACTTAGAATATCTGTCAGTTCGTCTTTAGTTGTGCCCGGGGTGTCATCCAACTCATCTAATGCTTCACTAGCTTTAGCTAAGTCTTCATCAGGTTCGTTCATAATAGTATTGACAAGGTCGCTATCGAGCAAATCACTCGAGATAGGTAAGATGTCACCGAGTGCTTCCGTGTCGCTACCATCGTCCTCCATAATTTCTTCCCGTTTGATGGGAGGTTCTGTAGGTACCTTCTCCTCTTCTTTCTCTTGCTTGGCTTTAACTTGTTCCATCGCTTTCAGTTCATCTTGAGATAGCTGAATGGTGTCCGCGTTCCCGGACATATTCTTTTCGCTATCCGATTCGCTGCTGCTCTCCAGTTCCTTGTCTTTGGTCGTGTCCATAAGATCTTTGCCGAAGAATGCTTCTTGCATGTAGAGAGGAAAACATTCTGATAGTTTTGTCTTTGGTTTTCTTCTCTGCGGTTTCCTCCTCGGCTTGTCATCACTCACGCCGACTGTGGAGTCCGATTGCTTCTCGGGGTCGCCGTCTTCCTCCTTGTCCTTGCGAGTGCCTCGTAGTCTGACGATGAAACCTCCAATACCTAACTTTTGCAAGTTACGTTGGCGTTTACGTCGTAAGATTGGGATACCGTTCTCAGTTGTGTAAATACTAAAACCTTCGGGTGGTGGTTGGTCACCGCGTGGCGTCCACACCATGCCTTCCTTCAGTACCTCTGTAGGTTCGTCTTTGACATCGGACAGATCTAATTTTGCTCCATTTTCTTCTAAAGAATTGTCTAAACTGCCGCCAGCAACCACGGACTCTATCGTAGCCATGATGTCTGCTTCTTTGTCTATCAAAGGGTGCATTTTTCTCCTTTTCTTCCGCGTTTGCTGATGTTCGGATGTTAATGATTTGATGTGATTCATGCCAGCTTCGGACAGGTAAACACCGTCGACCAAGTACTGTTGAGGAGATGGTTTATATAATTCTGGACTGCGTGATGTGGGTGGTGGAGAACGGGGATATTTGTTTGGTTGTGGTTTTGGTTGATTGCATAAAAGATGCGGCGGTGGTACATCTCTTGGACGACAAAGTATACATATATAACCCTCTTCCGCGCATTTATATGCATCTGTCTCGCCCTTGATAGAGTCGCATGCACAATGAAGCCACCTTTCACACTGGATGCATTGTATAATTAAATCTCCATCGTTGTACGCCTCCTGACAAGATATGCAGACAGTATGAGATGCACAAGGGCCACACTGTGTGTAATTCTTCTGCCAACTGCTATTGAATCCTGGATCGTTCGAACCACATGTTTGGCAGTGCGCGCACCACTTGCACTTCCAAGTACCGTGCGGTACGTAATCCAATGGCGGATCCATGCAGTAAATATGATAACTGATATCACAATCGTCGCATAAAATCAAACGACCCTCGTCATTTCTCTCTCCGCAACCTTCGCATACTGTACAATCAAGGCACCGCCAACCCTTTTGTAATATTACCTTAGTAACTTTTACATTAGCGCAATAAGGGTGATAACATTGACCACATTGTGCACAAGCAATTAAGCACCCCTCCTGATCGGTACCAATTGCACCGCACATCACACAAATATCTTGGGTCAATACGAACTTATCTTTTGCTGAACATAATACAAGTCTATTTTCAATGCCGGGTTCATCTTCCTTCGAAAATGAGTCTGACATTGGTCTCTGAAATAATAAACGTTAGTTTCAGATTCATTTCGTATATCTCTAAAAAAAGAAAAATAGGACTGAAAGTAGTGGTGTATGAGAACCCGAAAATGTCGTATCGGGACGGGTCGAGAATTTTATTGCCGACCATCGAATATCCGACATTTTCGGGGTTTCACACACCTCAAAAAATAATATAAAATTGACACTGTGTTATACCTGTAATCCTACACCAGGTACTCCAAAGATACCTCTCATTTTCGCTTTGGGACCCCTTTTTCTCCCAAACTCCGTCATCTTTTGTCGTTTTTGGTATCCAAGCTTACCAATTCCCTTCGGTCGTCCAATTAATCCACTCCCGAGTCCTAATCTCTTCTTTGCAATCTTGGATGCGCAGAACGGTTTCCCCTTTCCAAGACCTATAGAATAGAGCGCTTCTTCCGATCCACCTTGATAATCAAATTCAGATGAATCTCCGTCACCAAACAGACTCTCTTGCGACGCACTTAAACTTAAGTCTCCACCGTAATCATCAATATTATCTTTCCTTTTTACAAGTGCCATGTTTTTGCAGTGTAGACAAACATATTCATAGTCAGGTTTAGAATCCTTACGATGCTGGTAAGTTAATGGATCAGCCTCAGGGTCACAGGTACCATGAACAAACTTTTTACATGCACTACATTGAACCATTTCTCTATACGCGGCAGCCCGATATGCCTTTCTACAAAGAGGACACGAAAAACCTTTGTTCCTTTGTTGGTAACACGAATCACATACGGTGTAATGGGAATGCCACCGTGATGATAGACCAGCGCCTGGTGTACGCGAACCACAGTCTGTACATACACGGCAACACTTACACTTCCACCCATATTTAGGTATAGATGTAACAATTGGTCGTAGACAACTAGGATGATACGCTTTTTCACAACGTTCACACAACATTACTTTTGAAACATCTTCTGGTTGACGACACACTTGACATACTCTGCAAGATACACATTGCCAGCCAGCCCGTACACCAGGCAGCAGTGCCAAACCGACACAACTGCCATGGTAATGTTGGCCGCAGATAGAACACATTACTAGATTGGAAACATCCCCCATTCCACAGCACTGGATACAAGTAACGTCACCGTTCACTAAAAGGAAACCGTTCTCGTAAATATACCCACTAATCTACTTAGCTCTAAGGGTCATAAACATATACGGTTCACACAAAACTTACACAAAAGTGGAACTTGTCCCAGGTGTTGACTGCAAAATAGGGACAAGCTTTTTGTATCCTGGAAGCAACTCGAAGCTGCGGCACATGGTAAATGAAAATAACGATTGCACGATGCCACCTGGTAAAGAACAATGTTATAACATATTTTGCTGAACTAAAAACCTTTCTTCTTTTCTGGTTTGAAGAAAAAATGAAAGAGATGCAGAAACTGAATTACTTTGCAAGGAATTCCAGCTCCATAATGAGAACAATAAGCACAACGCCTCGACGAAGCCTGCACTATTGCTGGACTTAAACTTTCTGTTGTTAACTCTTGGGTATTGCTCGACCATACTGCACATGATTGATGAATGTAATAGTGCCCAGTTGATTCAAATAATGTTCCTATTTCGGGTTCTTCTAAATACCCAACTATAGTTAATTCCTCCACTGGTTCCGTAAAATTTGTTAGACTAGTATTCCTGCAAAGCATTATTTTGTTTGAGCAATATCAATAATACATCTTTTTATTAGAGGTCTGCGAAAACCCGAAAATGTCGAGTCGAGAATTTTATTCGAAAACCCAACTAGTCTCGATCCGTCCCGACTATCAGGAATCCGACATTTTCGGTTTCTCGGACACCAATTTCTTATCTAGTTTTTATGTACAAGAATTTCGTAAAATTCAAATACCTGCACTTAGCTAGACTCTTCTGCCTGCGGCAAGTCACAGCACCAGGACCTGCTGTACGTGGACTTTTGTCTCCAGTAGATATATCAACAAGATGGTCAGTTGTTTCGTCACGATTGGTGGACTTCTCAGGAGTAAAACCTTCGGGGCAGGTAAATCTTAACAGTTCCCCTTGACCTAGTTGACTTCGTTCACCCAAATTACACAGAGCACACACTTTCCCGGGCCTAATGATATATATGTGTGCATAAATATAAATATATTGCTACAATTACTATCTGCTGTTATGTATCATAAAAAAACTAAAATTAATAGATTAGGGTTCTTGCCATTGTTCTGGAAAATATGGAGGCTCTTCCGGTGCTGGCATACATCTCTCAGTGTTAGATGACTCTCCATCAGGATTGGCATCTTCACCAAGACGAAGAGGACTCGGGGACTCTGAATGCGTGTCGTCATCTTTACTTTTAGTACGGCGTGGTACACCTCTTGCATATCCGAGACTAAATAAATACATATTTATGTAATGTAAGATACATAATTTAAAAATTTATCATGCTATTCTTTCTCATTCTCATATGTAACACTAACCCTTTGCCCCTTGTAGTTCCTCTTCCAAAAGGTCTACGAGTACCGCCACCACGAGTAATGCCAGGTGGACGTTCTTTTCTAGGTCTACCTGGACCCCTTCTAATATTTAAAGGTTTGCCTCCAGGAAGTGGAAATTTCTGGTACCGTAAAGGATCATGAAAAGCTTCATCCGGGGTTACTGTAAGAGAAACAAACTTTTGTGCTTCCTCTGAAATAACATATATATTTTTAAGTAATTAGCATTTGCGCACTGAAAGTTAACAATTATAATATTGCATGATATATGCTAGAAATGAATTAATACAACGAAAGAAACACATATACTCACTGTTACCAGGAATTGGTGGTACAGAGCCTAGCAACTGATCAGAATTTGCTGGAGAAACAGGAATTCCTGTTGTTTCTTCATCTTCGTCCTCACCATCGGAAGCTTCATCTAATTCCATTTCTTCCTCACCCTCAAGACGCTCTTCATCATCCATGGCACCTCTACTAGACCTGTGTTGCTATGTATTCCTATAAATATACCATATCCTTCTTTAATTATTTTAGATATCAAGCTTCCAATAAAGTTTGTCTAAAATAAAATTTACCTACCGAAGTGACACTAATTTTTATCAATACGAGCTATATCAAGCGTAGAATATTCTTTACTAGTTTGTCTAATTTTATATTTGAGTATCATAGTATTCTTTCAAGTTTATAAACTATATTATAGTCTTGTATAAAATATGTGAAAATAATTATACTTTCTTAACATAAATAACACATTAAATTAATGGTCAATTATAAATTATATCATTTATATAACAGAAAATTCAATAACATAATAAAAGCTCATAAACATATGTTATATAAAATCATAAAGTATAGTTTGCTTTCGACCTTGACGACATCCTCAACTTTTGTACCCCATTCTCCTCTGCATTCAAAAAACAAACCAAAATATTCTTGCCTGACAAATTCTCTAGACACTGCTAATTATGAAATAATTGAGAAGTATACAAATTTGTAATCAAATATTTCCGCATGTTTTAAAATAAATTATACCTCGCTAAACCTAACAGATATACCTATTTGATTAATGCAAAGTGATACTAGACTAAACCCATCTGCTGCAAAATAATTAAACCTATACTTTCATATATTTTTACGGATACCAATGGAAAACCTATTTCATTAACAAACTGATACCACTTTTTACTCCAATAAATTTCGACCAGAGTTTTGAAAAATTTTAATTATTACGTAAACGATCGCATACGTCTGGTCCACGGAAAAGCAAATAAAAATATTTGCACTCGAAGAAACCACTATTTTATGAATTTCACGATAAATAAACCGCGCGCACGAACGGTGTACAAAACACATCAATCATTTCTTACGTGTCAATGCTGATTTCCACGGCGGTATGATATATACGTATAGTAATAATATTTCTCGTGTAAAAAGATCGGTTTCGCTTAAAATCGACGTATCGTCAACAAATAAAAACACTAACTCATGTCTCGCTCCGAACTCACATAGCATTTAATCTCTTTACAGTATAGAGCTCAGTCAGCTACAGCAGGATGGCGTGCCGCTCAGCAATCGGCGGTCACTCCACAGTGGGGAAAACCGAGGCACTATAATCACCGAAAAACGCCACTTTTCATCACCGTGAAACACAAATAGTTCTTGTCACCATGAGCCGCAACACCACATATCAGCCACCGTTTATCCGGCGGATTCCCGCGTGCACAATTGACTTACGCTAAATAAGGCAGGGGACAATTTTGTTGGCACGGCCTTTACGGCGACAGTACGCCATTGCTATGTCAGAGTTTGCAGGCTATAAACATACCCGGGCCACCCGTAACCACGCCGGATCACGTACCTTCCAGTTACTGTTGTCTCCTTAGCAGTTTCATGGTGACTTTGCACGCGGAATTATCGGGGTCCTCGTTGAAATTCGCACGGCTCATCCAAGTAAACATCTTGTAGTAACAGAAAAAAATGTCACAAGCTGCTTGAACGGAAGAGTACGCAACTGACGAAGAGCTAAAGTCACGGAGTCCGGATGTCGGAACAAAGCCAGAGTGCGCACTCGCTTGGATAGGGTACACGTGCTGCCACCTTCGACTGCTGCACCGAAATCATCGTCAGTCATCGACGCAGGGGATCCAAAAAAACAATCCACCAATGATATTTCAACTACAGGATGAGGATGCAAGAAAATCTACACGTGATATGTGATATTTTCATATTTTCCCGAAATAGTCTCTGCCCAGGAACAGAAGTTGGAACTAGCGCTTTCGCTGTAGCGACTTAGGTTCAATATGAAATAACGGTACTATTCTTTAAAATAATGGTGTTATTAATTATTTTCTTTATGTATATACTGTTACAGAGGTAAATGGAAAAGCATCGTATCCTTTCGATGTCAGATTGTTTCTATGTTGTATAAAGTTGGTACTCGTCGATTAGGTGTCACTACCAAATTCGAAAACGCTTTAGAACACGCGCAGTATTCTTAGACGCAATAAATTTGTCGCAGCGAAGACACTCCTGATGTCCCATGTTTTTCTAAGAAGTTCAATATGTTGCTAACAGCTGTGAAACAAATGCAATTATCATAAGCACGAGAGAAACGGTATTTCGTTTTATCAATTCTGCCGTTATCCTAGTCGCAATGCAAGTATTACCTCGCTTGTCACCCGAGTTCATGAACATGTTCACGATCGAGAAACGTTTCATTTGACTAAACGATTTCAAATAATTGTTCAGCAATTCCTTGTCGCTGGGTTTGCAGAAATGCTGTTCCAAACAGTGTAAGATTTTACTCAACATGTTCCCGTCGAGTTCATTACCTAAAACTGATATAATTTGTTAGAAAAGGGGCTTCAGAATTTTGTTATGTATACAGTACCAACATGGCTCATTGCGAGTACCAACCTAAACCTAACTTATCGGCATTCAATGATCGCAACAACTGGGCGTGCACCTCTAAATCATCGTTCTTCAATGACCGCCATGCACACATGAATTCGTAGGATGTTTCAATGTTATTAAAATTCTGCAATTTCATTGATATTTATGTTGAATAGTTTCTTCACTCGAATCACCAGTAACATACCTTTTGAACATATTTTTCCGGTTTACTAGCCTTTCTTTCGCATTTATCCGCCGCTTGAAGTTTTCTCGGAGACGTAACATTGACTTCGCAATTTTTATTTGACCTTTTAACATTCGACTTCTTAGCCTCAGTCATTTTATTATTATTATTCATAAATTTTGCATTGATGTTATTTTTGCTCGAAGTTGTTCCGTTAGACATATTTTTATTCACCGGAGAATTATTGTTAATAGGCTCGTTGGGCAATTCTTCGATAATAACGGAACCATTTTGTTTAGAGGGCATTGGGCAAGAGAAAATTGATTTCGGATTCCTGAATAAATACGAAGTTGTAGTTTCTTTTGCAGAATTAAATACATTGGCTACTGAATTTTTGTGAGACTCAAGTATTTTTGAATTATCATTTTTCACTATAATTTTATGTTTATTGTCGTTTTCTAGACAGTAATCGGCTTTGAAGTGGGGTCTGGGTCTCAAATTTTGCGAAGGTCCTGGAGCCCTGTCGCAGAAACATATACTATTTCCAATATTTAATTTCGGCTCAGATTGTTTATAATTGTTATTTGTCTCTGTTTTATTGATTTGTGGTTCTTCACGTTCAGTTTCGCTTTGTTCAACAATAGCCATTCTACGAATACCAAATTAAGATTAATTAGATTTAGTTTCAATTATATCTTAATGCAACTTCGTACCTGACTTTCCTAGATTCGCAAGGTTTCCTTAATTTTTTTACTCCAGCTATAGCATTAGGATTGGTCGGTTCCAATTTCAGAACAGCTTCGTAATCAGCTAATGCCTGGATATTAATTAAGTTTTAACGGAACCGGTTATGAAATTTGCGTACATGAACAAACCACATGGTAATGCGATACCTCGGATGACTTTTGAAGGTGCTCTAAAGTTACGGCTCGTCGGAGCAAAGCTTTTATGTTTGTGCAATCTGTGTCGAGTACAAAGTTGCAATCTTTAAGGGCGTTTTCGTACCGTCCGAGTTTGATAACTGAAAGCATGCGAATAAATGAGATTGTTGCCTATACGTGGACACCGTTGCTAATTTTAATGGTCAGATAAACGTTCTTACATGTTATCGCACGATTATTGTAAGTAGTTAGAGTTGGATCTATTTTTATGCTAGTATTATAATGTTCAAGAGCCTCTTCGTAATCTCTAACCTTGAAAGCCTCGTTTCCCTTTCCTTTTTCTTGCTCCGCCATGACGTTTAATTCGGTCCCGGTTAATGACGCTAATAAAATCATACACGCGTTATTTTAAAACTCACCCATAAACCTGATTTAATATTTGAAATGATTATACAGTTGCCCATTCCGACGGAAATTAAATGAAAAGATTGCCCAAATGAGCCTGCTTTACAACTCACATTTGTTAATAATCGTTTCCTTATTGAGCTTCCGTTTTTCCAAACTTTCCTTTTGCTTTTGTTGAAGCCTTCTCGTTTGAACCTGCTCCTGCTCCTCCCGTATATCAATTTTACTTAATTCAGTGTCTACATCGTATTTATCCCATGCAGCATAATCGTACGAGGTAATTCGTTTCGTTTTATTAGAATCTTTCGAACGCGTTACCGTGCTTCTCTGATTAAATTAAATTAGACTTCTAAGTTTATGCGATGCTCAGAACGAATGAAAAGATAATACGATAGTTATAGGAGTTAAGAAAGTTATACAATAATGTGGAGATACTTTTGCAGGCTCTTCTTTCAATTGTCTAACATTAGGTTGAGGAACTGGCTCATCCGTTAGAATATTTTTTCCTTCCTCAAGATCTTTCTCTCGAGACTGCATTTCGGATGTCCAGTGATTAATGTCTGTATCAAGTTCTTTACATTCGGATGGGTCTAACATGTTTCGTGTTAGAACGGGTTCAGATTTTCTTAGAATTATGCTCATTGGCTTAACAACGGCTAGACGTTCTTCCGCGCATCTAGTTAAATCTGGATAATACCCTTCTTGACCGGACCTATTAATAAGACACCGCACCTGCATTTACTTAACAGACTCATTTCACAATTATTATACATAGGGAAGCAGGATATCATATTTTAAAAGCCATACAAATGTGACAAGTTTTCTCTTCAACCCACGGAGGATAAGTTTTATTTATCAATTTTATAAAACAGATGAAGATATTAACGCGATGAAAAATTTTTTTTAGAAAATACTGTGTACGTATTTTTCGCGATAGTGCAGCAATCTCGTCAAACAATTCTTTATACATTTACCGTGTTACAATAAATACTGTAAAAAAAATTTGATCTTTCAAAAACCGCGCGGAATTTTAATTTCCACTTACCGCAGAATCGTCACAATACGCTCCAACGTTTTCCCATTCGCGCATCCGGAGATGTATTCGTACGAGAGGTGCTCGACCGGTACACCATACCTTTCGAGCAACGTCTTTTTCTCAGGATTCGCGATGCGAATAAGCTCCGTGTCCTTTTCATCCATGTCGCCAAACAAATAATCGCTTTGGTGGCGAAAGGAATCCTTTCTGGTAGAACTTGGTTAATATCGTTGCCATGGACACCGTATCGAATTATCAATTACCGTTTATCCGCGAAGACGTTGGCTCGACTGGTAATGCAGGGAAGCGTCCTCACGATGCGTTTCCAACGACAGCCCGGACAATACACAGTGGCGTGTGCATACGGTTCATTCGATTATTCCCACCAGTCCATTCGGAACGATGCCTAATCCTCTGACCCTGGTATAAAAGTAGAGTTTCGTTACTAATTATACGAATTCATTATTCTTATACTAATCGGACCAATTATAAAATTACAGTTTCAGAGATTACGATAAATAAATATAAGTTTAGATAAAAATCTTGGATGCGTAAAACAGGAGTATCGAGCGGTATCGTTCAGCAGCGCAACCTGTATGTAGATCATATTCGGAGGGGGTCGACGATTGTTATCTGGAATTATTGTTCGATCCGATAACGATAAGGTGATAATTCGAGGCGAGGTGGCTCGCGGTACCGGGCAGAAGTTATTGTGCCCATAAAGAGAAAAGTGTTCGCGTAGTTAGCTGTAGCGGCGGACACGCGCTTGCATACTAGCGCTCGCGCATCGGTCTCCGCTTACCTGTTAACACGCCAGTCACCTTGTAGCGTGGAGCGGTACGCCATGCCATGCCGTGGTCGAAGCGTGCAGTGGGCAGACTGGAGAGTGCATATTAGACAGCGCGAGGCGCTCAAGCTCGAGCATTCGCCGGCGAGCGCTCGGTGAGATCGGTGCCAGAAGTTGTTTCCGTGTATCGTGCTCGTTCCCGATCCGCTCGTTTCCAACCGCTTGCCACAGTCGCGTATATCTCGTCTCGTATTGTTTACTATTATACCAAATAGCGAAAGAGATACGTGGGAGTTGTACGACCGTGGAATCCTTCGACCGAGTGAATTCGCTTATCGCTAGTAGATATCAGGTATTTATTTATGCGTGCTTTTGCACGTTCGTTGCTTCGAGTCGAATCACATGCTATTATTCACGGAAGATCGACCTGCTTGTGTAAACACGAGGTATCTAGTTCGATGTTTGCGCATCGCGGTCGACCTTCTGGAGGCCGTGTCTGTACACCCGAATTTTCGATCGGCTCACACGCAATCGATCAAATCTACGTTTGGATCGTCTTGTCTATGATCGATGGTCGAGGCAATACACCGTGGTCGACGCTAACCTCTTCTCGCTTGGCGCGTATTCGTACTATTTATGTATATGTGTGAAGCTGTCATCCCGAGGGTACAATAAACCGTGATAAAGTGTCCAACCGTGTAAACACGCTCGTCAAGCGCGCGTATTGTTTTAATTACACACGTCTCGACATTTGTGCGAGGATGTAAACACCGTCGGCTTTGTGCGACGTGTTCCGGAAACGATTGTCTCCGACTTCGTGCAGATAATGAAATTACTTTCAAGAGCGACAGTTTGAGGTTTCAATACGGGAATCCGTGCGATCGAGCGGTAAAGTCAATTAACGCTATCTAATCTCGTGATCTGAATCGGAAAGAGTGAATCATTTAATATTGATGTTACATTTTCATGTACAAGTATTTTGAGAGGGTAAGATGGTAGGCTCAATGGTAACACGGTGAATGCATAAATCGCATTGAACCACTCGTTTAGTTAAGAAAAAACAATAAAATCTATGTAGACGTTATCTCGTTTTAAATGCATTCAATACAGTCACGTGACGATCACAATATTGTATATCCCACGAAGAAAATGAAATTAATTTTGTACATTATTTATTTATCATTCTAACGCGCGATATGTAAAATTTTTCAAAAATAAATTACCTGCTAAATTTCATCAAGGAAACCAAACTCGTCAAACAAATAGTATGACTTATTTTATGACGTCGCTGATAACAGCAGATTTTACGAATTTATGTCAAGAATGAGTAATTTAACCCTTACCACTCGCATGACGTCTCTGAGGCACCACTAAAAACTGCTACTCCATTCTTAAAAATATTGTACACATTATTATTTTTGTTCGTATTTAATAAACTACTAGACATTTACATATTACACGAGATATTGTATCAGTTTCGTATGCAAAAAATAAAAAAAAATTATATAGAATGGAAAAATCTTTCGTTTTTAGTTAAAATAGCTCCGAGTGCAAAGGGTTAAAACATTGAAAACAGACGAATTTAAAAATACTGTTATATTATTTTTAATCTATCAAGCATATTAAGAAAATAAATTTTTGTCACTCCAGTTTATTGCAATTCAGGTAGAAAATTTTTTATTGTTTTTCATAACTAAAGGAAAAAGTATCGTTGCTCATATTCCACGAAAATATTGCATTTGAATGCCGGTCGCGAACTGCGCGCGCGCGCAGTAATTCGAACGGTTCCGGTGAAAAAAGTGACGTTCGAAACGCGGCCGGTTGTCTTAATCGGCGGTGTTGGAGTGATTTGTCGCCGGTATCGTTCGACACGAAAAACCGCGTCCCGTAAAGATCGGGACAGGGAAAAAATTGGCGCGGCGCGACGCAGGAATTGCTTGAGCACGTGGGCGGTGCTCTCGGAGTCTAGTTGTGCGCGCCGTTCGCTTCCAGTATTCGTCTGCCCGTCCGCGGGAGCGAGTGGTTCTTCTGTCGGTGCTTGGTCGTCGCTTGGTTTGCGCGCGCGCGCACGCTCGTTCGTTCGTTCGTTCGTTCGTTCGAGCTCTGAGTCGAGCTCGTATATACACGTCTCTCTAACCTTCTTTTTTCCCTTTTCGTAATCCGAACGGGGCGAGCGACGTTGGCGGCGCCAAGCGAGAAGAGAAGATGAGGAGAGGAGGGAGGCCGTCGACCCGTTATAAATGGAACTAGCAAGACAGCATTTCTTGAATCGTTTCTTGTGTTATTATTCGCAGCGTGTCGGCGCACGGGCCCGCATGTTTTCCCGCGACGCGACCGGAACGCCGCCGTACGACGACATTTAACCGCCTGTGGTCCAGAGAGGTTGCAGTCGTCTCGTCTCGTCTCGTCTCGCCGTCGAGAGCAGTCGCGCGGCCGTACGTGGAAAGTGAAGTTTTCGAGGGGAACAAAAAAGAGAAATCGGACGAGCGAGAAATCGAGGGACAGAAAGTGGCGTTTTCAACGGCGCGACGAACCGACCGGTGTGTGACATCGTCGCCCGAGAAACTTTCGGACGCGTTCCAGTGCGACAGATCTTTCGACCCGCGTAGAGAGGAAGTTGGTAGCGCGGGAAGTGATATATATCGATGTAAGTACGTATCGCGTGTGTCGAATTGCTTCGTGACGCACAGTTTTTTCCCCCTCGATTCGCCGACCGGTAGTCGTTCGAATCGGCAAAGTGACAATTCGTGGGTCAGTTCCGTTGCCAGAGGACTGCGAGTGAATTTCTATTTAGCGACGTTTCGAAAGATCGACGCTTCGTCTAAAAAGGTGGTCTCTTACTCAACAGAGTTTATCGCGCCATTGAAGAGCGTGCGTGGAATGAACATCGCGGATTCGTGCACGCCGCGGAGCTGTCCCTACGGTTCGAGGTGATTAGTGGAAGCGGAACAAGTAACCAACGTTACCGGTGCTACTGGTTGCTCCGCAGCCCGAACAAATAGAAGCCTGACGGACGAGCAAATAACACAGTCATCGATCGTAATCGATCTTTTTATCGTGGTTACAAAACCGTTCGCTCGGCATGCACAGGAAAGTTTCGTCGATAGTTCTGTAAATATTGGTAGTAAACTGTGTGTGTGTGTGTGTCTCTACCGAGGATTCGTATTGTGGCGCGCTTGTGTTGTTCGTTACCCATAAACCGCCGCGTCCTCGGCTCCCATGCGCGCGTGCGCGATTGAAATGCACATTAACGTCGTTAAAATGATATGAACGGCGCGTAGAGTGAAAAGCAACGAGAACAGTGTCAATCGGAGAGAATATAATGTGCAAGCGAGGCTCGGATGACACCTAACATCCACGTCTGATGACAAACGTCAACAGAATCAGGGTGGTCGTCCTCGGCGGCCCCAGAGTCGGAAAGTCAGGTAATGTCAACATTGCGTTTTGTTTTCGAGCGCCTAATATGGCGCTTCGAATGTCACTGTATCTACGTAAAATTTTTCGAATATTTTGAATAGTGACAGATTAATTTTTTTACGATACTAGAACGTTTGAATTATCGATTTGCAATTTTCTATTTATTTTCAAATCTCTGACCTCGCAACGTCGAAATGTTTGCTAATAGTCTAACATTAAATTCTGATCAAGGTCAGTATACACAGGTATACTGCGAGCGAAAAGGAAATAGTTTCTTTTTTATTTTTTGCAAAGTGGAAATTCTTTTCTCAATTATTATCTCATATACACCAAAAGCAGTTCTTTCAATAAAATTTATTGTTGTGCATTCCAATGGATATAGTAAATGTAATAATTGTATTTATAAAAATAAACAAAAACAGATACATCAAATTATCGATATTATGATTAGACAGCGATGAGACAAAAATGAGTAGGTGTAATTTAAAACGGTAAAAACATTAGAAGAATTTAAAAATACTGTTATATTATTTTTAATCTATTAAAAATTTTAAGAAAGTATTTATATTTCACTCCAGTTCGTTGCAAATCGGGTATAAATTGTTTATTTTGCATAAAGATAAGCTGTCTAATTATGACACAACCACCGAAGAAAAATATTTTCTATTATTTGACAAATACAGACAGGAGAAAATATTTAGAATTGTATTTTAGTATGTTTTCAAGTACGAAATTTTTAGTTCTGGGTTTTGGGTGATTTTAATTGCGAATTTAATCGTGTGGTAGTTTGATCCCACACAAATGCGTTCCGTCGTCACAGATAATGGAAAAGTATGTCCCACGGCACTGGTACAAACGCATATCGGCGGGGTAATAATTATTATGGACGGTACTAATATTGTGTCATGTAAAGCGTGTAATTTCTGCACGTCCATCTAATACCCCAACGACGGATTGAATGAAAGTGCCGTTAAGATGAATACGTATAGTCTTTGGTATAATACAGTGCATTAGTTAGCTCCGACAGTCGTACGACGCATACAAAGCGAGTAAATGAAGGCAATAAGATAGTTCACCGACCTCGAATTAATCCTATTAATAAGCCGCGGAACTGATACCATGAATAAACGTGTAATTTCTTCGTTGTACAGGCGAGTCGCCGGATTTTTTAAACATTTAGATCGCGATTAATCCCCTGTGTATTTTTGCAATTAATGCTATGGCATTAAAACCATTAATCGTTTTTGCAAATGAGAAATAAAAAGATAGATTTCCGTTGCTTGGAACTCTCGTTGAGAAATTTATGTTTTCTTGAATGCAACGGGAACGGCCTATAAATAAGTAGTAAATATCAATGTGTAGTTTTATTATATCGATTTACGATAATGGGAAGCATGATAACGTTTTGGTAAAAACTTGTCCGAAATTGCGAATTAAGATACTTTTTAAGTGTGTTATCTTTTCACACTTTTATTATGTCGATATAATATCGGTAATCTGATCATTAGATTATCTTGGGTGTTAGTGTGAATGATACTGCCATAAGTGCTCCTAGGTTTCTTTAAGTTGATATTAATGTTCGTTAGAGTGTTGATTGCTCTAACTAATTTCTAACATCACTAGATAATTCAATCATAATTGAGAACAAAAGCTTATTATAATTTCTTATGCAATGACAAATAGATATTAGTCGTACATTTGTCTGTACGAAATTCGATATTATAAGAAAGAATTCAGTCTGCTTGTCTGATCACAGTGAGATAATTCTACTTGTATAATATTTATCCACAGTGACAGCGATGGATAGCTTTTGTTTCCGACAGTAATTTTATATAAACTGAACTTGAGTTACAGCGGGACTTACGAAACACAGACGACATAATCGGATTATCACAGTCCACTGCAAGTGGAAATAGTCAGCAATAATCAGGCTCACTGGTTACTGTATCTAAAATCACCCGTGGCAGACAAGTTCTCACAATTTCTCCACAAACAAAGTTACGAACGAAGAAAGTTACAATACAGTTTTAATCAATATTCACTCGAGGATAATCTGTAATTAATGTCTTCGGTGTATCTTCACAGAGTTGATAGATTAAAAAAATTACAAAAATCAGCCGAAAATTCCATTCAACTACGCATCCCTTATTTCGCATACTACCGAACACTATAAAATCATAGTAGGTACCACGTAACAAAAACGTGGTGTACAGTCACATAACCACTTTCTGTCGGAGATCATTAAAACTTTTGCACACAAGTTTTTGTTTATTGTCAGGTATGTTCACTTATAGGAGTCTCTGTTGTCCGAACGTCCCGATTATTCAAACGCCTCGGTAATCTTCGAAACGTTTCAGCCGAATGCAATTCTATCCCGGCGAATTACGGGCGTCGCCGCGCACGGTGCTCGCACATCCACGAAAATTTGTCGATCCGGTCATAATAGTTTGATGATCTACCGTGGGTTCTTACACGACCACCGGTTTCTATCGTCCCGGGTGCGCGCGGAGTACGAGGAGCGTTTGATCAGAAAGCGGATATTCCCGGCGCGCGGGGGAATCCGTAAAAGTCGTGAGAGAGCCAGTGTCCTGCTGGGTATAATAAGGACCTCCGTGGACGTTATCGGATATCACATGAGAGTGGTCAGCAGGTCGTTGAGCTACGAAAAATCCTTGCACGGCAGCGGCAGGTTGCGAGATCTGGACATCCGATACATCCGTTCTGTTACCGAGCGCGCTCGCTGGCTGCTCTCGGGCCTGCATGCCGGGCTCACGCACCGCACCGGCCCGATGCTTTCCTACCTTATCGGCTTCCGGGGAATCTGTGTTTCCACGCTTCCACCACCGGGAACAACAAATCGCCGCGCCGGCTGGAATCGAATTAGCGGAATCCTTCGCTCGGTCAGATGGCGACGGATTTTTCGCCGTGAGATCAACGCCGCGAGAGGAGGATCGTCTCGCCGCCGTCTTCTTTCTAATTGGAATCGCTCGGCACGCTTTGTTGTTCCTTTGGATCCTTACCCTCGATCGAATCCCGAGACGAGGAATCTTTCGACTCGCGCACGGCAAATTAAACGATTCGCGCGCCGACCATTTTATTTTTCCTACGCGCCGGCTGATTGGCGACTTCTGAGACTTTGGGCTGCGAGCCTCTGCGATCTCTGCGATTTCTACGCTGCACGGTTAACCGCTGTTTGAAGGGAATTATGGGAGATGCTTGTGGAAGTTTCGGAGAAGTTTTCATGAATTTATCTGTTGGCTAGTTAGAATAATCCAGAAGTTAATTGGACCTTTACATTAATTTGCTCCTTTGTTCCTTGATCAAATTGAAATATGTGTTTGTTTGGAAATACTGTTACATTATTTGTAACTTGTTAGAATTATTAAAAAAAAGGAGGCGTTGAAGTAACACTTGTCGTTTACAATTAGTGCAGACATTTTTTATCTTGCATAAAAATCCGCAATGAATATATCGTTTTATAGGAGGATCGTAGCAATTTTTAGAGCGTCTTGTTAAAACGGCTCTTCTTCCTAATTGGTTATTAGCAAATTCGAATACCATTGCAATATCTCTAGCAACATAACTTCGATCATAGAGTTAGATTATAATATAGTTGGATAGTTAATAGCCAAGGGATTTCTAATAAATTTTTCTGCCGCGACAGCAAGTGCATCGTAAACTATGAAGTCGTCCCGAGTAATGTAATTGGAAAATTTCTGTTGGGGTTCTTATTTAACTGCGTATTACTTAATCAACATATTTAATTTATCACTTAGATAGGGTTCCACGCATTCCATACATGAAATTCTTGCAATTCCGGTGTTAATTATAATCAATGGATGGAACGAGCAAAACGAAATCTCTGGTAGCGGTTTCTAATCAATAAAATCGTAATATCTTGCAGAATGATGGCGTTACGTAGGTATAATGTTTGTTAGTAGTTTGATCCTATAAATCTGTTGGCATTTAGCCTAGATCAATAATGATAAGCTGTGATGTAGCGTATTCATTACGAGGCTCATTAATGGGCTCTTAGTAATCTATTGAGGATAACGTAACTGTAGGCTAATCTGTGGTTACACAAAATGTTGAGTTACTATGAACACAATTATTAAAAAGAATCCTGACCTAAACGGTAAACATTTACAAAAATATAAAATCTACAGACTGATCACTATGAATATCCAAGAACAGTAATAAAATACAATGATTATGGTTCTAATCCTTTCAGATATAAATTATGCAGGTATCTTCAATCAGAATTAACAAATTCGAGTAAACTTATGCAATCGCCGAAATGAATCGTTTAATAAAACGGTCCGAAACGAGAAGGAATTTTGCATGAGATTTTAGAATCCACTTTTTTCGTAGAGACTATAAAATTCGGCTATAAACCGCGCGGCAATGTGTAAAGATAAAGTGGGTCTCGAGAAGAGAATACACTAATAGAAAAGCTCCTGGAAGCGACGAGAACGCCGATCATTATGGTTCGGGTCATTTATCTGCGTTAGCGCCTATTGAAGTGGCAATTGGAAGCCGGTGGCGCATTTCCATGTCGCGCGAAGTATTCATAAATTCATTTCGGCTAAACGGCTCGCTTTATTACCAGCACGGTAAAAAAGTACCGGGCAGACGGGAAAAAAAAATATAATGCACCCGCCTTTCGTTCTGCGTCCACGTGATCGTTATTTTATGCCGCTCCCGAACTCTTCGTTCTCGTTTAATCTTATTTTTATGGTCGACCGGATTCTTCGTTCTCTCGGTGTAAGGGTTAGATATCATTAACACGTTTGTTTATAGGATTTCAACGGATCGAATTGAAACGTTGCATAAAAATCGCAAGTAGAAGGATTTTGTGCTAGAAACGATTAATTGCAGTTTGAAACAGCAAACGGATTAAACGATTGCAGTTTTTAACATTTTACAACCACCATTACAAAATTAAAGGTTGAACAAATTTTTAGACAGATGCAGCTTATCATCCTCGACAAGGTAAAACACTGAAAGTTGCTATAAACTATGTTTTTATCGATGTAATTAGCTTCAAGGGTATTTGAGATACCCTTATCTAACATCACACTCAAGAATCACTTGTAAAACACAACAAACATACTCGAGCAACAGTACAACGTGAGCAGCCACTAAAATATTTCGTAATTACACATGCAAGACGTAAAATGTCAGGATAAAAGGTTCCCAAAACGCGATTGTAGCATTTCAATTCGCGTAAGACAATTGAAACGCAATCTGCTCGTAAATATTCCGCCAGTTGTTTCAATATTTTATAAGCGAAAGGCGAGTCAGCGCGAATTTTTGCTCTCGAAGAGAAACAAATTCGGTGCCGCGCATACATACATACACGCACACACGTCCGGTGATTCGAAGAGACGATTGCGCTCACGCGCATAAATGAGCATATAAGTAAAGAGTGAATCAGCGATTCGTGACGATTTATTATCGTAGCTGAATTCACGGCCCGGAGCCTTGTTCGTGCATCTTGATTCATGCGACCGCGTCGAAGCCCGAAGTTACAAATATGAATAATCAAACAGGATGATGGAGCGACCGAATAAAACGAGCGGCCATATTGTGTGTGTGTCGGTCTTCGCAAAAACTTTATCATTTCGCAATATTTCCTCCTTATTGAGTCGCTGGGAAAGTGTTGCTCCTGATGGGATGAGCTTCTTCCTTATTAGTCTGGAAATTAAATAAATATATACAGGGTGAGGCAGTAACTATTGCCACCTACAATAACTCCGAAAGTATGTTAGTAGTAGAAGAGTTTTCGAAACAAAAGATGCATGGGACATCAGGAGCTGTAATATGGCGTTAATCTTTTTTTCCTAGGTGGAGTCGCTACAGAGATGTGAAGGTCACCTTTGTTTTTTTAAATAGAATGGTATGTTTTGGTACCTGTTTTCTGACAGCGGCTATTGAGACGAATCCAACGAGGTGCATAATTAAGGTCTTTGAAGGTCATCAAAGTTGTATTTACAGAAGGTGTTTAAAGTGATTGCCATTGTTAACAATGCAATGCTGCAATCTTCTTATCACGGATTGAGTAGTATTTCTTATAGTAAATGCAAGTTTATTTCGCCTTTTTTGTCATAAATGACCTTTGCTGACCTTCAAAGACCTTAATGATGCACCTCGTTGGATTCGTCTCAATAGCCGCTATCAGAAAAGCAGGTACCAAAACATAGCATTCTATTTAAAAATACAAAGGTGACCTTCACATCTCTGTTGCGACTCCAGCTAGGAAAAAAAGATTAACGCTATATTACAGCCCCTGTTGTCCCATGCATCTTTTGTTTCGAATACTTTTCTACTACTAACATACTTTCGGAGTTATTGTAGGTGGCAATAGTTACTGCCTCACCCTGTATATTATATACAATTTCCTAGGAAAATTTGTGCAGAAAAAAGCTTCTAGAATGAAAAGTCCAAAATATTAGTATGTATTGGGAACGTTTTGCTCCGGGCAGAGGTGAAAACGCGCATCGAACCAATTAAAACGCGCCGATAATGAACTCCCGATCGATTGCACAAGCGGGATCGTGTATCATCGGCACACGAACGAAAGAGGAACACGAGCAAGGAGGCAGAAAAGCGATTAAGTCGCTCGTCGGTGAATCGTGCGCGTTGCTCGGAAGATGCGCGGGTGCACGGGAACGAAATACAGCTGCGGTTGGAAGTTGCAACGGGTTGGTGGTGCTGCACCCAAGAGCAGCACAGTGCCATTCGCTGACGCGCGATGCTTGTCTGCAAGGCGTACAGTGGTCTATAGATAGATTCACGGCGGATAAAGCTCTCGGTGCACGTAAGAAAATAGTAATTACGGGCACGATCACCGTGGATAAGAGGAGCAAGGGTAAAAAAGACCGATTCACGGCACGGTAAACGCGCCGAGCTGCATAGCAGGCTCGGTGCTCTTGTCCTGGTCGCATCCTGGCAAGGTTTCTTGGTCAGGTGGATCAGGTCGGGTCGTCTCTTATCTTCCTTTTTTCAGAAAAGAAGTCTATTCGCTACTGTTCCCAGTGAATTTATTTTTCGTCGAGGGACACGCAAATTTTATCACCGGGTAATTTTTATCACCGGTAACATTAAATTCAGATATGCTCATTGTTTCATTGAATTTTTCGTAAAAAATTCAGTCTAACGATAAGCGATCAAAAGATAAATTCTGAAATGGTACTTGTTCGATACTTGCATGATTCAAGACCCGATTATCGGTTCTACAATTTTCCGCCTCTCCACGCTTAGAATTAAAATCGCATAAAATAGCCAGCTGTCAGTTGTTGAATATATTGGACACCCCTATAATATATTCTGATTGCGCGAACATACTCCAGCATCGTAAATACAGAAAACACGTATGCGTATTGTGACACCAATCCACATCTCTGGACCTATCAGTCCGTATCTACTCCACTTCCGGTCTCGGTACATCGACACGTCCACAGGCGCGTCCATAAATTTCAATCCGTGTCGAGAAAATCAACCTCCCATTGTAAGAAACATTACCGTCGTGAAAAAAAACCGGCGATCTAGGCAGACAGTCTGGATCTCGATCCACTGGGAACAGACGTGGCATTACCGTGGTGGTGGTGGTGTTGCGCGCGCGCGCGTGCGCGAGCGAGCGACAACCGCGTCGCGATTAAGCCCCCCATAACTCTGATTATCTGGCGTTTTATGAATTTGTTTAATGATATGCATTATCGTGTATCGTCGGGTATACAACCGTCGTATTTACGAGCGCGCGTACGCCGGAGATCAGGCCCCGATAAGCCCGTTGACGCGTTCAATTCAGGACTTATGAACTAGACGAAGGCATTCACGGAGTTTCTTCTCCCAACGACACCGGGGGCCCCGATGCAACAATGCCCCCTTCTGCTAGACTCTGGGGCCCTCTCTCGGGTCCCGGGGAGATCCGGACGACCATAAATTTCACGCCGCCAGCGCCACGGTGAACTTCTACCTATCTTGATACGTGTGTGTCTCGAATTTCCCTCGGCTCTGAACTTTCGTACGCGAAGCGCGGCTAGAGAGTTTACACGTATTCGAGTTCGACACCGCGTACAAATTGCGAACGCTTCAAATGTCAGCCTCCTGCTCGCTCCCGAAGCGATCCCGTCCCACTTCGGACAAGTTTTATTCGACACCGGAGCTTTCTATCTTTCGGAAACAAAAGACGCGGCACATATATGCGGCCTCGATTGCGATCGCGAGCCACTTAGCCGAGCGAAGAGATCATTGAACAGTGCAGCGTGGGTGAGCTTGATCCTTTCGATCCTGGAGAAACAGTTTTTATCATTGCCGAATTGTTCTGTTTCTTGCAACTTATTGTAGCAACTGGGACAAACTAGTATGCTTCGTTTTCGATCTTCTTAGAACAATCTTCAAGGTTAAGTAGAATAGCCCACGGTGCAGATTGAGTCAGACATGCCTACTTGAACCTCCACTTGGTCTAATCTGGACAAGACCAATTAGGCACAATACAAAATCCGGTTAATATTTTACTGACGCTCGTATAACATTCTGAAATTAGTTTCTGACAATTTTAAGATACCGAAGTTAAATAAAAATGGATTTTCTCATATAATAATATAATAATTTAATAATAATAATAATAATATTTTATTCTCATTGCGGGGTACAAACGCGGACCTCCGCTCCGCTTACAAACTCCACATTTCTTATCTCCCAACGCTTCTATCTATCTAGAGAGAGAGAGCACACACTGTTCACTCATTCCTCACACATTCATTCTCTGGACCCCCGATTCCACTGCTCATCTTTTCTTTCATCTCTTTCACTCTCTTCATCCATACTTCCCCCTCTCCTTCCTCCAATTTTTTCTCATATGATTCGGTTAAAAATTCGACAATAATATAAGAATGTCTTTAACTCGCAAGAAATTTCGTCAATTTATCGTTAGTTTGCGACATCCCGGCGAGTTCTTGAGCAACCACCTAAGCGATTTAGGGTTAAGGGAGCCTTCGCTCGCGTGGACACAGCCATAAGCCGGAGAGCGCTTCCCGTCTGACTTCTTCCGAGGAGTCTCATCAATTTCCGGCAACCAGTTCACTTCGCCGTCGAAGTGAGCGAACCAGTTGCCTCACTTCGCGAATCAAGTTTTGCGCTGCAACCCTCTCCGGGTCCTCCGTAGTGGTCTAGAGAGGAGTTTCAGGCCCGGAGTCGGCCGAGACGGCAGATTTATAAACAGTATGCGTGCGTTTGTGTGCATCTATATATGTCTCTGTGAACGAAGATGCTGGACGAGTACGGGCCGCGGCTCTATGTACTCGATAAGTCTTGAAGGGTCGAACCGGAGAGGATACTATACGTCCGCGACATGTTAAGTCCTCGCGTACGAACCGCGGAGTAACGAAGAAATTTATGAAGCGACCGTCCTCTAAACGCAAGTGCGCCGCGCCGCGGACATTCCTCCCGACGACATTTCCTGTATATCGTGGTCATTAATTATTGTTATTACTTATTTGATACGATATACGCTCTTTCTTCCCTAGGCAGAGGCGGCGGAGACCCGATACTCGGATCGTTTTCATTACATTTTTCCGAGGCGGGTCGTTTGTTAGCGGGCTCGTTAACAGCACTGGTTTAATTGTTCGAGGAAATGTTGCAGATGTAGAGACGGGGGAAACAGGACTTGGAAAAGTAATAGGAAACTGGATAGGTGCTTTTTTCGTCTCGATAGATCGTGTTTTTATTCGTGCATGTTGAATGAAGTTGTGTGAAATTGTTTGTTGAGATGTGCTTTTTACAAAACAATGTGACGAAATAATACGAGAAAAATAATACAGGGCTTCGGAATCGGTAGACAATATTCCAGGGCTTTGGAGTCGGTAGACAATATTCATAACTCCGACTCCAACTCATCTTTTTTTTACCTCCGACTCCGACGCCGATTTCGACTCCGACTCCGATTTCGACTCCGATTCCGACTCCGACTCTCCAAATTGAAAAAATATGTACTCAAAGTAATTAAAAGTTGCAATAAAACTGAATAGATAGTAGAAATATTGTATTAAAGTTTAACTATATGGAACAGACAACTCTGATACAACACAACACGACTGTTACTTTCTCACTTTCAGGAAATATAGTTAGAAAACGCGTATCAATTTGAGAAATTTATTAACGATTTATATACAAAATAGCCAAAGTTGGAGGCGGAGTGGATATATTTTTTCCCAACTCTGACTCCGACTCCAGGAGTCGATATATAGCTTTTTCTTACTCCGGCTCC
Source organism: Lasioglossum lativentre (assembly GCA_916610255.1). Taxonomy (NCBI): domain Eukaryota; kingdom Metazoa; phylum Arthropoda; class Insecta; order Hymenoptera; family Halictidae; genus Lasioglossum; species Lasioglossum lativentre. The sequence continues at coordinate 28,949,042 of OU744355.1, read as the reverse complement.
GACTCCAATGAACAGTAATTACTCCCAAACTCCGACTCTGACTCCACGACTCCGACTCCGAAGTCCTGGAAAAATAGCTGTATTAAGACTTTTTAAAATATGCATTTTACTCGATTCTTTTAAAAAACTATTTAAAAAAGTGGAGCAAATAACGAACCAGGAGCTTATTAAAATGATCGTGCCCTTTTTTCGCACACCACTTTTGTGCTCCATCAATTTCTAAATTCCAGAAGAGCAAACGTAAGAGCACAGGCCACGGTAGCAATCGCGTAGGAAACATTTCAGAAAATCGTGTTCCCGCCGTGTTTTGAAGCAAAATTTTCTAACAGCAGGGTGAAAAGAATCCGCTCTGGTATACATATCGTGGAATTATCGAGTCTCGCCCCTTGGGGCAGTAAGGGAATCGTCGGATAGGCAATTTTTCGAGGCGCTAGGTCGTTATAGCGTGTAATTATGGATCGATAGGATGTCGGAGGATCTCGCTGCACACACGAAATTGCAGGGTTGAAACGGAATGGAGTAAGCAAGAGGCGCTTCGCGAATCGCCTAGCGTGTTTCTCGCGTCGTCGTCGGCGAGCTGTCGACAGGAGGTGTGGTGTGTCGGCAACAGAATACTTTTATCGCGGCTAATGATGTATGGTGCGTTATTCCACGATTGCTTGCGGTTCGACGTGTTCGTGTTAGGTTGCACGCCGCCCACTTTGGCTGCGAATCGACGAAAATTCAATTAAGTCACTGGCCCCGGAGTGCGGATATCGATCCCGTATTTTCAATTAACCCCTCCCTCGATCAGGTGAAATTTATTGTGCAACGGAGACCCGAATTTCCAGCCGCAAAATTGAGTCAATTACGGTGTAACCGAAGCGACGGAATTAATTTATTTATAACCGAGTTGTCGCCACAAAGTAAAATATTATGGGGTGATCTGTTCGGCGAATGGACGCTTGAGCTTTATGTCTGTTCGAAAATAAATAGCACAAATCATTTGTCTGATCGTGAAAGATCGCTGCGATCGTCTGCGATCCTCGAAGAGAGAAGAAGCATAGAATGAATGTATTTTCAACACGAAGATTATGTTCATTTAAAATTATGTTCATACACTAATCGTTGAATCGAAAGGTGCGGTAGAAATTACGAAACGGAAAGTTGCAATAAAACGGTAGTAGCGAAACAAGAAGTTACAGTGAAGTAGTAATTACGAAATAAAAAAAACTACACTGAAGTGGTAATTGCGAAATAAATAGTTACAATGAAGCGATAATAAGGAGTTACAATGAAGTGGTAATTGCGAAATGAAAAGTTAGAATGAGCCAATATCATAATTATGAATTAAAAAGGACCGTCCAGTGGAAAGTAGCTTGTTCGCGAAGTCGAAATTCGTTGCAATAAAAGTCGCGTCGATGTCGTACGCTAAGCGTTGATAAATTCGATAAAAAAGGAGCGAAACAGCGGAATGCGTATGTAATACGTATGGGAACGGGTTATTTTCCACCAGCTGAGAGACACCTGTCAAACTTATCAACGTCAATTAGCTGGCTGGAATAGGAAAAGCGTGTAAATTATCCGAGATACGTCAGGTTACACGAATATTCGAGCTACCGTACATAAATTCACGCGATGTCGCTTCTGAATTAATCATTGAAATTCCTCTCCTTTAACGACCGTCATCTCGAGTATTCAAAATTGGACGTCGTCGTCTTCTACGTCGATTCCGCGAATTAAATTCGTACGTACGATCGCAACCAATTAGCCCGTGCGATTAATTAACGGTGGTCGGCGGGAACAGTTTTTCTGCATCGACAGGACGCATTTTTGAGTTAGCCGGATTAACAGATACCTAGTTTACGCAACCACCTGATAGATGGATTCGCGGGCTCTCGTCGCGCATTATCTGAAAATCAGAAACCGGATTTCTCTACCTGTGGAATTGAAAAGCTTGCGTGGGGGCGGGGGGCCGGGGGAGGAGGTTACGTGTGAACAGAGAAATTATATCGATGATTAATTGCATTTCACTCGCGTGAACCTGTTCCTGCTAAAATTAAGAAACAAACGAGCGCCACTTTCGTTCTTTCGATCTGATATCGGCGAGAAGATATTACTGCAGATACATTCTGCCCCAACGAAATTATCAGAAGCGTTTATAATAAGTCGGTATTTAAGACGCCACGAGCAAATAAGAACCGCGTCCGAGGCCCCGGAATTTTCACTTTGCAATTTTCAGTGACGATAAAACCTTTCGGTTTCATATTTGCTTACCGGTTTTACTGAATGTGGAATATTTAGAATAGAAAACGAGACGGCTTTTTAATTGTTTCTCATTCTTCTTTCAGCCGTGGTCGTGCGGTATTTGACCAGGCGGTATATCGGCGAGTACAGCTCAACCAGCGGTAAGTTGATCACAAAAATTTCAACAATTATTTATCTAGATAATGCAGAATTTATCCTGGTGGGTAGCCGATCCAAGAATCCGAAAACAAGAAAGAATTCGTAACGGTGAAAACGGATAGAAAATTATGCAAATCAATTTCAATTAACACTGGAACTATCGAGCCCTAAACGAGAGTGATGTATATTCTTTTATAATAATAACAGAATTGAGTTTATTTAGATTTCGTAGGATTTTTATGGTAACATGTACTTGAATACAGAAGTATATTAAAAAAATTCTCCAGAAACTACATCTGTAACTTCACGAATCGTAAAAGAAAAAATCGGAAACCAGTCATTTTGACTGGCTCGGTAGTTCTAGTGTTAATTGTTCTTTGAAAAGTGTCGGAATATATCATTGTGATTCGCTGCAGCTGAATACCGATATCGAATAAAATCGGGGTCTGGCTCGTACAGCAGAAATTTCGAGCAATCATCTCGGTCTCCCACGTGACGCAGCCCCGACGTCGGCGTCCATAAAGCGGCGGCGGACAATCGTCTTATCTATTGCCCGCATTATTTCAATCTACGCGACGCGAATCTCGCGTTCGCGAGCGCAGAGAATTCAATTTTCTCGTCGGAGCGTGCACCGGCCGGTGTCATTCACTTCTCTAGACAGTACAATGGTCCATTTCATAGATCGCTTTTGTTAATCGCGCTACCAGCCCTCGCCGGGGCTATTATCGTTCGCCGCGGAACGCGTCACGGGGGTTACGTGACGGTTTTCATTAGGACACCACCGGGCCGGTTTCATTGTTCCTGTTGGCCGCAATTTATTTCGCGGACCGTGAGAATCGAGGCAGAGGGAAAACGCCGCTCTCGGTATATCATCGAGATCATCATCATCATCATCGCGATACACACACGCGACGCGTCGCGGCGCCGATGACCGATGCGCGAACGTTCGCGCGTATAATAGGCCGCGATTTACAATCGGCGTGTAGGCCTCGTCTCGGTTTTCACTACGGTAAATAATAATAGAGATCGCTCGATTTCACCGATGACGAATGCGCTGCGTTAGGGCGAGCCTACGCCAATGTTCGAGGCGACGCTGAAAAGTTCAATTTTCCAAGTATGAGATCTAAAAACTTTTTATTAGAATTTATTGATACGCCTGAATCGTAAAATCGAATACGAAACTCGATATACAGGGTGTTTCCTACTTTTCCGGCAAGATTGTAGGAGCATGATCTACAAGTGAAAATACGAAAAAAATATTATATGAAGTTTATTTATAAATCGCTTTATTACAATATTATAGGCAAATATTGAATGTAGCCTGAATAGATGCGGAACAGCAGATTTAAAGCTGAATAATACGGAAGGTCGATTGTGTTCACTTTTCCTTACTTACGAGATATTTCTTAAGGGGTTACACAAAAATGAACTTTTTTTTTGAGGCTGCCATTAAGTATATAAAATGATATTTATTATACAGATATATATAGTAGTTTTATGAATTTACAATATTAACGATTAAAAAAAATAAAAAATGGCGGAGATATAAGCCGATAAGTAGGACCCTCTTTTGAAAATCCTTGCTGATGGTGTACTTGATTTCTCTGTTAGGCATCGTCTAAAACATAATAAATCAATTTTTTCTTATTTAAATTGGTAATAGCTAAAATGTGACGTAGGGAAAAATTTTGAAAAATTTTTTTGTAGAAATGACAGCTGTTTGATAAAAAACACTCGAATTTGTATCGAAATTTTGAGTTTAAAAAATTTATAACTTTCGAACATGGCACCCAATTACAAAAATCCTACGTCTTCACACGATAACTGAAAGCCAACTATGTACTGTGGCTACAATGAATAGTCAGAAAACACGAAATATCTCGTAAGTACAGGCATAGTAAACACAATCGACCTTCCGTATTATTCAGCTTTAAATCTGCTGTTTTGCACCTATTCAGGTTACATTCAATATTTACCTATAATATTGTAATAAATCGTTTATAAACAAACTTCATGTAACATTTTTTTCGTATTTTCACTTCTAGATCATGCTCCTACAATCTTGCCGGAAAACTAGCAAACACCCTGTATTTTCTGATCCAAAAAGTTATTCTGTTTGAAAGTGCGTTTGGATATTCATGCGAGTAACTGTGTGTGTAAAATGATAGGACCCACTGATGCTTGTACCGTTTCGATCTGATTATTTTTCTTCGAAACGCATAAAACCCGGAGTCTATTGTTGAGTTATACGATACTCTACTTGCACGGACCGTTTCATAATTTTCCGAGCTTCCGGGTTCCCTGAACTTCCCTTGTTATGGCGCAGGCCCGAGAGCACACACGTTTGCTGCGAGACGAGGGGGCGCGCTGGTTTTACGTTCTGTCGCCGTTAATACCGGCTTAATTTACTCCGAGATCGGTATCATATCGGTAACGACCGAGCTTGAACGCGTCCGGTCGGGTTCGAAGAATCACGGGATTACGTGGGGGCCCGTTTTCCTAGCCCAAGCTCTCGAAACAACAGGTCCGGTTCGAAAAGTAATCGTTGCGGTCCGCGGGTACAAATTGAACGATCGCGAGAATGGGCCCGAGAAACCGTGGAACAACTTCTTCCCCGCGGAGTATCGAATTCTCGGAATGCGGGGACTGCTCGCTGCGATTATCTTCGACTCCTTACTGCGAGTCTCGGTTCCTCCCTTAAGCTATGCAAGCTGGGAATCTTGGATGGCGACCAGATTTTCAAGATTCGCGCTCTCTCCGAAAACATAACTCAAGCTTCATCTTTTTTCCCTTGGCTGGAGACTGTGGCGATAAATATACGGGACCGGTATACGTATGGTGTGTCGCTATATAAATTTCATCGAAGCACTTTTATTAAAGTTAAATTTCCGAGACATATTCAAATTTTTGTCGGTAGGCTGGAATTATTCCGGATTTAATTACTTTGTCGTCTCGCGACGCTTTCATAAATCAGCTACATTTCTGTTTCTGCATAAAATCGAAATAAATAAATTGGTAATGAGGAAATTATCTATCACTTCGAACAATTTTTACCCAATTACGTGCAGAAAATTACGTCTATTAAGTGGCTCGGCTAAAAGCAATGTCGCCGATCGGTGTTTTGTCGAGATGGTACACGCTCTATATCGTTAAAACGTGATCGTGCATTAACGTGAGAAAAAGTGGCGCTTCCTTCGGCTTAGGCTAGAGTACAAAGTAACGCCGGTAATAAAGCAATCAGCCGATCTAGAGCAACGCAAAAAGCTGCACCGACGCGACGAGCCTACATACGTCTGACGATCGAGGATCGAGGGAATATTATGGACCGTGATATCGGGCTGAAACTAACAACGATCGAAAAGATAATTCCTCGTCGATCTTAGATCGATATTACTTTTTGCTTTATCCCCTATTACTGGAAGCTTTCAGGCAACAGCTTATTACAGATTTATTGGCAATAATTGTCTCTGTTGCAATCATTTTTTTTTAATATACTGTTTTCATATAATTACTACGTTTGTATCGCTTCTTGGAAATAGTGTCCGAAGCGGAAAAATAATTGAAAAAATTGAGATTCCATCAAAAGCTTAAAGACAATAGATAATAGAAGGTAGAATAGTAATTAAATAAAATATAAAATCTCAAACATTAAGCAATTCCTTAATATCAACTTCTGCATCGAAATAAATGTTATGATAAAAATTGCAGGAAATCTGAATAAATACAATTTTGTCATTGATATAATAATCGATAGTTCCGAATGATTACTTTATCTCGGTTTCCAAGACAGAAAATTTATTTAGTAGAAAGCGCACCGTGTTTCCGGGGCCCAGTTTTTCGCACTTTATCACTTATCTGTCTTTCTCTATTTTTCCATCGGCGTTCGTGCTTATTTACTTGTCCCCTTTAACTATTTTACATCTGACCCCCTTGTTCGCTATTTCTTCCTGTCACACTCTGTTTCTCCTGTATCAATATGCAACGGGTCGAATTGGCCACGGGGTAGAAAACCATTGTCTGCAACTCAAAGGTGTACTGCCAACCAAGACCTAACCGATTTGCATAACACTGTAGATAGATAGTTTGCTGGATCGTTCTTGTGGAAGCAGCCGGGGACTTTTTAATCGGTCACTCGGTGAATTATAGACTTCAACGAGTTGCTAAAGCAACACCTCTATTTAGAGCCCGTATGTCCATCGAGTTTCGTGATGAATAGACACGGAATAAAAATTCCCACGATTTAATAGGAGAGAAGTGGCGATAATCTATTGCGGATCTTGATAAAACGACATAAAAATTCTATTATACCGCGGGAAACCTGCCGTCATTTTTACGCGCGTCGCGCGGACTATAAATTTTGACAAAGTTATGGCATGATTTATTCCGTTCGTGTTCCTTGTTTCGAACAATTTACAAAATGCGAGACAATGGAATGCCACATAATTCCCTCGTAGCAGGACTATTTACGGCCGAGCCAGGACTATTTATGGTTGCCATTAGGATCTTTCATTTCTGTTTACTCTGGTGCGTGGTTAGGAAAAGCGTTACGATGCTTCTATAACAATATTTTTTAAACTTCATTTTTGTCTGTTATTTATTCTAATTTAGACTGGAATAGACTGGATATTGCAAGACGATAAAGTGTTTCGGCGAATATAAAGTTTATTTAAAAAAAAATTAAAATTACTAACGAAGGAAAAAATGTTCCGCGAACATCGGTAGAATAAACTGGATATTACAAGCGGATAAAATATATCCGCGAATAGTGAACAATTCGTCACATTTCTCGCGTTGAATTGAGATTGTGCACGAGAGAAAAGAATCGCACAGAATTTTTGTTTCCGCGGATTCTCCCGTGAAAGCACGACGCACAGTGTTGCATCGGCGGCAAAAAATCAATTTTATGAATTTTCGATTTAAAAAAAAAAAAATTACTTTCGTATTGCCAAAGAATCAATGCATAATGTGGCAAAGTCCGATTTTTTAAAAAAAATTTTCTTACGGAGATATAGGCATCGGAAATTACCTTTTCTTCTATCTTGCGAATTCATCAGTTTTCAGTGCCATAGTTATTTAATTATTCCGCCTACAATTGAATACTTAGGGCTCTACAAATTATGTGGGTTATTACGCATAGTTTAAACTATAAACTGGCACAAAAAATTTTTCGATAAAGTTGTTTAACATTAAGGAATATGGATTAACCGGAAGCCTCTTTGCGTTGCGCTCATTTTTTATTTATGGAAGCATAACTAAAATCTGTTACGCACAGTCGGTCTGGCACTAATCGTTTTGGCAAGGTGTAATGTTGAACTAACTTTGTGTAAAAAATCTCGGCCTCCTTCGAACCACTTTGGCCGCAATTTAAGTTTAAAAATCAACATTTAGAATTTCCAAGAATGAATTGCGCGGAAGTTACTTTTATTTGATGTTTAAGGTGAAAATTTTTAAGGATATATCATAAATAATAAAGCGAAATGTGAAATAGTTAGTTAGAATCAATTGTTTAAATAAAAAAAAAATTTAATAATAATTTTTTTTATGTTAAATAAACCAAGTTTTCGTGCATTAGGTCACTGTTTTTGGCCAAAAGGTGGCAAACAATCCGTAAAAATGGAACTATCCAACAAATTTGTTACCGTTTTATCGTACATTAAATGGAAAGTGTACCGCCGGCATTAGAATAACCCAAGGTACACCACGAGGAGGTTGCACATTTACATTCTCGGTGAAATTTTGAAGAGATATATCTTAAATAATAAAGAAAAATATGAAATTCATATTTATAAAAAATATTTAATAAAAATTTTTTTATGTTAAATAAATTTTTAAAAAATTAAATATTTTTTTATACATAAAGGATTGATAAATCATATGCATTTCACATTTTTCTTTATTATTTAGAAATATTCCTAAAACAATTCACCTAAAACATCAAATACGCCGTAACCATCGCAAGAATTCATTCTTGGAAATTCTAAAAGTTGATATTTAAACTTAAATTGCGGCCAAAGTGGTTCGAAGTAGGCCGAGATTTTTTACACAAAGTTAGGTCAACATTATACCTTGCTAAAACGATTAGTGCCAGACCGACTCTGCTTAACAGATTTTAGATATGCTTCCATAAATAAAAAATGAGCGGAAAACAGAGATTTCCGATTAGCCCATATTACTTAATGTTTAACAACTTTTTTAGAAAATTTTTTTTGCCAAATAAGTGTTGTACTTGTGACAATCTTTCCACAAAATTTCAATCAAATCCGTTGGATAGATTCGTTTTTACGGATTTTTTGCCGCTTTTTGGCCATTTTGCAACACTGTGCGACGTACCGCGGACACCTGCTATCTGCTCGGTTATCGTTTAGCAAATTTACAGAGAGCGCGATAAGATCCGGCCAATTTGCAGCTGGGTAAGACAATAGATGCACAATTATCTCATTGTTTGGAGAGCCTATCTGCAACCGAGTTTCACATGGTTGCAACAGATGGTAGGAGAAGAGAAATCTGGCAGCCGGTAAACTCGAACGGCCTAGCGCTACATCTCAATCTTCGACGCGTTCTGCTTTACGCGGTGATTTTTTCGGCCGCCCACGAAAGCTCGTTCGCGATAAAACTGGACATGTATGTATAATTGCTGGGCGCGAGGGAAAACCGTTCGTGGCGAAACGAACGTGATTTCGCATATAAGCGATGGGGGATTTCCACTGACAGGCGATCGAATGATGCATTTTTATCGGCGAACGTTCCTCGCCGCGAGTTTCATGTTTGAGCGCTTGAGGGTGTGTTCTACTTCGCGAAGTTCAAAGGAGGGGGTACTTTCGATGAATTCCCTAGAGGAGCGAGCCTTCTATTAATTTAGTTTTATTTTGTTGGTGTTTCGATGCAATCGTAGTTTTCATCCAGTGGCGTACGCTCCTGAGAATTTCCTATTTTTCATACATGAAAATTAAACTTTGCATCTTTAGTAGTGGAGTGAAAATTTTGTATATTTTTTGGACCGAGGATAATTTTCTAATAATGGAGAATTACAACGTAAAAATTATAAAGGAAACCGTGTATTGTTCAATATCATCGGTTTACCATTTTCATTCAATTATTTCTATGAATCTCAATTGTATAAAAATTCCCACAACCTGCTCGACAGCAAGCCAGGGACGTTCATTAGAATATACAGGGTGTCCCAAAACTACTGCGTTAAATTGAAATGGGAGGTTCCTTGGGTCATTTGAAGCGACAATTTCCTTAACAAAAATGGCGCCCGCGGATTTGTTTACGAGTTATTAACGAAAAGCGCGGCGAGCCGGCAGGCGGTTGGCTGAGCGTGCCAATGAGCGTCTAGGTCGCGCTTTGATTGGTCCGTGTTTTTCGTTAATAACTCCTAAACAAATCCGCGGGCGCCATTTTTGTTAAGGAAATTGTCGCTTCTAATGACCTAAGGAACCTCCCATTTCAATTTAACGCAGTAGTTTTGGGACACTCTGTAGATCATCAGGGCAGTGCATAAGTTTATCGAGGTTTATCGGTATTTTTCCAGTCTTACGGGAACCAAACAGGATTAATGAGGAATGGGGACAGTTTTAGAAGGTCGTCGTTACATAACCAATTAATTACCAGGTATTGACGTATACAATTTCCAGAAGGGATTGCATAACAGAAGCTTCGCGAACAGAGTGCGTTAAAACATTTGAGTGCAGTTGACACTATAGCTCCTACAACAGTGATAAATACCGCAAGATAATCCAACAAGTTATTCAATCCACAGGAAAGCCTATTTATTCAAAATTTAATCACGTCAATGTGAACAAAGTAGGAACGATGAAAAATTGAAAACACAGTGAAACAGTGGATGTTCAAAAGTTCGTTCAGTTCCTGCTTGCAGCTTGCGCATGCGTGCTGGGGGGTTCAAGATCGTTCTGCAATAATGTAGAGTGCGTGCAGCAAGAGAATAGCACAGGATAGCAAGAGAATAACACAGGATAGCAAGAGAATAACACAGGATAGCAAGAGAATAACACAGGTTAGCAAAAGAATAACACAGGATAGCAAGAGAATAACACAGGATAGCAAGAGAATAGCACAGGATAGCGAGAGAATAGCACAGGATACCAAGAGAATAGCACAGGATAGCAAGAGAATAACACAGGATAGCAAGAGAATAACACAGGATAGCAAGAGAATAACACAGGATAGCAAGAGAATAGCATAGGAAGGACGAGAAATACGGGGAAAATTGTTGTGGTACCGATAGGCAGGCTCTAATTCAAGGGTTCACGGAAAAAATCTTAATCATGGCGCCTCGCTGCGATACGATGAGATCTCGAGGGCATTCTAGCGGTTACAGAAATATACCGAGAGCGAGAGAAAGAGAGAAAGAATAGCGTGCAGTGCCGGTCTACGAAGAGGGCGGAGATTTAAACACTCGATATGAAATAGAGCCTATGGGGAGGGCCCACAGAATGCAGATCTCTCCCATAACTCATGCAGGCTACCTTGCCATAATAATTGCCGTGCACGCTCGCGGATGCATAAGCTATGACGCCGCGGCTCGCGGATATCCGCGAGCGGAAAAATCGCAACGCACGGGCAGGTGTGTCCCAGCCGGTAGCTTTTTCATCCGGAGATGAAAACAAAGATACTTTAATTAATGCTCTCTTCTCATCCGCACGTTCTCGAACCGTAGACACAACTAAAATTTAGAGTCAATCTTTCTATTTTGTTATTGTTGCGTACCGTTAGATCGTCGCTTCCACGAAAGATCACGGAGAGAAAAGTTCCGTCGACGAAAGGTGTAACTGGAGCTTTATTCGCCGATCAGACTTTTCCGGAAATATTATCCGTCCGCGTTGTCGGTGATACTGTCGCGTATAACGAAGAGTAATTCCCTGGTGGGCCTCGGCACGCGTAATGAAGTTAAGTTATCGTGATACTAACCGGCGGCCGGTGATGTTGGCGTTCGTGTCAATCCTGTCGAAACGGTGGGTGTTGGATACAGTTAGATTGGGTGGGTATGGTTTCAAGAGTCGAACGGATGGGATAAATAATAACAAGAATAATGGGACGACTTTATTGGACGTGCAACTCTTGCACAGCAAGCAAAGCGAACGTACAGATGAAAATTCCTTTCCTCGATAATTTTAATAAATCGGACGTATAGCGAAATAATACTAAATAATAATTAATAACCGCGATTCGGATCTCGAAGAGTTATAGTTCACCAGATTCCCATTTTCACAATCGAAAGGAGCATGATCGATCGGGGGGCGCGCCGAGGGGTAGTCTTTCCCAATAAGTATCCCGCGATTCGAAATCCGTCTGTGTAACGGTGGTACGTGATCCATCGATCCGCGGAGTGATCTATCGAGCGATCGGGATGCACGATCTAATCTGTTGGCTGTGTTTCTCGTGGACCGCGGACAAAACGTTCCCATCCACGAAACGATCGACAATGTACGGGACACGGGGCGAGGGCAGGGAGCCAGCCTCGCTTTCTAAATCATTGTCTGGAATTATTCCACGCAACGAGGCCCGGTGAAAGAGATTTGCATTGTTAATCGAAAATCGAAACAATCACAAACTGCTCGGCTGGTGTGCCAAGGGAAAGACGCGGGGATATATATCGATTATTCGGTGCCCGGCAAAACGTTACAAACGCTGCGGCGCGGCGCGGCGGCGGCGGCCACGTAAGGTGGATAGACCTCGCAATCATCCTCCATCGTCGGACCGGTCGTCATTACCTATTCACTGCCATAGATCATCGACCTCATTCCTCCCGGCTTCGAGAAATCAAATTTAATTTGCGAGCCCCGGTACCCCTGATTGACCATTACTTTCTACCTCGCCGAAGATTGTTGTTCTTCGGGAACGGCAATCAATTGTAGGAAAGCCGGGCTCCTCTGCGTTCAACGGCGATTTAAGATAAACCTTTCCTGTGATTGATTGGAAACCGATGGGAATGCGCCTGTATGAAAGGGAATCAGATACGGAATGCTGCTATCTGCTCCATTAGGTGTCGCCGGCGATCGATCTTCCAATTCTCTAACGTGTCTCTGCCTCTTCAGCATTCTCTCCTCGAGGATCGATGAGATTTTATAGATAGTTCAATGTGTTAGCCACCTTAGCAAACTTGGTTTGATCTTGTCCGAATAACAATGGACAATTAACAGTCGATTTACACGAAAAATACACAATTTTTCCTAGAAAGATCTTAACTTCTCATATACTCAAAATTGTATGAACATCTCCACTCGCAGATTTTCTTTCTATTAGTATTAAACGAAATAAAATATTAATGTGGTCAATCCACGTCAATTACTCCGAGGATAAAAATTTCAAATAGCCAGAGGTCCAATCTAACTCGCAAGGGACATCGTTAACATGATTTCCGGAAGCTCCTCTGCAACCAGTATCAGTATTTCATCGTCTACTCTGGTTACTCGCGAAAATTGGGCAAACATCGATCCGATAAGGAAACATTAATGACGTTCTTCCTCGAGGATGGATGAGATTTTATAGATAGTTCCATGTGTTAGCCACCTTAGCAAACTTGGTTCGATCTTGTCCGAATAACAATGGACAAGTAACTGTCGATTTACACGAAAAATACACAATTTTTCCTAGAAAGATCTTAACTTCTCATATACTCAAAATTGTATGAACATCTCCACTCGCAGATTTTCTTTCTATTCTTATTAAACGAAATAAAATATTAATGTGGGCAATCCACGTCAATTACTCCGAGGATAAAAATTTCAAATAGCCAGAGGTCCAATCTAACTCGCAAGGGACATCGTTAACATGATTTCCGGAAGCTCCTCTGCAACCAGTATCAGTATTTCATCGTCTACTCTGGTTACTCGCGAAAATTGGGCAAAAATCGATCCGATAAGGAAACCGTCTGGCTCAATAATAACATTAATGACGTTCTTCCTCGACAACCGATGCTGATCGTCATTTTCCTCCTGGCATCATGAATTTTCGATCTAACCGTATGTAAATGCTTCCTGGCCGGGTTCACAGTGATCCGACGACCGCGGTCTATGTGGAGCAGAAAATAATTGTCGCAATGGACGCGCCTAAGTGAACATTCACGATCGGTCGCGGTTTGTTCTAGTTTTTCATCGATCGTTACGGAGCATTGGCTCGCAGCAGCGGCGTTGACACCGGCGTCAACCTCTCGAAAGGGTCGATTAAGCAATTATCCCTGCCGCGATTGCCGCAACGCAACCGATTATCTGCTTCCTGGTTATATTCGCCGCCGATTATCCGCAATTTCCGCTGGAAATTAATTAATACCCGGCCGTAACGTCGGCCGTGTATACGTAATGACGTCTTTGCATTCGTTTGGCTCGATCGGCTGGATAAGATCGGTGTCCAGCGACCGTGCAGAGGGGTGTGAAGAATTAAACCAGCAATGCACAAGGGCGGGGCACCTCGCGGGCTTTGACACGTCGATCATGCTTGTTATCGATACACGCTGCTCGAAAAATCGGCATCATTCGTATACATAACCTCCGTCTACCGATCTCATAAAAACTGGATCGCGAAAAGAATTTTCTTCGCTGACTAACGAACTTGTTATGCTAAAAATATAACACAATTGAGCCTTACGTACGTTCGCATCAACATTGCATTTTACCGAATGGTATAGATGCATGAAGATTACTTATTAAATTTTTCAATTGTTCAATCTATCTTTTTTGTGACTCATTACTGCAGTTTGCAACTGCATCGATGCACTTCTTTAAAAAATTACAGTACACAATACAACTTTCCTGTACAATTTTTTTTCTGTATTAATTCGATTGATGTGTAGCTACTATTTTTTAAAGAACGTACTCGATGCCAGATTATTGTTCGCAGTATAAGCAACGCGTACGGTCCGTAAACCTTTTTGTCGATATTATATTGCTTTGTGGATCATATTTCACGTCCTTTTATGTTGATGGAAATATAACTTTCATCTTACTACATGTTTAATTCATTCCACAAGACTGTAATGGAAGTGAAACTTCTCTACAATGGCCATTCTACTTTAAGAGATTTATATTTACTTCCTCCATCGTTTAAACAATTATTTCTTTAACAGGGCTTGCATAAGCGAGCGCGAAGCTATTTATTTTATAAAAATCGACGAAAATTGGGGGATACTTTCATTCGACACTTCACAAAGCTCATGGAGCGTATAGAGTATTCACTTAAGGAGAAACAGTGTGCCATGCACAGACCCATCGGGAGACTCTCGTTCAATACTATCTATGAGTGTCCAGAGACTTGATATTATATTAATACGATAGAACTCTTAGTACAACGAATTAATCTCGATAAAATCTTCGAGGGAAAGGGGTGAAAAGAGGTACGAAAGCTCGTCGGTTCGTAGAAAATTGTTCAGCCGATCGTTTTATCCCATCCGGGATCGGTAGCGAGGCCTTCAAAGAATTCCCGTGGCCCTTGTACCGTACATACAGTATCGTTTAAAACGCTGCACGGCCCGTCTCTCTCGCTCGCTGAAATTCTTTCGTTCTCGGGTTCCCCACCCGCTTCTTATCCCGAGACACGATTTTTCTGCGGGAACGTAATAAATTTCCTCGCCGCAACGGTTGCTCAAATCGCTTCCCCATCGGTATTGTCCGGCAATAAAACTTTCTCGAGCGTAACGGCTCGCTAATATAACGAGCATCCTTATTTGCTTGTTTCTGCGGCGTTCGACGCCTTCGACGAGGTGTTTATGTGTTTATTTATCGTTTATTTATTGCTTATACTCTCTCCCCCGCATTTTTCCCATCGGGCTACCGTGCTGCGGCTCGTATCGACCCGGTTCGATCGTTCTATTTGTTATGCTAAACGAAAATATTTTGTGCAACGATTGCGGGCAACACGGCCCAAATAAAGATTTATTTAATTTAGAGACATCGTGACGATGTTGTGTACTGTTTGATATTTCACTCAATTTCCCAGTCTAATTATCATCATCAATGGTAATTTATTTTTTTAAGATAACTGTTTCTGTAAGATGACACGAGTTTTGGTAATATATGAGCATCGGCAAACATAATTTTGTTCATTCATTGTTGCCATCATCATTTAAGAGAAAATCTGCAGACAGTTCGTGTTAATAAATTGATAGTCGGGCTTAATCTTAATACATTTTCGAACAGGTTTTTTGCGATTCCCTAAGGGCTGTAGTCGCGTAGTTATTCTATTGGCGAAAGTTATACGTCATTGTCAGTCAGCGGCGTAATGACAGAGCGGCGCGACGCCCGGCGTCACCGCGTCAAATCGGAATTGTCGTTACTAACTGGTCCGGGACTTTCGCGCATTAGCCGCGTTTTCTATTCGCGGGAAACTCTGCGGCCATCATCTACCATCGCAGTATTCCTTTCAAAAATATTTTATACAACTGCATAAATATACATAAACAAATGGACCTCGTAACAAGAGAATTTTCTACTGTTTTCCAATACGACAATATTTCTAATTTCTTATATAAAACATGTATCCCAAGCTGAATCTTCTCTTGTTAGTTCAATAGAATCATATAGGCAATTTCTAAGATTTTAAATAATAATATGAAGGGTGTCTCATCTATTGACGGTACAACCGTGGAGGGGGTGATTCTACATGAGAAAATTGGTCGAAACTATGCAATAAATTTCTTTCATTTGGCGCCTCGTCGTCGAGGTAATCGAATTTGCAAAAGATTTAACAAACACTATAAAATAAATGAATCCGAGGTTCGAAAAATCCCGGAAAACGATGAAAAATCGGCGCCTATTTTTCGAAAGCAATCAAAGTGGCTTTCGCCCGGATCGAGAATTTCAATTTCCATGGTTCTTGTCGCGGGTCCGGGGTCGTTTCGCGTGTATCCCGGCGACCGAAGACAGCGGACAAATGGCGGGCGTAAATCACTGTGGGGAACGTGGAGCGCGCGAGGAGGAAGTGGCGGTTGGTCTCTCGGTGCCGGGAAGCAGCGATCCCGAAACTAAAAAGGCGTGAAAAACCATCGGAAAGAATGATTTCTAGAATTAACAGGGATTTTAAGCGAAGCAGGCCGTTTCACCGTCGCGTCGACATTAATATTACCCCGGGTTTGCTCTTAGATCGATCTCGCGGGCCCGGTATTCAGTTTCAGTTATCGTCGGTTGGATCGGCTGCCGGACCAAGGACGCTAGGCTAGATCCAACGATTACTCGTCCACCGGCCGGCGAGATCTCTCCCGATCCTCGAAGAGGACTGACGGATCGATTTCATTATCCTTGCCGAGCGAGCTCGTACGTCTTCTCTCTTGCGGGCTCCTTTCGCTAGCCCTGTAGACCGTCCGCGGCGATAGCGATTCAGGAATGCTCTCTCGGCTATCGTTCATCAAGGCGTCAGTATAATCTCATTCTACTCTGTTACAGATTTCCTGTACCGGCACAGTGTTACCATCGATAACGTTAATACCGAGGTCGAGATACTGGACACTTCCAGGTGCGAGGTAAGTTCTTCCCTGATTCTTCGGACGTTCTCCTCGTCTATCGTTTCGCAGCGGTGCACGGTTAAATTTACATCGGTTCCGGAGCCAGTTTGTTCAATTTTCACGAGCAGCAGTATTAGGGTGGACCTTATTTTTCGACCAAAAAATTTTGGGCACGCGCCCCCCCCCCCCCCTAAATATTGTTTGATGTCATGAAAAAATGATATATCCAAAGTTTTAGATCAATCGGACGTCGGGAAGGCGTGCCTAATCGAGCGCGAATTTTTGAAATAGAATAGTAACTGCGCGCTCAATGCGATGAATATACTGAAAATTCAAGTTAAATATTTTAAACCTCCAAAAATATTATAATTCCTTACATGCACTCAAGTACAAGTGTACTTTGTACGAATTAAGATTATTTCACATTAATTAGCCTGTCTGATTTCACATTCATTAGTCTGTTAAAAATATGCTCTGATTAAATATAACATATTTATGTCGAAAGTTAATTGATCTCCATTTTAAATTAGTATAAGAATACAAATAAAAGAATTAGTACTTTCAATAAAATACATATGCATAAATATTTATAAAAATATAATAATTAGTTAATTGTTATATTGAAAATATTACATTTTGGTACTAATATAATCAATATTTTGATACAAGAAGAACATTTAGTCATAATAAACAGTCTTTCCTTCAAATATTCCCATTCCTACAATATTTCATGTTTTTCGCAACTTCAACGTCAATGAGGCACGCCTTCCCCTTATCCGATCAACTTCAACTTTTGCAGGAATTATTTTCATACCCAATAGCACAATTTTGGGGGGAAGCGTGAAAAAAATCTCGCAAAAAAAATTTCACCATGTATAGCTAAGGTCCACCCTAAGCAGTATACGTTCTCTATGTATAGCAAGACACCGAGTGTTAGGGGAAGAGTGGAGCCGTGTTCACCGTGTGCAGGTTTTATGTAAATTGAACCGTGCACTACTGTGTCCGTTTGGTTTTCTGAATTTCGTGTCCGCGTGTCACCTCGTGTTTCTTGTCTCCTTCGAGCGCCAGACTAATTTCACTCGGCCGAAACGAGATTATGGTAATGGGAAACGGTCAGGCAGATCTCCTAACGCCAGACTCTGCTCTTATTGACTTTCTTTCCTGCGAAAGCGACTCGCGGGGTGGCGAGTTCGCTTGAGCGCGACCGACCAAAACGGAATCTCGTCTTCTTGGCGACTGTCTCCGATTCGGTGGACCGTGGCTCTTCTTTCACGACCAGGAATTAGCACGGATGCTTAACCTCCTGGCTGTGTGTGACGAGCGCAGTTGTCGCTGGAAATGGCGATGTTTTGTGTCGCGACGAAAATACTCGGTGCTTTTCCCTGGTGGCGTTTACGATCATATAAAATTGCGGACAGTTTAAAGTTTTTCATCAGTATCGTTTAGTAGTTCTGTTTGAGTATTGTTTGTAGATTTTTTATTTATTAAAATGGATTGAAAACGAGATGCTTCGGAACGAAAGTGCAGCATTTATGAAAGTACTCGAAACCACATCCGTGTACAGCCCGGATGCTGTAAGACTTTTTTTAAGATTTTTTTCTCTCTCTCTAGGGGACGCCAAGTGTGAAAACTAAAATGTTAGGTGTATCAATGAATTATCCCGCGGTGTCGAAGAGATTGAAGGCTTTCATTCGGTCGTGACAGCGCTCGAAACGAGGAGAGAACTGCGGCTCGGCGCGGTGCGGTGCAGCAACGCGTTGCTCGCTGATTATCGCGGAGTTTTTCCGCGGGAAGCTCGCCACCTAATGATCCCGGATTATTGATGGATACATGACACAGATTGCCGTTAAAATCTCACTCGGACACGGCCGGCACGGCGCCGCTCGGTGAAAATGTACATTTACGGCCGTACGTTTATTTGACAGACTGATTTGCCCGCGTGAGTTATACCTAGTCGCGAGCGTTCCGTACCGGCTGTAAATTATCCACGCTTGCAACGGGATCGTCGGCTTCGATTTCTGTTTCACGCTGCCACGCCGGGCACCTCGCAAATCCTCTCTTCCACTTTCCACGCGAATTTCGCCGGTGCGTGCGCCGCCACAGTGCGACGGATTCACAATTAAGGGGACATGCGTTTCGTGGCCGTTCTTATTACAGAACTTCAGGAATTGTTTTCGGGAAAATTATTGAACACTTTGTATTAGGATTTTGCACACATATTCGTCGGTATTTGAGGTATATGTGTGATTTTATTCAAGTAAAAATTATCAAAATTACTGCAGTTATATATTTTTTTATAGAGCATGTTTTAGAAAGCATGGTTTGCCAGGATTCCGATCTTTCTTCTGATCGGTAACAAAACATAAAAATAAAATTTGGCTTTATATTTGCTCTACGATAATCTAAGAATTAAGAAATTCGGAAAATAGAAAGAAAATTTTTTTTGCGAAATGGCCAGTATTTTACAATATCGACCCACTGTACAGCATGTACCTGGCGAACGCGAGAGACCCATCAAAGGGGTCTAAATATATCTTCTTCTGCAACGGGGCCCCGAGGCAGTCGATGGGGGCCCTTAAGGGCCACGTCTGTCACACGTCAGCCGTACAGGGAAAATAACAAGCGTGCGTACCCCCCTCTTCTCTGCCCACCTGGTCCTCGGCCTGGTGATTTTTTGGTTATCGATCCCTCCCATGGGAGAGACTGTTTTCGTGGAACTTTCGTTTTCGTCTTTCAGCTCCGGAATGCTATTCGACCCGCTCGTAAATAACTTCCGCCGCGTATTGCAAACATTCGGCGCGGAATAATGAGAATCTTTACGCTCCGCGATTGTTGCCAGATGGAACGGGAAAGAGTGCGGGTTGCCGGGTGCAGATTCTAGAAACGAAAGTTCGTCGTAACTCGAGCTGATCTTTGCGAGAGTTTTATTAAAAAAACTTTACACAATTGCGTGACATTTAACCATATTCGATAAGAATTAAACGAACCTCTATTCAGGTAAATCATTGCGTCGATGCGAATCTTCAACAAGCTTTACAAAATTCATTTCCACTTAACAATTCGACAAAAATCAAAAACAAATAAATCGGCTAGCCTCTTCGAAGTCCAGTTTGAAAGTGGCCGGTACGAATTAAAAAGTTCAGTCGAGGCCAATTATTGACGTCGTGGAAGAGGCTGGCTGGCTGGTTGCCCTCGGCGCACTTTCGAGCGGCAAACAGATCAGAAAGCCGAAAAGGGTCCTCGACCCTGGCAATTGTTCCGAGTCAATCATCGCGTGCGGCAATAAAACGAGAGAGCCTCGAGCGCGTCGCGGAAAAAGAAGGATGCGTCTTGTGCGCGCGTCGAAGTCTCCGATCGGCGCGGCGAGACGCCGCGGATGGACATCTTTAGCGATCAGTGTCAGGGACAACGCGACCAACAAAATCCGCATTCTAGCCGGTTGCCTTATGTACTCTCTGCCCGGCATAATTCTTGCCGTTAGAAACGTATCGAGGCTCCCGGAGGGCGTGCGTCGAACGCGCGTCTCCTGCGCTCCTTCTTTTTCTCTTTCTTCCTCCTTCGTGGTCTCCGTCCGTTTGGCTCTCTTTCTGCGTTTCTTCTCGAGTGTTTCCTTTTGCATTTTTTCCTCGCGCGTAGAAGCGCGCTCGCCGCTGTGTACCGCCTTTTATATTTATCTGCCTCGGACGGCTGTAAACACGACTATTTCAGTTTATGGGCTCGGGGACGCGGACACTAACCGCCGCGAACACCGGGAGACGCTCCTTTTTTCTTCTTCGTCGTATTCTTCGTCTCCTCCTTCTTCTTCTTCTTCTCCTGCTCCTCGAGGCAGGCGTTAGACCGATGTTCATTGTGAAAGTCACGATGAATCATTTGCTCGCGCCGGGTATTCGACGACGAGACGCGTTTCGCAATCGGCTGCCGTTCGTTCGGCTGGTTTTCGAGGGGACCGAGTATCGAATAGAAAACAGACGTCGAAATAAGCAGTATAAGCCGTCTGCGGGCCAAATTGGTTCACCGCCTTTCGAATTTTTTCGGACCTCCCTGATAGCGCCTCTCATGCGAGGATTTTCTAAATTGTTAAAATTGTTAGGCGACTTTGTATCGTAGTCTAAAATACTGGGTCCTGTATTATTTAAATAATTATATTGTTTGCTTCGAATCGTAGATATTTTTTTCTTCGCAATGATTAGAATTTCTCTAAGAGAAATCCCTAACTCTTATAACTAGTCCCTAAGAGTATAGTAGAAAAAGAAAATTTATCGCCAGGCCTGGGCAACTAGTGGTCCGTGACTCGATGACGTGGGAATCGACTTGGAATTGCATATTATTGAACGTGAATGATTATGATCATTGTACGTTTTGTTTCAATCAATATTTTGTTTATCAATATTCTGTTTATCAATTTTACACTTGCGTATCATAAAAAATTGCACTTGTGTATGTAGGATATTTTGGCGATGATTCAGACTGCGAATATTTATAAACAAACCTTGCAGCGATATTACGCGTATTTCATTTCCTTCGTGTTTCAAAATTCATGCACGTGAGTGAAAATATTACGCTCAAAACAGCTTTTATGAGTCACTGCCCGTAACATTGTTATAAGAGTGTTTGTTTGCAAAGTAATTTTTTCCCCAGCGAATAATCACATCCGAACCTGAGAATTTAATATACAGTTTAAACATTAAGTTTTCCAATTTAAATGTACATTACTAGTTGAATTTGATGTCTATGCGATGTCGATTCTCATGAATTTTAAACAACATTCAACCGACTTTATTAGCTAAATTATGTGGTGCTTCATAGGCAGCTGGCTGTGCACTTTAATTTAACATACAAATAGCTCGTTGCGCCTTGTGGACAATGTTCGACAAACCATTTCCCTGGTGTAAATACATTTTTTATTAGATGTAGTAAAAATACCAAATTTGTTCATTCCTATTCACACATCTGTTGACTATGAAATACTAACACGTGGTGTTACCACCAACACTTATAAAAATTCACATTGTCACATACTAATTTATAAAATCAGACGTCCAATGCACGTACAATTCAATGATTTATATATTTTGAAAATACAAATTCTTAAATTTATGAAATTAGAAAATATTAATATGCAGTACTAATATTTATAAAAATTCCCATTTTCCGGTGCCAATTCATAAAATAAGAAGACTGCTGCTAGGTTTTCCAGTTTCTAAAATTAGAAAATGCGAACCCCCAGATTTATAAAATTAGAAAATGCAAACCCTCAGATTCATAAAATTAGAAAATGCAAACCCTGAGATTAATGAAATTAGAAAATACAAAACCAGAGATTTATGAAATTAGAAAATACAAAACCTAAGATTTGTAAAATTAGAAAATACGAATACTCGGACTTGCAAAGTCGGGGAACACGAATTCTCAAAAAGATAAAACACAAATGACACCGATCTAACTATAAATGCATGTTAGAAAACAGCGGTGGAACAATCGTCCTGACGACCTTCTAATACCCGGTGATTTACACACAGTTTTTGAGCAATTCGACCAGCAACCGTTGGCAATAATTTACGACGGGTAGAACAATGGCCGCCGGGACGGTAATAGAAAAAGACCACGGCGGAATCTCAATGAGGATTCCGCTCTACCTGCGACAGGTGAACACAGCGATCCGTGAACGCGGCCTCAGCCACGATCCTCGTTGTCTCTCTCTCTCTCTCTCTTCCCGTCTGTGTATCCATGTGTCGGCGGTCGCGCGTGCAGTCACAGTCGCCTAGATACGAATTTAAAGGCGATCGTTATTCAATTCAAATACGCGCGGCTAACGGGCCGTGTCGTAGGATTTCCGCTTCGACGTTCGCGTGCGGTTCGTAACCGTATTCTAGAAGAATCGGGTTAAGGAAGGTCAGGTCGGGACGATCGGCCTGAAACTGGCCGATTCCGAGGAGATTTGGGTTAAGTAAGGTCAGGCTGGTTCAAATGAGCGACGCCGCCGCCGCCGCCGCCGTCGTCGGCTCCGTTCCCGAGACGCGTCCTCCATATCCCGGTGCTCCTTTTTCGGGGCTTGCACACTTTCGGGTGTCGACGACCTTTAACGCTGCCGAGAACAGACCCGCGGAATGTCTTTGACGCTTTCTTGCGCCAGGATTGATCGGCTTTCGCTGCACCTCACCGCCGAATTCTCTTCTCTTCGCACTTCTTCACTCGTTTATTAGCCACCTTTTTTTTTATCCGCATCTTCCGAGTTGCGACTTTATTAACCCTTTCCACTCGAAGCTGTTTCAACTTAAACACATTTCGTCTTCTGACCTAGAATGTTCCCACGATTTATGTTCTTTCGTGCATCTGAGGTTTATTGCAAGACATCAATTTTTATCAATTTTCTACGTTCACGGAAATTGTAGAATAAACTTTGTTCCTCGGAGTCATAGCTTTCGAGAAAATCGAGCTTGACAATTCAACGGAACGCACGTGGTATTACGTACGAATTGGCTGACGTGTCTGTGCATGACTACCGTTTCTACTTCTTGTAATTACTAACGCACTCCTGCTCGATGAACTTTGAGACTCGATTTTCTTGGGGGAATAGGTCTCCGCTAAGAACATTTTATCGTACATACACATTTTCGTACTTGTACGTATTACGTTGTTTTATATTTTGTAGAATTAGATTATCGATAAATAGGAAAAGCCACGGTGTTTAGTCATTTAGCTTCAAAATTTACTAAATGTATTTGTTATCGATGGTCTTACTGTTCCTTACGAAATACACTCGATAATTAAATTTTGCTAGCAGACGGAAAGAAAGAAATCAGTGTCGGAAGCGGACCGAAATTACAAAATAAAAGAAACTTTCAAACAGGTCCAGCATATGTATTCCGAACAATAGCGTACTCAAACTTTAATTTATTCCACGGACTAAAACAAAGCCGCAAGGAAAATGTATTCCATTAAGCGAAGAAAACAAGACCACGAGCAAAAATCTTTTTGCGCATCCAGTAGCTGCTAAGGCAATTATCCTTGGCTTTTTTTAAACGTACCAAGAACTAATCAAATAACCATTACGTTCCCCGACTTATCCTTCGCAGCGAGAGCATCGCGCGACCATCCCCCGCGCAAATTACCAATTCCGCGTGTCCCTTTTTAGTCTCATTTTTCGGGAATCGGTTAAGTACCGAGATTCGTTCCAGCTGATTAAACGAAAAGAGAGAGAGAGAGAGAGAGAGAGAGAGAAAGAGAGAAGAAAAGAAGAAGAAGGAAGAAGCAGTGAAGAGCAACGCAAAGAAGAAAGAGACAAGAGGAAGAAAAAGTAACAGCATCGGTCCGCGGCGACTAACACGCGCACCTGTATGCACGCGGGCCTACATACATTCTCTCGTCTCGAAAAGGAATCCAACCGTATTCCTTATACGCGGTCCTCGTACTCACGGTACACTGACTCGTCCCGTCTTATTCGGTAGCCCCGCAACAAGACACGATCGAGCCCAGGTTGTTTTTAGCAAACTGGTTTTTCTACCCGGGGCTTACAATTACTGGCTTCCTTTTTTGCGACGCCCCTCTCCACCCCTACCGAATGTTTGCACCTGTCGCTTAAAAGGCTGCGAACCGTGGACCGGGACGGTTATACCGGGCGTTTCGGATTAGTGGACAAAACGGAGATCAAGAGGATTTTTAAGAGACTTATCGACCCGCTCCCTTTTAGTCCACGGTGTCCATATTCCGCGGACCCATTCAGCGGATTTCGATCATTCATTCATGTACGCCAATTTCGGCCGCTCGCGCTCCACGATAATTGAGCCGTTCGCTGCCCTGAGCGATTAACCTTTTCAGCCTTTTTTTGCAGTTCACTGACAAAGCGTTCGAACGCTTAACGAGTCGACCGACAAATGTTCTAAAAAAGAACCCCGCACTAATCATATGGAAAATCTATCCCGGTAAAATCAGTTGGATTTTTCATATGCTTATGATCTACTGAACAAAAGATGTAATGGGCACAAAACTCAATAATGGACAGTTGTCGAGTTATAATCAGTGAAACATGACAAATTCGAGCTGCCGGATACTCAAATCTCTGGAAGTATATTTACTTTACACACTTGCCGCACCCCCACTCCCGCCACCCCACTACTTCGATTTTCACACGGACCTACTACTCGAGTGACGGAACCGTGGGGTTCTTATCTCTGCGGTGACGCGCAAAGATTTTTGTTACAGATTTCTGTTCACAGACCTTTTCAAGGTCATTCAAAATTCAAAAATAACGACACCACCTAGCAAATTTTGTGAAACCCTACTATTTTTGTTTCAAACATTTTTCCAAAAAATAAATACTTCCCGAGATTTGAGTATTCGGCAGCTCGAATTTGTCATGTTTCACTGATTATAACTCGATAACTGTCCATTATTGAGCTTTGTGCCCATTACATCTTTTGTTCAGTAGATCGTAAGCTACAACATATGAAAAATCCAACTGATTTTACCGGGATAGATTTTCCATATGATTTGTGCGGGGTTCTTTCTACGGAGTCACAGTAATTTATTGAATATAATTGTGCTTAAATTATTATTTGGTTTCTTCAGATCCTAGTAATAATTCATTTAAAACTAATTTTTATGCCTGAAATGCACAATTCTTCGTCGCTAACTCCGTGTCATAGCAAGGGGTCAATTCACTGATACGGTTTGTCGAAGCTCGGAAAAATCAATCGAGCACCACAAGAATGCCAAGGCCCCTCTGTTCACTCCAAAGACGTCGCTTGGCTACCCCTAACAATTTAAGAGAGTGCCTCAATAATGATAAGAATGTAAATTAAGTTATCATATTCCTAAGAGGTCAACAAATATATATAACACCCTGCAACTATAGCAGTAATACCTAGATATTCTTCGAATACGTAATTTCATGTATAAAATCTAGTGGTCGCAAATGATGTTGATGCGACCGGTATAAATAAATAATTAAAAAAGACCATTCCAAGACAAAAGACTATTCCAAGGCAATAGGAGCGTGTCAACGAGGGATGCGCGAAACAATTTTCAGCGGAGCGGTCTTCGTCGCTTGCGTCGATTTAGTTGCAACAATCCTCCGGGATAAAAGGCATTCGCGATGTGTGCAAACGTGCGCACGGTGTCGCGCCGGTTAACGCGATTCTATTTGTATCGAGTCGATTCGATCCCATGCCGTGCGTTTCACAGATTCGTGGAACGCCGTTTCAATGGCTGGAACATGCACCATACGGCGCTGCTGCACAAGATGCAGCTCGCTGGTATAAACAATGGCCGCGCGCGTCGGGAGACCGTCTCCACGGTGCAGCGAGACACGCCGGGACCCGTGCACCGTTAAGTGCATAGATTCAATAAATAACGCGATACAGGAAGCTAGTCGTGCCACCGATTTGTATGTACGCGATCCGGCGCGGCGGCCGGCCGGTCCCCGGTGCTCTCTCGCCGGATCGATTGATCGGTCGTCGCCTCTATCCGACCGTCGAATCGAATGATCGTTATCGGACGATTATGCAACTGATCATTCGCGCCGGCCATCCGACACCCGTGGAAATTCGAGTGGCCGTTCTAATACGCCGTTTAAAGACGATGTTTAATTCTGTCATTTATATACGGTATTTATTGTGTACAGCGAGTCGTGTTCGCGACGCACTCGTACGCTCTTTCACCTTTTAGCCGCCGCCTGACTTTTCAATTATGAATATTTACGAGGATGTAAGCAAACACAAGTGAAACTGAGACAACTAAACATCGTTAATCAGCGTAAATATTAGAAAATAGAAAGACTCTGAATCATTGCATCCCAGCTTGTATAGGCTAAGTCTCGTGTCCAAAATTGATATATTGTCGTCAGACAGTTAAAGGAGACTTATAAGACTTTGAATCCCTGAAATCTCTGAATATCAGCTTGTATGAGCCCAGTATCTAGAATTGATAGATCGACGTCAGAATCTCAAAGTTGCAAAGGCTCTAAATCTTTGAATCCCAGCTTGTGTCAGTTCAGTATGATGTCAAATATTGATAGATTGTCGTCAAAGTGTCAAAGAGGAATTGAAACTCTAAAGGAATTGAGACTCTAAATCTCTGATTCTTAGCTTATCTGGGCCCATTATCGTATGTAAAGGTGATAGATTGTCGTCAAAGTGTGAAGGTGGAATCGAAAGTCTCTGAATCTTTGAGACTCGAACCTCTCCGGACGAATCTACGCGACTGATCCCTAAATCTGGGTTTCCAGTAGGCCAGTGTCTTATCTAACTATTATATGTAGTTTCTAACAGCGCGTTTCGATCTCCTCCCTCAACGAGTGAACTATAGTGGACGCGGTAACACGGAAACGGCACCTGACAAAATCCCAGCACGTGCACACACGAGATCGGTTAATGAGCCCGTATACAAAAGGGAAATACGAGGCAGTGGCAAGATTAGGCCACGGGTGTACCGTTTACAATGGGATTTTATAGCGGGGCGCGATATATCGTCGCAAAGGAGTTAAAGTATCGGCTGTCGGATAGCGGGTTTAACGATCTCTGGCCTGTAGTATGCCCGTAGCTGGCTACCCAGCGCACCAATGCCACACTGATCCACATCGATATCGATATCCGTAGATCCTGTTCTTACGCAGACGTTGGTTGGGCGCATTCCTCCTCGTTGCATTCCCGTGGAACCAGAAATCGCACTCTGGGATTCGGCACGAGCCTCTAGTGCTCGCTTCTCTTCTGGGACAGGGAAGATGGATTGCACGGGACAGCGTGGAAATGAATGTAGAACATGGTTTCTCTGGCTGCTCTTGATTACTCGACTCATTCAGTTTGCGTTTCTCATTGCGTTCCACGCTGCTTCTTCCTTTTTTATTTGAATATCAGGCGACCAAGAATTTTTTACTTTCTCGAAGTGAAAAGTTACTCGCTGCGCTGCTGCGAGACGGCAACCAGTCTACTGGTATCAAACTTTTATGCTAGTCTGCGGTTTCATGCAAATTTTTTATTATCAACATTTCACGTACCTTTACGAAAATAACAAGAATGTATTTATTCAGGTTTTTATCAATTTTTAACGCAGTGTGTGTCCAAGGAAATAAATTCATTGAATAAATTCCCCATAAATAGGGCTTTATAAGTTAAACAATTGAAGAATTTAGAGTTCGTCATTTTAATGGTATCTGTAGTTCTAGTCCTTGAAATCTTTGATTTATTAGGCACAGAATTTTTTACTCAATTGTAATTTGCTTCTGTATGAGAAAATAAATTTTTGTGTACAGTGCTTCATTTCCAAAGGATTGAAATTTAAATATTCCCCAGTCCTGTTGAATTAGATACTTAATGTGTCTGTCCATTGCTTGCCATTTCTACATTGCACCATTGCGTTCAAGATTTCACCCGGCATCGCACTATGTTGCATAGTTAATATCATATAGCACTTACGTTAATCGTGGTCTAGGTACAGTCATCTTCAAAAACTCGTCTGATTAAAAGGTTACCTTCCAATGGATAATCCGTGTACGGAATTTTTACTCGTCATTTATTACACTCCCAATCACCCTAACAAAGGAAACTTACAACACACCGAACGTAACTTAAAGAACTTAAGAGCGTCATTATCTCTGTCAACTCGAAATGTCAGTGGACAACAACCGACAATTACCTTTTTATTAATCGACGATTTGCAGTGAGTCGGCTATTCTTAGCCGTGAAAAATGCGCGATTACGCCACTATGTATCTACGTTGCAGTATACAGTTTCGACAGCTCTATATTAAAGATAATAATGGCTGGGAACTAGTGATGTGCAGAGTGGTCTGAACCTAAGAATACAGTGACATTTTAATATTAGACAATTTTTATTTCGCACAAAAGATCCGCTCGGAGAAGCGCTATGAACCTACCTGGAATTTTTCGGTTCAGAATGGGGGAACGGATTTTTGCTAAAGACCCGTGCCAGTGAAACGGTAAAATTCCGCGTGGCACAGCACCGTGTAGACACAGTCTCTGCAGCACCCGGCGCGCGAGGCTTAGGGACAAAGGCAGCGGGAGCTTGCAAGACGGACGGTAAAGTGCATAACCCATGCGGCGGTTACAATCTTCCCAATTATCCGGCCGCCGGGGAACGCATCCATTCATTGGCCGGCCGCAGATACGGCCCGCAGATATACGGATTCCCTAGGCGTATCTAGCGGCGCGTAAAGTCCATTCGAAGCCGGGGCCCCGGCATTTCGACGCGATGTTTATGGGGGAAGTTAGCGGGACGTAACCGCTTAAAGCGCGCATAACCCGTCCGACCGAACGCGCTCTAATCTACCGAATTATCCATTTCCTAGCGTTTCCACGTAGCGTTTATTTTCGCGAATATCGATTTCGCTTCCAGATAGAAGTCTCACGGTCCGGAGACAAGGAGAGAGAGAGAGAGAGAGAGAGAGAGAGAAGGAGAGACGACCGAGCGTGCCGGAGCGTGTCCGTGGGTCGAGGTGAACGCCGAGAGTGCGTTAAATGCGAAGTCAGTGTCGAGATACCGGTGTTCGGCTAAAGTGCCGGAGTCCATTCAGTATTGCTCAATGAGCGTGATGTTGTTAGCGACTTTCCAGCTGGGTAAAGGGCGCTCGGGGTGGTGGAAGCCTTCGCTCGGAGGTGTTAAGATAGCCCCCTAAGATCGTAGCTTTGCGGTCACCGATCCGGGAAACAAATGTTCTGATAAACGGAGTTGAAGGTTTTTCTGCTGTTATGGGCCTCGTGGGATGGGTACGTTCTCGAGCGAACTGATTCTCGAGTGTAATAATTATTCGTGTATCTATTGCCGGTCCCCTCTATAAATATAGGGGTTACCTTCGATTTTGATGGAACTTGCGGATAGGCACCGCGAAACTTTAACCCTCTGAGTCTCAGAGTCGCCACTAAACTTGCTCTACCATTATTCACAATATTGTTTACGTTATTAAATATGGTGCTATCTAATCAATTAGTAAACATTTAAATATTGTATAAGGTATTATATCAATTTCATATCCATAAAATGAAAACAAAATCATACAGAATGAAATTATTCTAGGTAGGAAGAAATGTTTAATTTTCGAGTTAAACTAGCTCCGAGTGCGAAGGGTTAAAATATATTTTACTTGCATTGTTTGTGTGCGAGGGTGGAAGTAGCACCCCAAACTGTGGTGAATGCAAATATTTAAAAAATTTTGTGGTAGAAAATTGTTTTTCTAAATAGTTTTTAGAAAAATTGTAAACGAGTTACTCCGACTTTCAGGTATTTTTAGAGTTGATGCCTATGTAACGTAGATGTTTCATCGTATTCGGATTAATGACGAATGCCAATCTAATGCGGTAGGCAGTTTCGATTCACCTCATTACATGTGCTCCTTCGCGGTCCATCGACGGCCATTTTGAAACCACGACCCTCTTCTCTTTCTCCGCGAGTTGATCGAAACCTAACCGCGGGGACCGAGGAGGTCGTCGCGGTTTCTCCATCGTGATTTCTGCGCTGACTGTAATAACAAAACGCGGATTGTTTTAACCGGACGCAGTATACTTTCATCTCGGGGATAATTTCCACGTAAATGGTTAGTTTAAAACACCAAACGGCGGGACTTTCCTCGCGAGACTATGATATCCTTTCGAATAAACGTACGTGTTGTAGTCTATCATAGTTGATAAAATAATTTGATTAATTTTATTTAGTCGAGTATCTTGATTGATATCTCATGAATAGAAAGCGAAATGAAATGGAAGTTGACTTTCTTCCTTCAACGATTTTGATAAGTAAGAATATTTTTATTTCCCCGGTTTGATTATTTATGAGCGGAATAATATTGTTGCAGTCCATTCTGTGGACTATTCGAGAAATAATTGTTTTCGAACAGTTTCACGAATATTCAAGACTTGTCGCGCAAATATTTCCCTGTTTTCAAATATGGCAGCCGTGAGTCATGCCAGTTTTCGTTGAAAGGAGGAAGTATCTTTTTCCATTAAAAAAAAAATGTCGTTCCTTGCTCTGGCTTTAGTAACTCGAGATAACTCGAAGTCTTTGTTCATCAAGACAACAGTCAGTTCAAAACATCTTTATCTGTCACGTGAGTCAGCAGTTCTTCCATTTTTATCCAAGAGTCAAAACTTAGGCACGAGACAGTTCTTGTCAATCTCCGCAGCTTTGTCTCTCGGTTTCTATATCTAGATCCTTTGTCTTTGGGTATCGAGTGTTCGCCTTTAATTCGTTTTATTTAGCTCCAAACGTAATTATAATCTACTCCACTAGAGAACAATTACACGTTGTACTTTTTCTAGTAATAATTATCTCCTCTTCTCAAGTCTTTTACCTTTTATCTTGTTACATACGTCTACGGAAGGAAGTTATAGACAATGGCTCTTGTGTTAGTTTTCTTTTCCATGTTTGCTACATTTATTTACATTCTTCTTGCCAGAATTGCTGTACAGAGCAATTAAAATTTTTTTACAATCTCTCCCATATCTTGCATACTTCCCGGTACGACTGTCCCAACAAATATTCCTCGGATTAGTGTTTACATGAAATCTTTCAATTCACCGTATCTGCTGAAGTTTCTCCACGCAACAACTTACAGAGATTCGCATGGAAATGCTCCAACAACTACTCCCCGGATTAGTGTCCGCGGGAAGTCTCGTCCTGTGCTCCTTCAACTATTTCCATCCCACGTACCCTTCATCCTGCCGAGATTCCTGCAGCCAGACTCAGTTAGCAGGTAATGCAAATGTCCGCGCGAGAGGTGAAATAAAACGCAAACAGCTGATCTTGTTCCTTTTTCCGCGGCTGTCTCTCACAATGCCGCGCCGCAAAAGGCGAAGAAAAGCGTCGGCTCGCCGGGCACGTGGTGAGTCTGAAACGAAAGGAGACCGACGACGACGACGACGACGACGACGACAACGACAACGACGACGCCGCTCTTTTTGTGTCGTTCTGCCGGGCCGTCGCGTACGCGTACGCGCGCGGAACACCGCGATCGTGATGTCAATCACCAATGAAGACAGTCACCGTGCCGACTGTCACTGCGGCGATCCCCGTGACAGCAGCACGCGCCTTAAGCTGCATTCACAAGCACAAGTGTGACAGAGCGAGCGAGAGAGAGAGAGAGAGAGAAGGAGAGGAGGACCCCAGAGCAATAAATTCTCCGCGGATGTTTCTCGCATGTTTCTCGCAACGCGTTACTGCTAACCGATGTAAATTCCCAAGCTGTCCCTGGCCTCTAGGACTTAATTAATTCTCTTCCGCCAGGCCGCCGGATCATTAATCATCGATTGTTCCGCGAACAGTCAAGAGAGCGACGCGGACCGCCAGTCGATCTCAACTGCTTCACCCCCTTCTTCTTCGTCTTCTTCTTTCCTTTTTTTTCTCTCAATCGATTAGATGCCTCGAGGTGAACTCTCGGTCGTCCTATGTTTCTCTTTCTTTCGCGCAGGTTGCTCGCCGTGTCGATCGACCGTAATTTGTAGATCGAGATCGTTGTAGATCTTTCTGCGGACGCGAGCGGTTCAAAGGGGAGCTGTAAATCGTACAATGTAGAACGTGGCGGGTGGACCAGTCGGGAACGGTGATAAGGATTCATTCAACTTTGTCGATCCTCTGCACCTTGTTCTAATGGGTCGCGGCACAGTTTAGTTGGTGATGGGCACTATCGACTAAATTCAACTATCGACTAAATTCAATTATCGGCTAAATTCAACTGTCGACTAAATTCAACTATCGACTAAATTCAACTATCGACTAAATTCAACTATCGACTAAATTCAACTATCGGCTAAATTCGACTATCGACGAAATTCAACTATCGACTAAATTCAACTATCGACTAAATTCGACTATCGACGAAATTCAACTATCGGCTAAATTCAACTATCGACTAAATTCGACTATCGACTAAATTCAATATTGACTATTTACTATTGAGTCGCGATACACTATCAACTATTTAGTCGATAGTTTTCGGTCGACTGAATTGCTTTACTGTGTAGGGAGCTTAAACCATATACAGGGTGTCCCACGTAACAGTTTTCACGATTTTTTAAGTACTTGCGATAATCTGACAAAAGATATTTTCAACAAAAGTTGATCAGTTTTCGATTGGCTATATATTGCAATAAAAAAGTTCGAGAAACATTTTTTTTTATAGTATTGTCAAGGTCATCTTCATTTTTTTTAAATGGCACTTTGTATTTTTGATTTAACAGTATTACAGCCCGTGTCAAGACGAATTCAACGATCTATTATACCATGACCTTCGGATGACCTTGAAGTGCCATTTAAAAAAATGAAGGTGGCCTTGACGATAATAAAAAAGAAGTTTTCGAACCTTTGTTTTTATTGGAATGTATGGCCAATCGAAAACTGATCAGCTTTTGTTTAAAATATGTTTTGTCAGATTATCGCAAGCCCATACTTATGGGTTATGAAGGATCGATATTCGAAATAACTGTTATGAGGGACCGAAATTTTGGTTGATATCGGTTTAGATTACGGTCCTACGTACATGGATATCGGTCCTAGGATAACGGTCTAGGACCGATATTTTTTCGGTCCTATATCGGTCCTCATATCGGTTGTAATACTTTTTGTTGCTCGGCCGATGCTTTAGGCACGGCGACTTCTAAGGGTCCGGCCGATGCTTTGGAATTGGTGGCAAAGAGACCGGTACCTTATTGTCGATTGCCGACGCGACCGTTGACTCGACGTCATCGGTGACGCTTTTGCGGGGATGCCAATCAGAATGATTTCTTAGTGTGAGAATGATTTACAAACGTTTTTTTCAGTATTGCAACATTTCTAAGCTAACGAACTTGGCCGTATTTTGTTTGATCTCACAACTTTTTACGGCCATAGAGAACTTGGCTCCTGTTTACAAGATGTTTTTGTTGGTTCCTTCTTCATAAGCTCTACATCTTGTGCCAGGCTAACTACCATAAGCCTTTCAAAACTGATCTTCATTTTTGGGCCCTATTCATTCTCTAGCTTCTGGACTTTCTCCGCAAGCTCTATGTCCGCGGGTGCCAGTGTTTCACAATTTACCCCCCTGAGGTCCTTGTTCACGGTCCCCGTTCCTTAGGCTTTATAGCTACCTCGGAAGTTCCACAACCGGCTCCAGACGGTGTGCTTAAGACTATTGCACAAGACTGGTCCGATCGGAATTTCGCCGAGGGTCCGTGCAAAAGGTTTCCCTGTTCCTCGCGAAGATAAGCCCTGAGAAAACGGTAGGTGGCGGAGTCGCGGGCTTGTCGGTTCTATTTCCCGGGTTGCTGCGGTCGGGTCTCTCTCTCCGCGTAACGATACAAATCGACCTTATAAACGGTTTCCAAAGCCAGGGTCTTATCTCGCCGGGGAGATTTACGTGACGAGGAACAATGCACGATGGAAATATTAATCGTGGCAGGACGAGGTCGGGACCCGAGCCGGCAGCCACCTACCCATTTGTTGCTCGATTTCCTACGTGCTCGATTCCTCGAGAGCGCCTACCTGAACTCTGCTGCCCTTGTTAGTCGGTTATTATTATAGCGTGGCGCGCGGAACACCTACCGCGATCCTCGTGATCGATCGTGCGCCCAGGCCAGGGGACCCGCGAACGATAGGTTCTCTCTCTCTCTCTCTCTCTCTCTCTCTCTCTCTCTCTCTCTCTCGGTTAGAGTCTTGGGCGGGTTTCTGCGCGCACACGTATGCGAGATATCCGAGAAACCAGGCAGCAGTCACTAACATCCAGGAACAACAACAACAACAACAGTATACAGCAACACAGGATCCGAAGCCGGTGTACCTCTCCGGCTTTCGCTGCGAGAGCATTGTGCGCTCGCGCTCGCAACCCGGGTGAGGTAGCTTAAAGGATTTTTCTCGCGCTGGCAAAATGTTAGCGACTTTCGCTTCCGCGTTACATCAGCGGCCGTTTGAAAATTGAGTTGACTTTCATAAATATCGTTAGCCGCGCGAGGGGACCGAGGGCTGTCAACGTGTCGCGCCGGAGAGCATCGGCATCGGGATCGAGAACGTCGCCGGGGATTAAAGTCGGAATAAATCATTGGTAGAGTCGTCCGTCCGTCCCTCCGACGCGACGCGACGCGACGCGACGCGACGTCTCGTTGTCGTTGTCGTCGAAGGCGGTGGCAGCGATGGTGATGCCGATGTCGATGGGAGCAATGCCGGCAAATCGTGGCGAGCTCAGAGAGTTGAGTCGAGTCGAGTCTCCGGCAGCCTCCGCTGGTATCCTTCTCGGATGCAAATGAGCGGTAAGAGTGCGTTCGCATCATTTATCTCGTCCCGGCACTCGCGGGCAAAGACCCAACCCGCCAGGTACCGTACAAGGGGACCACGGTAAATAAAATTATCGTGTGCCTAATGGTGGCACGGTACGGCTTATCAAGCGGACGCCGCACGGCGTGTCGGTGCGGTACGCGATCCCATTATGATACCGGGACACCGGGAATGCACTTACGAAATCGGCGACGATTAAAATACAATTGATTAAGGGAATGGGACCTCGCGAGCCGGACCTCTTTATGCCGCGGAATCACCGGCCCGATCGAGTAATCCACGTGTATGCACGCGAGCGATCGATCCAACCACACCCGTGGATATCGGTAACAGTGGTAAATCGGTTCTTTAAATATTCACGCGCTCCTGGATAAAAGATCCTGGTATTATAATTAGACAGCTTCGATAATTTTGTCTCTAACCCCATGCCCTACGATTTATTTTACGGTTTCAGTTTATTAGAACCTTTTTGTAGACCGCAACTTCCTAAAAAAAGAGAACATTTATATCAATTGTATGCCTATACATGCTGTTCAATAACTGTAAATTAACAAAATCAAAATAGAATTTTATTACGATTTAAAGGAAATTAATAACATAAATGTTTATTAGCCTCTGTTCAGAATCTTTATCACGAGTCTGACACGTTATTGTAGGGCAAGGGGTTAACACTGAACTTACCACGGTCAAATGACCGGGATTTATTATTGCAATTATTGAAAGTACAAAAATTCATTTGCGGAAAATAATGCAATCAATTTCTTTTTCCAAGCAGCTATGCTATATTGAAAGTTATGGGCAATCTGAATACATTTACCGATACTTTTAACCCGGCGTTGGATAATTTTTTCAAGTAATGTAATTTAAAGATTTAAAGTTGTATACTTAATGTGTTATATTCTGCTGTACCTACACTACTAATGTATAAGTATGTTAATCCTAATGTATAGCTTTATAACCCCCTATGGCGAGTTCCATTTAAGCTTTCAATAAAAAAAAAAACATAAGATTAGGTATTGCTTAAGAGGCTTGTAATTTTACAGAGTAAAAACGCGGATCCACAAAATTAAATTTTTATTATTTAAAAATACTTTACCAATGAAACATCTTTATTTTACAACGAAAATCTACAATCTCGGGGGTCTGTGCGACTCCACCTAACTAACGCCGAGTTAATGCTTGGTGTGCATTAGTAAGAAAGGAAATAAACTAGTATATCGAAGTTATTTTTCTAGTGAATGGAATAAAAATATTCAGAAAATTGTACACTAAAGCACTGCAACATTAAAACTTAAAAAATGATTCCGTCGTTGTTCACGGCATCGTGTAGAAATCATTCGCCGTCACGCGGAGGACCGAAGTGCAGCTCTCGCGGATGCACCACGCTGCGAAGATCCAGGTGCGTTTGATCGGCGACCACGCGGGCCTTACCAGCCTCTCGTGGCACACTTCCCCAATTCTCGCATTGTTCTTCATCCGCATACATACGCTCGAAATAAATCTTTTTCGGGTAGAGAGAGAGAGAGAGAGAGAGAGAGGAGGTGGAAAGAAGAAGAAGAAGGAGGCGGCGGCGGGCGTGCTTGCACCTCTGGCCTCGTGACCGGACGGTAATTGCAATTGCCTCTTTCGTGGGAGGGCCGTGGGTAATTGATAATTAAGCGGGCGTCGTCTACCGGCCGGGCCCGAGGACCGAATTTAACGACGTTGTTCCCCCGCCGTGTTAATAATACGATAACTCATCGTAACGGATTAACTTGGCCTGCATCCCCGTCCCGATTGTCCGTCACCGACGAACAGTTACCGGAATCGTGACCGAGAATTCTCCCGGCGACATTAAAGACCGATCGTGGAACACTTTGTATCCTACCGAGTCGCAATTCGATTCGCTAGTTAATCCGATCCTGCCATTATTTTTCATATATCTGCTAGATCTATTTCAAATCCTGCATTTCACAATAAACACGCCGTGTGAATCTTGTGCGCTTCATGTAAGCCGATTGCGGATTTTATGCACTTGCGACAAAAATGGTAAAATTTAAGATGGTAGATGGATGAAAAAAATTGGATAATATTTTCAACATAATGCGGATTTTATGTATTCATAAGAATAATGCGTAGCTGTCCTTTAAAACAGAATAAACAAAAATTCAAAAATACTGTAGTAATATTTTCATTTTATTAAACATATTAAGAAAGAAAATAAATTCCTATTTCACTCCAGTTCGTTACAATTCGAACATTTTTATTTTGCACAAAGAACCGCAGTATAGTGATGCCGTATAGCGAGACCTTAGCACGGGATAAGGGCTCGTCGAATTCTATCTTTACTTTCAGGCGTTTCCATATTTCCCGATAAAAAAATTCTTTTCCTCCATCGGTGCGATAAAAGCGTCTATCATCATTAGCATGATGATGCTTTGTCTCCGCGAAGGAGGTCAGAGGTATTTTTATATCGCGCGCAGTATAAAAGTGAAAATGATGTCCCTCTAAAGATTCCGAAGTGCTCGGAAAAAAAGAACGTCGAGGGCGTAAAAACGCGGCAATAATTGACAAAAGTTCCCGGGTCGATCGTATCTCGCGCATGTAACGATTACCATTCGATGTCCGAGAGGCATGGAACGAGAACTCGATGTGCCGCTTGTCTCTACAATACCGTGTGTACAGATATACCTACTTCCGCGCTGTCGCGTTTTGCAAGCATTCGAGACAACAGGATCGACATTTCGCCTTGCGGACCGGCACGCGAGCAATTTTTGACGAGAAACGCGCGATACATTCTAAAAAGATCCCGAAACGTCGAGGTAAAAATACGCTGCACCGGCGAAACGCAATGTATATAAGAATACCGTGGCAGAGCCGCCTGAAATAGCCTAAGCCGAGTCATTTTCGGAGTCACCTTTTTTAACTTCGCTGGGATTGCGGGTAACGACTCGGAGATCTCCGAAATTGTTTTGTCACGCACGGTATTCGCGGATAAACGCTGGTTACGCGGAATTCGGCTTCGTTTGAGACGACGATGAGTTTTAATGCAGTGAAAAATATTTTTAATCTTTTATAATCTATAGAAGCATTTTAAATAAATGCTTTTTAAAAGAAAAGAGGAAGACACAAGCGACAATAATAGTTTTTTGGAATATTCCTTACGAGAAAAATAGGATTTATCAAGATTTTATCGACGATCTTTTTAATTCATTCCTTATGTATTTTGGATAGCATAAAGTTTATTCTATACTAAATACAATTTTTAAATCGCAGTCTTCGCGGCATACGTGACAGATCATTTTCAGAAAATTTTCTAGACAACAAAAATAATATTCATTAAAATTGTGATCGAACAGCTTACTTACTTGAAGTCTTGAAGACATACTACACGATAATAAATCTTTTTTTAAAAATATTATTACTCTTTGTTTTACATATTTACTTAATTTATCTGAATTAATTTATTTACTTAGCGATGCTTGCTTTCCCGATTTAATTTTAACAAAGCGAACAACGACACCTATCGTTCTTACGTTACCACACTATGTAAATTGAATGAAATAAGCTAGGCACAGCACCTGCTCGCAGGCGATGCACAGATATACTACGAGTATAATAAAATAGTCGGAGTCCATTCAGGATTACAGATCTCTAAACACACAAAGCAGATACTTGATATGTATCATATATGCTGCGCGAGGCATTAAGAGATTAAATCGTTACGAAACATCCTTTGTTAATCCTGTATAATTCACTGTACACATAAAACAACATCAAACTGTTATCACACATATTATAAAACCATCATTGTTAAACAATTGTTATTACGAACAAATTCTTTTCTGTATGTCAAGAACAATAATCGCGACTAAGAGTGTGTATAAACGAATAATATTGCAGAATAAATTGAAATAACAAAATGATTAAATAATCTGCAAAATTTGTCCGAAATAAAAGACAGCTGTTCGATGGGCCTCGTAATGAAATAAAATATTTCCGTGAACAGAGTGAAACCCCATCTCGGGTGTCCGAGTGTTCGTACGCCATAAGGAGCTCGTCTCTCCGAAAGACACGATTCGCAGACGCGTATCTAGCAGTATCACCTGGAGGATAGAGCCTAGGCGCGGCGTGTGGGTGTTTCTCGGGCGAGTTTAAAACTGTTTCGGTCCGGTCACTACCTGACGAAGCCAGACGAATGAAAGTGGTGTGTAACGCGATACACGGGGGAAAGGTGGAATATCTCGGTTACGTTGAACCCAGCCAGGAATCAACGAAACTGGTCAATGGGGCCCTCGTCTTGCTCGGTTGGTGTATCGACGGACACATTCAGCCGCGGTGGTTCTCGACTTCCGCTTCGCGAAAGTCGCTTAACGACGATTTCGATCATCTTTTCTTCGAGGAGACGTTGACTCTAATACCACGGCCGTCCACCGTCCGATCGAGCTAAATCTAGTTTAAGTAACGCAATAAAAGATAGAGAAAATTCGCTCGGGATCGAGGATTAACCGTTTCTGATACGAGGTTTCTCTCATATCTTCATTTGACGGGTATACACACGGTGGTCCGCGAATACGCGATACCAGCTCCGAGAGTCCGCAGAAATATTCCTATGGAAATATTCACTGAATATGCCATCGAACGCTGAAATTTATCGACGTGGACTCGATAGAACTAGGTTTCTCGTGTACTAGAATCACGGTGATATTTCGAGTCTTTTAACAGTAAACCTAATAGAATCGCCCGGCTTTATATTTATATTATTTTACAATTATTTAAATTTATAAGCTTTATTAGCTTTTCGCACTCGGAGCTATTTCTAACTCAAAACACGAAACATTTTTTTATTCGAGAATATTTCCATTCTGTACAATTTTTTTTTTCGTTTTTTGCATATCAAACTGATATAATATCCCATGTAATATGTATTAGTTTAGGGCATTTGAAATAAACATTCACAATATATTTCACTTATTTTCAATTTATTTTTATTTGAACACGGAAGGCGCGTTTTTACTTTACGAATGACACATTGTGACTGACAGTCGTAGACGAAGAATTTACCACAGGTCCGCGGACCCATCTCGCTTGTATTGAAATCGTGACGTGAAAGAAAGAGAGAAAGGAAAAGATAATTTTTGTATATACATATATATCAGACCTTCATAAAATAAAAGAATAACCAACAATATGTAAATGTCTAGTATTTATGAAATACGAACAAAAATAATAATGTGAACAATATTTTTAAGAATGGCATAGCAATTTTCAATGGTGCCTCAGAGTCGCCATTCGAGTTGCTTAAACGTCGAAATTTTGTACTTAAGGGATATAGTTTGAAATTTTATCAGGGCCAGTAAAAATGTTCTATTGTTAGATCTAGTTGAGGTTTCGATTTACAAGTCATCCTATAGATCAATCAACACAGCGTCCCTCCGTTTTTATACTTTCTAGGCATGTATATCACGCAGGTGAAGCGGTTAGTGTTGTTCTCGTAAAACTTTTTACGTTTCTCCTCCCGTTTTTGTCGATCGTGAAAAAGTGGTCGTGCTGCGTTAACGGATGGTGCTGAGATAGTCTATGAGGTGTCTCTCGAGGTCGTAAAGTAGAAGTAACGTCACATAGTGTATACTAATCAGTCGTGTCAATACATATATGTATAGAATTCGATAACAGAAAATTTATCGCGGTAGTAGCACGAAGAAATAATCGTTCGAAGTTTAAAAAAATTCACAGGTAAATAAATCATATTTCAATCACTATACGTGTATAAATAGTGTCCTTATATCGATCGTATTTGTTGTTAATACAGAAATATTAGTGCTTTCAGAGCAATTTGTTACTAAATTTACAAAGCAATTTTGAAAATTAACAAACTAATTCCGACGTTTCGATCTTTGTTTAGATCGTCTTCAGGGGTTACTAGAATTGCGTCGGTGAAAATTTTGAAATTTAGGAATACATAACAAAAAACTTTCAAATTGTAATTAATATTATTGAAGAACTACTCGCTAGCTTTGCGAAGAGAATTAATAACTTCGGTGAGAGAATGAAATAAATGTTTATACATATACATATATACTTACAGACTATACATATGTATATATTTAATCATTAGTTTCTAGACATTTCACAAAAATTTCACAAAAAATCCCCAACAATTTCGCTAGCCTCCAACGTGAACACAAAGGAAACTTGAAAAGATAAATTGAAAGTAGGCAACTAAGTACTCGTCTATCGACACGAGGGTTAATTAATCACTTGGCCGTCCGTACGAAAGAAGCGCATAAGAAAGTCCTTAGCAGGTCACTCGAAAATTTATCGCTCTTCTTCGAAAGTTGTCGCGGTGTCATCTATGGTAGCTACCGTTGTCCGACCAGGAAGAAGAAGAGGAAGAGGAAGAAGAAGAAGAAGAATAAGAAGAAGTAGCCAGCAGCAACCGAGTAGAATATACGAGCGGTGCTCGGACGATTGCGCTTGCGGATCGAGCCGGGTAATTAAGAGGACGCGCGCGCGACCGCACACGGGAAGACGGAAGAATGGTACCTCGAATGGTCCGCTGGTGGGCGGGGATGACTTTCAGAAATTTCGATTTTAGTGCCGGGTGGAGAGGCCTCGGATCGAGTTGTAAACGTCCGGACGCGGCGATTTTATGAAGAGTCATTCAGCTTTTCCCTCCCGCGGCAATAAAACATTTCCTGAGCGTGAGTATTAACTGCTGGTAATCGGCCCGCCGTAAATCTTCTGCCACCGCGCGCGTCCATGTCCGTGCGGACTGCGCCTGTTTAGGAGATCCACGGAGAGAATATCTCTCTCTCTCTCTCCCTCTGTCTTTCTTTTCTTGCGCAATGCAGAGCCGGCCAAATAGGTGAGCGCAGGTGGATGAAACCGGGACGAGAGCGGACGGCACTCGTTTTGCGGTTTGCTACGGTGAAATCGAGGGATCCTACGGGGTTCTAGGGGGATTGCGTGGTCTGATGATGGGATTACCATGCTGTTAGGGAGATTTGTTGGTTTTCGGAAGCAAGGGTAACTATTAAATAAAAAATGCAAATATACTTTCTTAACTGAATTTATACGATGTTCTCTCTACTCAAGCTATGCTTTCGACTGAACGAGCTCGGTAGTCCATCGAAACAGTTGAAAACCGAGTTGTTGAAAAGCACGGACCAATCAGAGCGCGACCTAGACGCACCGTTGGCACGTTCAGCCAACCACCTGCCGGCTCGCCGCGCTGAACGTGCCAACGAGCGTCCAGGTCGCGCTTTGATTGGTCCGTGTTTTTCGTTAATAACTCCTAAACAAAGTCGCGGGCGCTATTTTTGTTAAGGAAAATGTCGCCTCAAATGACCCAAGGAACCTCCCATTTCAATTTAACGCAGTAGTTTTGGGACACCCTGTATAAAA
This sequence comes from Lasioglossum lativentre, assembly GCA_916610255.1. NCBI lineage: Eukaryota > Metazoa > Arthropoda > Insecta > Hymenoptera > Halictidae > Lasioglossum > Lasioglossum lativentre. The sequence goes on along the minus strand of OU744355.1, from coordinate 28,906,568 downwards.
AGGTACCGCAAGATACATTGAAACGGTCCCGCAGATACGGTACCGTGAATGTACATACAGTTCTCCGGAACAATATTAATTTATGTAAAATGAATATATCAATAAGATTCGACCCCGAAGAAGTCCCTGAAGTGGCCGCCTTTAATTCTTGGGAAAATTCAATTATCTTCTGTTTTGAACAAAGTGTAAACATTTTCGTGGACAGTGAACATATAAATATTTTCCAGACAGAATTACCAGTGAAATGACGAAATAATGATACGAAATTTCACGGAAATTCAGAATGGTTAACGCTCGTTAGATCGCAGCGCATAATGATAACAATTCAGTCTGTCACCTCGTTTCTCCTCTCGCATCGCATCCATCGCTCGTTACAACGGCGGTGAGTTACTGTTACGGCTTTCGCGAGAGGGTTAGGAGGGAAAGGTGAGTCCGGTGGAAACGGTATCGCTCTAAAACTAGGAGTAATAACACTGTAACTCATTGTCAGTGGCCGAGTAATAACAGTGGCTTCCCGCGGAGGCGGTGGTGCGCCATTTTCGTGGAAACGTGTCTCGTCTGGCAGAAACAACCGGGAAAAGAGAGAAACATGTAACTTATCGATCTTCTACTTATAGACCTATATACATACGGAAAACAAGATATCGAAGGAATATTCGCAGAGTACTCCCTATTATAAGCTTCGAAACACTTCTCATGTGGAAAATCCTACAACCAAACTGAAAAACTTGGAATTATACAAGAATTAAAAATTTTGTTTATTTTCCTCGAAATGTCTCGTTCTACATTCAAATAAACCAGAGTTGGGCACAATTTTCATCTCAATAAACATTTCGAATAACGAATAAAACTTAAAATTTTTTTTATTCATTATTCGATGGTTCGAATATAAAAAGTATCTTTATTCGACGAGGATTGAATAAATAGTTATATTCGACGAGAATTTATCCGACGAATAATGGTAATTTTTTTTATACGAAGTGGTTTTATTCGAACTTCGAATAATTTTTTCATCTTTTATCTGTATCTTTTATTTGGAGGTTTTGAATAAATCTTTCCACGACTACTGCCAACTCTAATAAACGCGTACCGTCGAATAATGAATAAAAATTTTTTCAATTTTTATTCGTTATTCGAAATTTTTATTTAGATGAAAATTTTGCCCAACTCTGAAATAAACACATTGACTGACATCTTGTGCATTTCTGAATTTTATGTCCAGAATTAAAACTACCTTTTATTAAATATAGTTTACTACGTTTTATTAAATAAATCTTGCCCAACTCTGAAATAAACACATTGACTGACATCTTGTGCATTTCTGAATTTTATGTCCAGAATTAAAACCACCTTTATTTAATCTACCTTTTATGAAATATAGTATACTACGTTTTATTAAATAAATTGGTTTGATCACATCCGATTGTATCGATGTGATTTTTGCGATTGCCGATTCGCCGATCAACGGTACAGTAGCAACATCGATAGAGCATTCTCGCGTAGAATCGATTTTTGTTTTAGACAGCTACCACCAATTATGGTTTCCATTGAAACTTGAGTATCCACTTGGTTTCTGTCGCCGCAGCTGGTCGTTACCGACAGTGGCGTATTTTTCCCACTTGTCGCCTATGTTCTTTGGTAGCGAGTACATGCACTTGGCAGCTACATTGTACGCGTTAGTCAGTTGCATAAGACGACCGAAGAGGAGACCCGTTCGCGGGATACACCATGACGTGGCTTGCCAGTGGATTTTTCTACTACTTCCACCGTGTCCCTGAAAGCTTCTTCCGTAACGAAACAATGCCCCTTTTCAAGGGCAGCCGTCTCACGCTTAGACATACCAGTCACGTGCTCTATTACACGGCAAGATTCTAATTAGAGGGAGAATGGAGAGAGAGTAGCTCGATGTCGAAGAAGCGGAATTTTTCTTGATGACGTGGGACACGACCCTGGATCCTCGACATTTTCAAAGGAGAACACTCCTCTCTTTATAACAGTTTGTCATCCTGCATGACTTCGAATTCGCCGAGGAATTTGCCGTAAATTATGCTATAACTGCAGATTTTTCGTGATTTCTCCACTGAAATAGTGGAAGTATTTTCTATGATTCATATAAATTTCGAACTCCTTTGCGTATAAGAATTGCTTCTATTAGTCCTTCGGTGCTCGGATTGGGACTGTAAGGTCCACTAATTGAATTTATTATAATTATCCTTCAATTATTTTCGAATTCCTCGACGAATTCTTATTTTACCAGGAGTCCTTTCGCGTACAGAAACAATATTATTACGTAAGAAAAGCTCCATGTTTTTAGAAGAATTGTCAGCAAAAAAATGGCACTGGAACGTTCAAAATTAATTTTACAAAGAGCACATTGAAAACGTTCGAGAGAGGAAGCTAAAAACTAGAAAATAATCAATATCGTCGCAAAACCGGTTAATTGTGTCTCGCCTCTGCCGTGCTTCACGCGATCGCACAGTAATCAAGAATTCCCCAACAAAAACCGAGCCGGTAAATGAAAATTTATTTAAAAAAAAAAACAACGCATTACTTTCCCCATCGACGACAACATCCAGGCAATAATTTTCGCGTGCAATCTTCATTTACTCGATTTAGACAATCATTTTGTGCCCTAATGGTAAGCAAGCGTTGTTATTCGCGCAACGTAGAGTTATTATTATTGTTGCTGGTAATGTTGGCAAATTTCTATATTTAACGAGGTTTAGGAACGGTGTGTATGGCGGTTCGCAAGCCCAACATGGCTCGGATAATGACCGCTTCTGTCGTTTCAGCGTATCATTATTTCCCTGCGTCGAGCATGCGAGTGCTTTCCTCGGAGCAATGACAAACAGAAGTAATTTGAATGTTACCTTGCGCGATCGTTACACGGCTACATAGACTTCAATTTTATACGAGGCATAGCACGATGTTTAGGGGTAATAAAGGACGATATGGGCCGTTTTAATACTGTTACGGGGTGTTTCCAAGCTGTTGCGCTGTCACGGAAAATTTTATCGCTTACATCTCTCTCTCTTCCTCCACTCCCGTAAATGCGTTTGCGCGAGCACTTCATGCTGAAATTAATTTCGGTAGCTTTCGTCGCTTCCTCGAGTGAAATCTCGAAGCACGGCTTTGCCATCCGGAGCCCTTCGTTAAAACTGGACTGTGGATTTTAGTCGACTAAAAATTTCTTTATTCCCTTGAATAATTCAAATAAGCTGAAAATATAATAGATCGATATTTGAAAATTGAAGTGTTTTTCCACAAAAATGTAAAACAATTGGAACGGTGCAATCAATTGTGCAATCTACCGAGTATGTAACGAAAATTCATGCTGAAATTAATTTCGGTAGCTTTCGTCGCTTCCTCGAGTGAAATCTCGAAGCCCGGCTTTGCCATCCGGAGCCCTTCTTTAAAACTGGACTGTGGATTTTAGTCGACTAAAAATTTCTTTATTCCCTTGAATAATTCAAATAAGCTGAAAATATAATAGATCGATATTTGAAAATTGAAGTGTTTTTCCACAAAAATGTAAAACAATTGGAACGGTGCAATCAATTGTGCAATGTACCGAGTATGTAACGAAAATGTTCCAGGTCAGATGTAAAGTGCGAATTCGCAAAATATTAATTTCGTGGTTCGTAACTAAGAAGCATTGTACGGCGGAGATAGATAAAGATCGTCGGACTAATCTCGGCGAATGAATGAAATATTAAAGCATTCGACTGGACGGTTGAATAGCAGCGATCGTGGAACAAGAACAATCGGCTCGCGCGAGTAATCGCGGAACGGGAAACACAAAGCGGAATCCAGCAATCGAGAGACACATTATTAGCAGACAATATCGCTATCCGCGAAAGCGAATAGCAGCGGATCGTTATCTGCCGCACGGACACGGCGAAACATAACTTGACCGAGACGATCGTCGCTTATCCCGTGGGATCGCGTGGGCGTTAAAGCGCGTGGTTCTCGCCCACCTGAATCGATTTCAAATGGACACCACGACCGTCCGAGGCTCGTTTCGTCCTATCCGAGTGTCCTGTTAACGGTCCAAGTCGGTAAAAAGTACACCCGATCCCTTTTTACCCTTGGTCCCTTTTACGACTTTCCGCGTGTTCCTTCCTCTTCGTTGCTCGCGCTAGCTCGATAATCATTAACTCGGATATTTGAATCGTTAATTAAAACACCGCCGAAGCCGAGGACGAACTTTTATTTCCAATTATACGACCGCCGACGCCATTTTCATTGCGCACCGTTCCTTGCGAAACATGCTCTTTCGATATTTATTTTTATTTAAAGACGTTCCGCGGATAGAATGGTAATCGCCGTAATCAGAGTGCGTGCAATAAGCGGATACAAAATGAAGAATATATTTACAAATGAATCGTTTTATTTTTCTACTAAGTACAATGTATTTACTTTTTTTAACACTAGGTTTACGGGTTCTAATATTTTTAATTTACGATTATTGGAGGAATTCAATAAATTTATTTGTTTGGATATACAATATTATTCACAAAATTTCTAAAAACTTTGATAGATACGTTATTTTCATAAAGTTATATGCAATAGTTACTTTTTGCTCCGTAAATTTAGTGTAAAGTAAGTTAAATAAATATTTGTCTTTCATCGATAATTTCAATGAAATATTTAATTATTAGGTAGAAGTTAGATAGACAAGATTGGGTTCTGGCGAACACCGCGTATAGAAATTGTTTTGTTTTCGTGGACGAAATTTGATGCCGAAATGCGACCATGTTATTCCACGTTTCCGAGAATTCACCGTAAACCTTGGCATAGTGTTACGTGTTTGCTAATTAAAGGTGGTCAGCGGAATGTGTAACACTGTTTACAGTCGGGATTTCCGCGAAAATGTTCCTCCTCGCGGAACAATTTTATTTTACGTTCGGACTTGTTCTTTATGTTTGTTGAATTAATGTAAAATACATAATTCTGCAGGAATTGTCATCACGAATTAGATGAAAATTTTAAAACAATTTTTCCTTTTATTCATATCTCCGTTCACAATTTCTAAAATTACAATTAGACTGCGGATCTTCATGCAAATTCTAAATTTCATGGTTTATTTTATAAAAACCAGTATGAGGAACAATCAACTAGAAAATTCTTTATGGAATTGTCATTAATGTTTGTTACCGTACACGTTTTCTTTTATCTGAAAAATGTACATATACCGTTTTGCTTCTATTCATCTCCGTCCACAATTTCTAAAATTATAATTAGACTGCGGATGTTCATGCAAATTCTAAATTTCATGGTTTATTTTATAAAAAAACCAGGATGAGGAATAATCAACTAGAAAATTCTTTATGGAAATGTCATTAATGTTTGTTACTGTAAGTACACGTTTTCTTTTATTTAAAAAATGTGCATATACCGTAAATGCATATAGATCCACAATCTATTTATAATAAACGTTTGAAAATTCGTGCAGCGACCGGTGTGTAGTTTGTTGCCAAAACAACTCGTCGAGATTAAGTCATCGTGCACTCGGTTTGTCGGTAATCAATCGCGCGGCTTTTCCAGGAATTGTTGTGGTATTCGTCGCGCGAGCGTTACCTTCGCGCCATTTCATAACAGACGGCGGGGTCATTACGTCGCCGGTGCGTGTGGGCCTCACATTGCACAATCCGAAGGACTCGCGCACGCAATTCCGGCATTGCGAATACAATCGATCGATAAATATTTATGAACGATCGGAACCGCGTTATCACGCACGCCCCTACCGGCGGTCCCCTCGTCATTGTCATCGCGGATGTCCCGTCGCCGAAATCATTACAACGGTGCCAGGTGTGACTCTGAGAAATCGTTAGGCGATCCGACAGGACAACGAGGGTCAAACAGGGAACTTGAATTTATGATGTATTTATGCAAATTTAGAATGCGCATTACTCCTTTTGTATCTAATTTATTTTATTGGGGGCGTTTAGGGTATCATTTTTGAGCGAAGGAGGTGATTAGTCGAAACAGATGGATACAGAGATTGATCTATTCTAATAATCTAGTCATGCAGGTTTAGAATGCCCCTGCACTTTTTTTTTATCTGTGTCTAATTTTATTTGGCTCGTTCAGGGTGCCATTTTTATGCGATAGATCAGTGGAAATATATTCATAGACACATTTATCTATCCCAGTGATGTATTCGTGCAGATTTAGAATCCTCTCTGCGCTATTTTTTTTTTTGTCTGTGTCTAATTTTATTTGGCTCGTTGGAGGTGCTATTTTTGTGCGATAGAGGTGCTCAGTTGCAACGAATGCATAAAGACATTTATCTTTACCATTGTGTTTACTTAATTGGTGCGAAGATTTGTATCCTGATCAGTTCGAAAAGAGGTGGGTTTTTCGGGTGCGCGTTTCCGGAAATCGTTTTGTGTACCATTTTTAGGCATGTGATATTTCGAATAGTATTCAAGCCCTGTTTACATATTATTTTCAGGTTCCACAGAGGACCACTCAGGTATTATTCTCAAGGATTGAGGTATCATAAAAATATCGTTCGCGGATACCATTTGTAAGTGGTATTTTGATTTTGCTCAGACATCCTCCTCTGATGTCGTGAATTACTTTTCTTGGGTCTTGGGCTGGTTCTTCAAACGCTATTTGCTTTGTATTCGAATGTTGTTTCGAGGTATTTATAAGGTACCATTTTAATATTCTAGATTGTACGAGACATTGCATTGAAGTAGCATTAGGGTGCCAGAAATACGTAATTCTTAAGTACCATTTTTAAGTAGATACTTTGAAAACATTTTTCACTAACATTCAGACTCTGTTTAATCATATTCAGGTGCCATCAAGGCACTAGACAAACACTTCTATTAGACAATATATTTACCATTTTTCAGTACCATTTTGTATTAACATCCTCTATTTAATTATACATTTGGGCGCCATTAATGATCAAGGTAGACAGTTGCTATTAGTCAGTATATTTAGGTACCATTTTCCAATACCATCCCTAAATCATGATCAGACATTTTATCAACGTTCGAGTACTATAGAGCTATTCAGCTGCAATTTTCCGTACCATCGGAGACTGTTGGCTATAGTATTTCGTGTGCCGCTAGTTTAGGATAGTTGCGGCTGGTATCTAGGGATTAATGGCGCGGGGATGCCTAAGAAATTGAAACATCGACGCGTATGAAAATCAAGAAGGCGGCTTTCACGCACGGTTCGCGGTGCCTCGTCGTGTTTCTTTGGCCTTTATTTACGAGCACGTTACACGCAATGTTAATTCGACAGATTTGACCGTAAATAACGACCGTAAATACCTGGCCGGCGGAGTATATATTTATCTCCGGCTATAAAATTCAGTCCCGCCGGATGTACGGTGCTTCGCGAAGATGGCTGGAATTTGCCAGCGCACCTAGCCTAGGGAAGATTAACGCGGTGAATTTCGTCAGGCCGTTTTTCCTGCGGTGCGTGTGTTCGCGTTCGCGAAAACGAGCCTTTCCGCTCGTTCGCCGACGTGCAGTTGTCCCAAATCAAGATTTTGCAACAGAGATTATGTACAAAACAATCGAAGATCAAGCCCAAAAGTTCACATAAAATCGTATAATAAAATACAAATAGCTAGATTGATCTTATTAGTAATTGTAGTCGGCTAAAAATAATACAACAGCATTGTCATGTGCTTTAAATATTTCTATTTTGCATTTGATTCATTTTTATCACAAATTCATAAAAACCGCAGTCAAGATATTAAAAATTTACATCTAAAAAATGGTCCTCAAGAACAATTTTATTCTTCACCATTTTTCCTGATGAAAAAAATCGAAGATCAAGCCCAAAAGTTCACATAAAATCGTATAATAAAATACAAACAGCTACATTTACCTCATTAGTAATTGTAGTCGGCTAAAAATAATACAACAGCATTGTCATGTGCTTTAAATATTTCTATTTTGTATTTGATTCATTTTTATCACAAATTCATAAAAACCGCAGTCAAGATATTAAAAATTTACATCTAAATAATGGTCCTCAAGAACAATTTTATTCTTCACCATTTTTCCTGATGAAAAAAATCGAAGATCAAGCCCAAAAGTTCACATAAAATCGTATAATAAAATACAAACAGCTACATTTATCTCATTAGTAATTGTAGTCGGCCAAAAATAATACAACAGCATTGTCATGTTCTCTAAATATTTTTACTTTGCATTTGATTCATTTTTATCACAAATTCATAAAAACCGCAGTCCAGATATTAAAAAATTTAGATCTAAAAACTGTTTCTCAAGAACAATTTTATTCTTCACCATTTTTCCTGATTACGGTTCCCGAAGGGTATTCGCATAATTCTTCGGTAGAGCCGTCTGTCTCATTTCCCGTATCAATCACGTGGCCTAGCCACCATGTGGTCCGTCGCGTCGTCTCTCCGTCATCGTTCTCTCCTCGAAGAAGAAGAAGAAGATGAAGAAGACGACGAAAAGAAAAGAAAAGAAAAAAAAGAGAGGAAAGAATCCGTCTCTCGCCGGGTGACAGACGTCCGCGGCGGGTTTCCATGGACCGATCGCGCCAATTATAGTCACCGTGGATGCCACCCGGCGTTTAGCAGATCGGGATGGGTTCACGGCCGCGTTCACCTTCGTCGAACCCGCGAGACTAATGCGCTTAGACCTTCCTATATAGCGATCCCGATGATCACGATCCCGTCGATCCTGTTCCCCGGTAATAATTACCGGCTGGCTGTCAGTGCCAGGTCAATGGGAAACCATTGGAACCGCCACGAGAATCGACAGCTTCCGCGGGTCGTTAAACCTGAAACGTTCTCGCTGCCGTGCCGCTCTTTTCGTCGTGATCGATGCATTAGCAATTAGAACTGCCCCCTCTAGCCACAAAATCCTAAACCCGATCGTGGACGTTATGCTTACGGTATAGAGCCCGTTCAATTATTCAGATTAACCCTCGTCCTCGGCTCCGGCGAAAGCAACCCTTAATTAGCTTTTTCGGTATGGAAACGATCGCTGCCGATCGTGATCGTTCGAGCCACATCGTCTAACAAATGTAATGGTACTCTGAGAACATACTTGACTATACTTGACTCCAAATAATAAGAATGTACTGGTACTGCGCAAGTCGTTGCGCGTCAGCCTTGTTGTACTTGCATGGTGACCAATGGTGACCAGGAAGAGGTGCGTGGTGGAGTAGGGGATTAGCCAATGAACGAGTTCCGTTAGAGTCAGATGCGCAGTAGAGTCTTAAATTCGTCGGCTAGTAAATACATTCTTATTTGGAGTCGAGTATAGCTTCTAATGAAAAATCTGTTGACTCGAAACAGTTCTTATTTATTCATTTTAATCACTATCTTAGAAAATATTGGCGTTCATTAGAACGATTTTACCAATACTTTATTGCATGCATTTTGCAAATTCTTCGCTGTAGTAAACACACGTTTAATCTACTCTAACCTAGCCTATAAGATTTTAATAGAAATTAAACCTCGCTATTTAAATATAACATATGCATACTTAAACATTTGAATGTGTTTGTTACACTTGTAACTTTAATGTTCATTCAAATTGAGATAATTTCGAACGATTTATTTCTTGCATCATATTTATTAAACGAACCTAGACAATTTTAGGAAACATCCATCTTTAATATATGTATGTTTCTATTGTAAACATTTCTGCTGTAAACATTAATAGAATGCATGAAAATTGCTCGCGACAGGAGCGTGGTTATGGCTTTCATTTTCCGGGGCACTGCTTCTCTGTTTCTAAAACTTGGCCAAATGGTCCCAGTGACCCTAATTGAACTCCGATTCGCAAACGGAGATTATGAGAGCTGTAGTTAGCGATTGAACAAGGTAGAACCAGGCGGCTCTGCTCTAAACCGAAGGAGAAATTTCACGATGCCACGGTGTATTTTTCGGAGCCCGCGATTTCACCATTAAGGGAAAAACAGCGTATGTACCATCGTATAAAAGTGCCGAAGCCTAACAAGCTTGTTTCCGTTCCGTGTTGTTCACGGCGGCTAATTATCGCGCACATCTTTTTGCACGCTCCGATAGCCGTGAGAACGTGAATACAAAAGTGTGTCCGACGATGCTCGCCGGTTTCGGTATTTGAACGGTGTTACGTGTGGAATCGCATACCTGCGACGGGCGACAGATTTGTTTCCGTATCTCTGGATTTCCGGGTCCGTTAAAGAGGCATTAAAAATTTGTTACGCTGCGTAAATAACATTATTTCAACGTAACAAAACGCGTGGAACGTTCGTGCTTCTTAATTGGCAAAAATTAAATAAATATTTTTTATGGTCTCCGAACAAATGCGTTTTATTATCTTAGAATCTTCGAATTCGAGAAAGTTCGTTTTTTTTTTATGAGTAATGCTATGCTCGACTACAAATTATTTGATTACAATTCTGCGTAAGAATATTTACTTTCCAAGGTGTAACTTCCGTGAAATAAAATTGGCCGTGGTGGCAATATTGTTCGATAATCCATTAAATAAACTTTGTATAAAAGCGGCTTAAAATGTATATGTAATATTATTTATCGAACCATTAAACGTCCCGCACGACTTTTACTATAACAATCTTCATAAAATGAAATTTAAAGCGTAATTTAGGCAACAATTTGTATAAAGTGAGTTTTTATTCCATTAAAATTTTCACCCGAAAGTGAAAAGTACATTTGCAGCTATAAAAACTTTCGTAAAAAATGTAGATTGCAGAGGCATGAATGGTACTAAAATTTTCAATGGCGGTATCATGTACACAGAACCAATTGAAAAATCAATTTCATGCGCGAGTAACGAGTACAGCTTCGGCTGGAACGGAACGGTTTCGTGCAGAAATCTTCAATATAATTTTTACCGCGATGTAATTTTATGTAAAATCACTTTGCGTAATTAAAAATTTTATGTAACATCACTTTTAACGAGCCTCGACAAATTTTCCAAAATTATCGTTTTTGTCGCATCTCGAAATACATATATTCCAACGAGAACGCACTTTTCAAAAAATTTCCAATGCGAACCGATGTCTTCCTACCACTCGTAGTAGCTTTTTTACAACTAGAAAAGTGCCTAAGCTCTCTGCATCGATCCCCGCTGAAAAGACGATTAATTACGGACCGGTTGTCCCGATATTGAGTCACCGGTGGAACAGGAAGAAGCGAAACGGTCTTTCCACTTGTACGACCACTGGAAACAATCGAAACTCCTTCTCGGAAGTCTTTTAGCATCGGCGATCGGTCGGAAGGTCAGAGGTGAGGCTGCGAGCGTGCCTCGAAAATAGAACGTATCCACGGCTGGCGAGATAGCAGAGTTTAACCGTTTCTATTTCAATTATCGCGACGGCGGCGGCGGCGGCGGCGGTGGGTTTCTGGCTGCGGCAATTTGCTGGGTTTAATCGTCGCCGGATCGCCGGCACGAATTTATAATTCGTAATGTCTCGAGCAGGAGAGCAAAGTGAAACGTCCGTCAGATCTAGATCGGAACTTTCCAGCCGCGGCCACTCGTTACTTGGAATGTTGATTAACGTGTTAATTAACCGCCCGCCCCGGGAAGAAAAGAATCGGGTAGACGACGATCGGGGGCGGCTGCTACGTTTTCCTTCCCGATGGGAAACGAAAAATTCATTCAGAATAAATCGTCGGTATGTATACATACATACATATATAGAGCGGATACGTATCGACCGTCCCGTAAACTGCTCCGCACCGGAACAGGTGGATGGAATTTTGACCCCGAAAGTGAAATCGAACTTCTTCTTCCTCCTTTGCACCGGGGAAAACTGGCTCGATGCCGGGGCCGACATGCCACTTACGTAAGCCGTAAACCCGGGGAAAAATTCGCTGTAATTATCGGCCATTTTTTTCGGACTTTCTAAAGCGGCTAGGCGTTAAGGTACCACTCGACGCCGCGACGATGAGCACGGTAATTGAGCAATTTGGCGCGGGACCTGGGCGGAACTAAGAAAGCTGACTTTAGCTCGATCGCACCGTGATCTACTTATTTTTTCTAGGGCACTGTGCGTCGCTGCTTTACTTTCTTGGTCGGCCAGTTTAGACAATTTCATGTATTTGGATCGTTAGAAATTTTTGTGACACAGCTGATCCGTATGCGAAATAAAATTTTTCGTGCCTCGGGTGCAATGCACAGGGATCGAATAAAAATTTAACCCTCCAAATAATTATACAGTTTCTGACGAATTAATTGCTGTATTAGAAGCAGTAGAAAGATTAGCGCGTCTAGAAGTACGTTCAAAAATATTATTTAAAAGATTGATAAATCAATCTGTGAACTGTCTCAAACATCGTCAATTAGCGATTGTACAACTGATTCGTAAAATTGTTATTTCAAAAAAGTGAGCGCTTATTATTTTCAAGTCGGACACGAACTCTTTCAACCATCCAATGATTAGCGTTTGTAATTACGAAACGATCGACGCTCTTCGAGAGGAATCGGAGCGTGCGAACGTTCAATAGGTTACTAAAATGATGTTCGTTCGTTGTTCTTTCAGGAAAATGGTTGTCTTTACTCTCACATCCGGTGGGGCGAGGCTTTCGTGGTCGTTTACAGCGTGACGTGTAAACGAAGCTTTCAGGAAGCCCGTGGACTGCTCAAGCAGCTCGCTGATTTACGTCTACCATCCTATTTCACCGCCCTGTTGCTTGGCAACAAGAGAGATCTGGATCATGCTCGGTGAGTGTTAAATCAAGTTCCCTGCTAGGAGATTAGCAACCGGCCGAATTAAAGGTCACATACATACATACTCCGTGGAAATCACCGAGACTTACTCGACGGTCTACGCCGTTTGATCGGATTATATCCGAATGTTTCGTGGAATTCCGCGTGCTCAAGGTCACGCGAAGGTCGTCTTGTACAATTCCATGGACTCATTTTGCTGGAATTAACGGGAACCTACGTGTCTAGTTGAAGAAATGCATCGCGAATTACGTACTGTGCTACTTTCCAAATGAATTTGCATATTTCGTATTGTCATTTTCAAGGTCACGAGAAAATGGCGCTGTGGATCAAATAGATCATTAGAATCCGTTTTAATGTACTCGACGGAAGTGTACAGTTACTTCTGAAGTAGTATGAAGGACTACATCGAATCACTTTCCAAATTTTTAAAGAATATTTAACAAAATTGATATATGCTATGTTATAGTGTAATTTTTGAGAAAAATTCCGAATTTTATTTTCGCGTCCCAGCATTCGCAAGAAGTAGAATGGGTTGGTCACGATCAGACGTATCGGCTAATTCCTATTTAAAAAAATATACAAAAAAAAATGTTATTCGTTCTTTTTTACTTACTATTCCAAATGGAATCACCTCGTGTCTTACTCGTACCACCGGTCCTGAGACACCCCGTGCAGTAATGAATATTTTATTTAGTTAACGCACATACTTCAAGGCGGAGAAGCACACAGAAATGACCTCGTCGTTGTCAGTAGTTTACACAGATGTAGATTCGTATGAACTTCGGCTGTCTTGTTGATCATGACAAGTAGGTCATCTCGCAAGGCTCCGATACCAAGGATCTCTGTCGTGATGCTCGATCAAAGGGTAGTATGTCAACATTGACCTTAGCGTCAGTCATTTAGCAAAGACTGCTTTGCTTTTAACTCGTTGTAAATAATGGCTACATAGACTCTTCTGGATATCCTTACTAGATGCCGTACATAAAAAGAAACAAACCTTCAGACCCCATCACCAAAACATAACAACAGACTTCCAACGGCAAGCGACCTCATCGTGCCAAGTGTACACAAACAAAGGGAGCTCGGGAAACATTTAGATTGCAGTCGGTTGCTCACGAAATAAGAAACGCCCATAATAACAGGGCGCCTCCTGTCAGACCGCAAGGACATTTTTCGGCCACTGAAAAACGCATTAGCGCGCGTCCGTTGCATCGCACTCTTGCACCGTTGCCCGGAAGGGCTAAACTCTTTCCTAACATCAGAAATCAGAAAAGATAGGAGCAATTCGAGGGATCAATTCCATGAAAACTCTAATGATTACTCGCTAAAATTTTTCTGGTTTCCGGCCCATTCGGAGATTTTGAACAACGAGAGGGTTGATGCCTTAGCTAAAGACGCTACTGTTTCCAGCACCTTTCCAGAAACTTTTGATAAGGTAGCGATTTGAAACACAGTCAAAATAATAAAAGACCAAGGGCTTTGGAAGGGTAAAACTTATTTTCAACGGTTCTATAGTGACGTCGCGTCGTTCACTTTGGTTTTTGCATAAAAAATTAACCCGTCAATGCATTGTCTCAATTAATCGATGCAGGACGGATCATTACCATTTGGCTGCCTCACTTGCTCGCAATGTAACCTAGAGCAGTAAACGCTCAATAATGTGCTTTGGCAGTGCAATCTATATTATTCTATATAACGAACAAAGGAAAAAATTTATCAAAAAACTTCACAAAGCAGGATTTCAATTGTCGTTGGACATAGGTTCTTTAATAGCTAAACCTGATATTATGGCGTGCGTATATATGATAGCCTTTTTAAATTGTTGTAACCTAAGTGCTTGATTTTTTATTCCTCTTCTCTTCTCTTCTCTCCTCCTCACAATGTTACCAACATTCTCGATATTTGCTATATTCTGTAATGCACATTATGTTGTGATAAATCTGTTGGAATTTATTTAAGGAACAAATTGACAAAAATAATCTAACTATTATTTAGTAGGATATTCTATTGCTTTTGTCTTTCGAGAACTTTCGAATGATACATTGTATCTATGCTGTCCGCGTCATGGGACCCTCAACTCTCAATTGTTTCTTAGATCGTCGTCCGTTTTTCCACAACGATCCACATTCGCGTCCTATTTGTCGTAAAGACGTGCCTTAAACGTGGTTTTTTCAAATATACTAAACCGAATAAATTCTATTTTATATTTTATATTCGGAGTCTGGTTTATTGTACCCATAGTCCAATAAAATCTCATAAGAGATTTCCTAATAAAAAAAACATACGCGTGGAAAAGCACGCGCGGCAGAAGTGAAACTTCTTGCAGTCTAGTAATGTTTAGAAGTAAATTAAGATTGGAAATGGTAAATAATCCTAATGAAGCGACAACAAGATCTGGAACAACTAATACAAAAAAGAAATAATGAAGCGACAACAAGATCAGGAACAACTAATACAAAAAAAATCATAGAAAAAGAAGGAGAGCGTATGGGAAATGCTATGAATTAATGAATTGCTATTGTATTAGTTGTTCCTGATCTTGTTGTCGCTTCATTATTTCTTTTTTGTATTAGTTGTTCCAGATCTTGTTGTCGTTTCATTAGGATTATTCACCATTTCCAATCTTAATTTACTTCTAAACATTACTAGACTGCAAGAAGTTTCACTTCTGCCGCGCGTGGTTTTCCACACGTGTTTTTTTTCAGATATACTAAACCGAATAAATTCTATTTTATTATATATTATATTCGGAGTCTGGTTTATTATAACCATAGTCCAATAAAATCTGATAAGAGATTTGCTAATAAAAAAAAATTTTTTTTAATTCGAGGAATCGAACTCTGGGCACGGTAATTACAGCAGCCGTACCATGCCACTAAAATTGCAAGGGCACTTTTCGGCCAGTGAGAAACCCATTAGCTCGTTTGATCGCGTTGCACCGGGACCGTTGCCCGGAAGGTGTAGTCCGAGTGCATCGTTGCTAAAATCGGTCGAGCATACGCGACGCGACGCGCCGCGTCGGATGGTCGCGTCTCGGACGGTCGTCGTCGGCGTCCGGAGCCAAGTCGGCCAAACGAGGCGCGTAAACAGATCTGTCGGTGCGGCGATCGCGTGAACGGTTTCTAGGTGAGCGACCACTCGACCACTACCGGGTGTCGAGCTCGAAACGGTCTCTGGTGTCGGGGAGTGCGGTCGGTGTGGCGCCTCGTTTCGCGTTTCACGCCGCGAGAACGGGCCACCGATCTCGCAGCTTCTATACGTATGTACATAGTATGTGCATACAGCCTCGCTCGCTAGCGTACCGCTCGATCATCATCCGCGATCGACTCTCGGGCGGATGCGCGACACCGTACTCGCCAGGTGAGAAGAAAAAACCGGCCGTGGACAAGCGGTCGCGATCGACTAGCCTCGTCTGTCGGTAGCCCCGACTGTTAGCGTATCGCGAATCGCGTGGCGCACGCGAAATCTCCCGGAGCCGGTGTCCAGTCTAGCCGAGTCTAGGAAACGTTTCGCGAAGATCCTGTTACCCGACCGACCGATCCGCGGCCGAGACCAGAGACCGGGAAAGTGAACCGTCCCGATTAATAGGCCGAACACGCACATGGAAGAAAGTAGAGGCCGTGGATCGCGATCGATCCCCGCACGCCAGAGGATGCCGGGAGATGAGTATGCTAAGTGCCATTGATAAGCGGCTCGGAGGAGCTCGCCTAGGAATGCCAATTGATTAGGAGGCTTTAGAAACTACCGGCGAAACGAGATTGATAAACATTCCACTCTTGTCGTATTGATGGTCGATCGAACAAATTCGAGGAGAATTCGACAAAGTAGACATGTTTTATTTTATATCGAGTACGATGCATCCGAGATATATTTAACCGAACCTCTTGACCAAACAGCGCGAGGTAAATATAGATCGCCTCGCGGTCTCTGTGTTGAAACGGATTTAATTAGCGGTTGTATAAATAGAAAGGACTGACGGAGCGAGTATTGTGATAAATTAACCGAGGGGCGTGTTCAATGTACTTGTTTCGTTTAATTATTTCGACGATGAATATTCCGTTTGTGATTTGTTGCTTCCGAGTGCTACGTTTTTAACGAGGTATATCGATGCAGTGCTGAATTTTTCGTGAAATCTTTAGTCTACCATAGTTTTCGTAAATTAGTCGGCTGTACTTCCGAAAAGCACCGGTGGCCGATCGAGATGAAAGTTTGTGGGTATTATGAGGAATAGGGAAGCACCTCGGATATGCAATTTTAGCTTTGGAAATTTATGCGTTGAAAAAATACAGGTTATTATAAATCTGTCATAATAGGTTTTCGATACTTTGGACTCTTTATTCAGCAACAATAAGAATTCCTGAGGCATGTGTATGCATGTGTGTATTATGTATGATGGTGTAGTTCGATCTGTTTATGTTTTTCCCGTTGGAAACGCGATGTTTAGTTAGGTCCTAATGTGAGATAGTTGGAGTCGTATCGTGGTCTGGGTTAGGACGTGCACGTATAGGAAAAATTCAATGTGTAGTAGCTGCAGTTTTTCGCAAACATCTCAAAAACTAACAAATACCCGAAGTTAAAATTTTATATTTGAGGTCCTTCCACGTTCTTCATCACATCCTCCAAATTTTCATATCGATCGGCCACCGGTGCCTTTCGGAATAATATCCTATTATTCTTATGCCTTCAGGGTGTTGAATTTAAGGGGAGCCTTATGTAAAATTAAATTTTTTTGC
Organism: Lasioglossum lativentre; assembly: GCA_916610255.1. Taxonomy (NCBI): domain Eukaryota; kingdom Metazoa; phylum Arthropoda; class Insecta; order Hymenoptera; family Halictidae; genus Lasioglossum; species Lasioglossum lativentre. The sequence goes on along the minus strand of OU744355.1, from coordinate 28,889,149 downwards.
ATTTTTTTTTTGCTTAAATCGATAGACCTCAGGAATACGATAAAAAAAGTTAGAAAGCTATCTGAGATGTTCTTGTACGTTATTTTCAAAATAAAGTGAAGAATTGTATTGAGCAAGAGCGACGCAGTCTTGATTGCACTAAAGAGGCTCGTGCTTCTCGAAAAGAAGAAAAAACGGCTGAAATGCAATATTTTGATAAAGAGGAAGATCTGTCCAATGGCTCCGGAACCGCAGATTATCAAAAAACTGCGGTCAGATAAAATGAATTACGATTTTTTCACAATTTTTCTGTTACACAAACTTTAAACGCATTTTTCTCGAAACGCAAAAGTTAAACTAATTACTCGATCTTTATGAAACTTGATATATATATTCTATAAACAATTGTTAATATTTTATTTAAATTATTGTTATTACCAATTATTTATATCAGAAAATCCGTTTTTTCCTTCGAAACGTCGCCATTTTTGCAATTCTGCAAATTAAAAAAAAAGAAAAACGTCACGTTGAGTGTTTTTGCATAAACTAGCGATTCCATTTGGATTTTGTTGTACCAGATCATTTTTGTGCGCTGTACGCTGCACGGCGCATTTGCAGGATGCCATGTTCAAGCCGTCATTCCACCATTATTATGAACAATTAAACTTTAAAAAAAATATTGTTTGTTACACTATAACATCAATAAATGATACCTGAAATTTGAAATCAATCTACGCATTATATTTAACAACTAAAAATTCTTGAAAATCAGACCATTTACATAGGACTCCCCCCTTAAAAAGTTGTTGCTCAGAATTTTGTTAAAAGTTCGAATCACCCAGAGACCGATATTACAAAGTGCATTTCGAACAGTCACGATGTCGGTCAGAGTGCAACAAAGTGAGAGCACAAACTGGAAAAGGATGAGTAGGGTATCAAGGGATCGCCAGAGGGGGCACGTGAACTCAGCGATTCGGGACCACCGAGACGATATTATGATTCTTTTTTCGTGGTCCCTCGGAACAAGGACCTGCAATTAGATGACAATCAACCTGCGCAAGGGGGAAAAGTGGGTCGATGGTACGGTTTGGGGAAAGGGGTCAGACACAGGGCAGCTACACAACTCGACGCGTATTTGTTCGTTGAAACTGTTTCTTAATTGAGAGATGAACGCGATCAACACCTGCGGAACGACAATCGAAAAGAACGCGTATTATAAATAAATAAAAATACCAGTTTTTCCCCATATTGACTTGGCCTATGAATACAATTTTTGATTACACGCGCGGAAGCGTGATATCGCGCGTTTCCTCCGTTAATCGCAGCGGCTTTTTCGAAATTAGTCTGGCCGACGACGACGACGCAAATACCCCGGTTTTTCTCCTTTCACCGGTCGCGTTTCTGCGATAGATTTAATTTAGAATCGTGTTTCGCGATCGCTCGCCACGATAACCTCCCTTAATTTCTCCGGGTCCGGATGACGGAGAACCGGGAGGCGGGATCGATTCAGCCGAGATTTGCAAACCGGCGGTAATAATATTTTTGCGCGCGCGGCACGGGATCTCAACGTGGAACAGGCGTGGCCCCGGCCCGGCCCGGCCCGGCCCGGCGCGGCGCGTTTCGGTGACCCGGCTTGTCAAGCGGCCGCGCCGCGCCGCCGCTGCATTTTATGCAATCCGCTCTGGCACGAAGTGCATCACCGGGCGTCGCCGTTGCGTGATTCGGACAGGAGAAAGCTAGGAAATCGTACGAACCAGTCGCCGCTATTTTCTTCTCCCTCTCTTCGCAATTTTCTTTTTCTCCATTTTGATTTTCCTTCGTACGATAATGACTGCGGCGTTTGCGTGCGCGCGAGCGCGAGCCCGGCAGCTTATTAACCTTGTCAAAACGCGCGCGGTTACGCCGCCTCCGCGCGAGATAGTTAATGGGAGTAAACCCGGGACCGATAACAGGCACGACACCGCTCGAGATGCAGCAGCCACGCTCGATGCACTAAACGCGAGTGCACTATAAATAGGTGTAACAGAACTGTGGGACCCGATAGACGCGGCCGAGGAAACCTCGATTTCTGGGTGAAATGCTTCTTGAGGACTCGCGAGGTGGAGAGATCTCAAAATTGTTTCTTTAAGACCAATTTTATTTCACAGATTTTTCTACCTACTTGTTTGAGATCAATCACGGTCTTCCTGTCGAACAGGATGGAAATGGCTCATGCTACGAATTGGATGCTAGAGAATTAGAATTTAGCACGTTTGTAACTCAATGGATCAAAGTCATTCGAAAGTTGGTACTGAACCTACCGAGCGCTAAAAGTAGCTGGTATGTGTCGTTGCATGAAAATGAAATATCGAGACTATGCGATTTTATACATGCTGGAATAACGGAATTTATTCAAGAATTTCTCTCATACCTTTCTCAGGGTGAAAATCCACCTATTTTCCTCTTTCAGATACCATAAAATGTGTGATTTACTCTGTCGAAGGAATGTTGTAAGAATATCGTATTTTTCCAAACGTGACATTACAAATAAAAAATATTTACCTGCTGTGTAAGGTAAGCAGAAACTAAATAATTATTTCAGAACATTTTGCCACTATTTCTTTGCTAAAAAATATCAATAGGACATTTTACTGGTTACACCTTCGGTAGCGAGACACCTGCCTACTGCAGAAATACCAAGGACGACGGTGCCGATAATGAAAAAATATAAGGGGGACGTGGAAAACAGTATAATATCGAAATAACGAGAAATAAGACGGAAAATATTATTGGAGTATATAAAACGTCATAACGACGATACCCATGTACCTACTTGATCATTCATCGGATGTTGCCACGGCACGCGGGCCTTCGTAAATGAATATAGGAACGCGAACGAGGAGGAAAAATGGGAAACGTGTCTTCGCTAACGACGATCCGCATTCCTACGGGGATCGCCCAGGAAATTCTTGTTCCAGAGCTGCAGCCTGTAAGGGATATCGATATCCGGTTCACCTACGTGTCACTGGCTCTCCTATCCACAGGATAAGCGCGATGATTCGTGTCAAATTCAACTTCAATCGATTTGAATTTCAACTTTCCCTTGTTTGTCCCAATCAGTATTAGCCTTACGATCATCTAAACACTTCTTTTATCTCGTTCTAATTACGAAAAATTCACTGAAGTTTACTATCTTCAATCTACGGTAGTCATATACGTGGCTAAATGCAATTATAAATTATATGTAAAGGACATTGAAATCGAGAGTGGCTCCGTATAAGTGAACAATTACCTATCATTATTCTCAGAAAGTATTATCTTTATGACAAAAATCAATACATCATAAAATGTGTATTTTGATGAGACCTTATGTGAAGGATTTTTCAAAATTCCTGTTATTGACTCAAATAAATGGAAAAAACTATGATTTTTATGGTTTTTTCACGGTTTCCGCTATGAAAATAACATTTGCGCCAATTTTCACTATCATATTCGTAATTAGCACGTCAAAATACGTAAGAATCCAGAGTATAAAAAACATAGGAGGTATGGGCTTTTCGGAAGTACACCCTAAATTATAATATGATTAACCCTTTGCACTTGGAGCTACTTAACTAAAAACGAAAGATTTTTCCATTCCAGAATATTTTCTTCCTATACAATTTCTTCTCAGTTTTTGCATACAAAACTGATATAATATCTCATGTAATATGTAAATGTCTAGTAATTTATTAAATACGAACAAAAATAATAATCTGAACAATATGTTTAAAAATGGCATAGCAATTTTCAATGGCGCCTCAGAGTCGCCATTCGAGTGCTAACGGTTAATGGGAAGTGATATTCTTGAATTATTAAAATGCTTTTTCATAAATAAATATCAATGCTTTCAGCGCAAGGTTCGATCACTTGTTACTAGATTTACAAAGCTATATTGCAATGCAGACGTTTCGATCATTGTTTAGATCATCTTCAGGGGTTACTACAATTGCATTAATATTTCTGTATTAATAACAAATACAATCGATATAAGGATACTGAACACTGATAAATGATAACTCGATAAATTAACACTGTCTACTCGAATTACAACAAACAGGCGTTGAATAAAAATTAATTTCCTTTCGTAATAATTTCAACAGGTTGATAACGATATAACAGCATTGTGAAATTCATCTAATGTCTCCGTAATAATTCACCAACTGATTTCTGTGAAAGAAATCGGCTTCGCGAGACGATCGGAACGTAGAGAGTCTGGCGTCGGCCATTAGAACACGATCATTTCCATTTACAGGTTTCGTTCGTCGAAACGCACGGTGAGAAACGGTTTCAGGAAGTTTGCAACTCCGGCAACCTTCCACCTTTCATAGACCCCGTCCGGGGCCCGGTGATCAATCATCACGGATTATCTTTCGTCACTGTGCAACCTTTTGTCCGCAGTTAATCTCGCCGGTAGATTAACGTCCGGTTCGCGCGAAATGGCGTTTCATATTCGTCGGCCGGGGCATTTTTATCGCATCAAATATCACTTAGGTCGTGGCGGATTCGTTCGAGAGGGCTAGCCAGTCGACTCTCAGAGACGATTTAGCCCCGGTCGCTCATTTATCCTCGGCTAACGCTTCCGTGCATTATCGATTAGTCTCGCGGAACGCGTACCGTTCGGCAGTGTCCGCGTTCCCCGTGTCGATCCTCGAAATAATTGGATTCCGGCGCTGTTGGTTATTTGGAAAACAAGAACGGAACCAGGTAATTGCCTATGGCTACCGTCGCGTCGCGTCATCGGATAGGCGACGACAAGTTAGAAAGCAGGATTGCAGAAGCGTTGCAACAAACCCCGCAGAATCGATGCAGTGTTGCAATTTCACGCGACATAAACTGCAAAGGAATCGTTATGAACGAGAAATGGAACAGAACTTGGAAAACCATGAAAATATACGACGAAGATAAAATTGCAAACCGCGTCGCGTCGGGCCGGTGCCGATAATCTCGCCGGAAAATAACAAACTATCCTCGCCGGAGTGCAAATAGAACTGGAAAGAGTGGTCCGTAATTATCTATCAATGCGACCACTTTTTCTCAAAAGACTGTTGCAAATCGTAGCTCGCGTTAATCGAACGAAAAAACATTAATAATTCGATCGCTTCGAGAACAAGTCTGTTGCTGAGACAAAAAAAAAAACAATGAAACAATGACGGGATCAAAAAATGGAGCATGAAATCTGAGAAAAGGTGTTCTTGTAATTTATATAAAATTGTAGACCAGTCGCATTAGCTTCTCGATAGTAGCAGTGCTGGGAACGCTTGTTACATAAATTACACCGAACAAAATGACTACGCTAATGACTAGATTGCGGATACTTATGCAGGCAGAGATTTTATGGATCAATTTAGAGAAGTGGAAACCAAATGGCAATTTATTTCCTGGCTGAAGGTTCTCCAGCCACGGGAAAACAATTTTTTCGCGACGCTTCCGTGGCACTGTTATTACTTCAAATTAAACCAATGTTTCTACATAAAAAAAAAATTTTTTTCACACATTCTTGAGATCACCGCATTTTCACAGGCATCGATAATCCATAAAATTCAGCGTAGCACGATCTTCATTTTAAAAAATACACTGTTTCGTTGGAATTCGATCAGTTCATAAAAAGGACTCGGATGACACGCGGTCGGCAAATCGATCTTTAAGAAAGTAAAATAATAGCTCCCGGAAACGGCTCGTGGTAATTTTAATAGTCGATTTGGCGCAAGAGGGGAAATTGAGACGAACCGTTTGAAAGCTGAACCATCGAGAAAGCAAAGAATGGGTGGACTCTCTCGCGACCTAATCGAAAAGATCCGAGGAGGATCGCGTAAATCGGCCGGTTTTTCCACGGCGCCAGGCCTCACCGCCATTCTGTTGCCAATAATCTGCCGGCAACTAATTAAATTTACGCCGTGGTACGGGGATTTTTCAGTGGATCGCCACGGCTCCGTGGACGTGGGTCCAGCTTCTTCAGCTTCTTTCCAGCTCGCCTCCTTCCTACCCAGTAGCCGTTCCGGCCGTCTTAATGGAGTTCATAAAGATTAGACCGAAGCCTGCCGCTGTGGGGCTGGTGAAACCACTCTCCCGGGAACGAGTTATCGCCGCTTTAGATACATCCGAAGCGGCGTCCGGCCGCGAATATCGTACATCGATAAACTTATCGCGAAATATCAGCTGGCGAATCCCTCGGAGCCACACGGCTGACAAACTGGTTCGGCCGCGGCTTGAAAACCCACCGCTGGAAAGCCGCATTTAGAGCGGACCGAGAGATCCAGCTGGCTACCATGCGGTTTTCCTTCTTCCTAGGCCGAGGATAAACTTGTCGATCAAAGATCGTGCCAGCCAGTCCATTGTCCCGCGATCATCCTGCCTCGCAGCCTCAGTTTTTTCTTTTTTCATCGTTTTGCTAATAATCTTCGAAATTTCAATGTCCCATTAATACGTTTTCTATCGGCACAGAGTTGGGCAAAATTTTCATCTAAATAAAAATTTCGGATAATTTTTGTACTTATAGACCTACATACGGAAAACAATTAATATCCGCAAATTATTCCCTATTATAAGCTTCGAAACACTTCTCATGTGAAAAATCCTACAACCAAACTGAAAAACTTGGAATTATACAAGAATTAAAAATTTTGTTTATTTTCCTCGAAATTTCTCGTTCTACATTCAAATAAACCAGAGTTAGGCACAATTTTCATCTCAATAAACATTTCGAATAACGAATAAAACTTAAAATTTTTTTTATTCATTATTCGATGGTTCGAATATAAAAAGTATCTTTATTCGACGAGGATTGAATAAATAGTTATATTCGACGAGAATTTATCCGACGAATAATGGTAATTTTTTTATACGAAGTGGTTTTATTCGAACTTCGAATAATTTTTTCATCTTTTATCTGTATCTTTTATTCGGAAGCTTCGAATAAATCTTTCCACAACTACTGCCAACTCTAATAAACGCAAACCATCGAATAATGAATAAATTTTTTTTAATTTTTTATTCGTTATTCGAAATTTTTATTTAGATTTTGCCGAACTCTGTATTCGCATTTGTTTCGCTGTTCATCTTCACTGTTAGAATGTTTTATTAAATGCAATAAACTTCTTCCAGAAAATATTGAAACAATATAGTAGAAGAAATTAATTTTTATAGAGTTGAAGAAGACGATTAATCAGTGAAAACAGGAATAAGACAGGAACGTACTACCTCAATGAATATTTTTGTTACGTATAAAAGTTTTTTGAACCTTTATTCTATTTTATAGAAATTTTTAGTTCACTCAACTTTATTTATAATCTCCATGAAATAATCAATGAACATACTACATTCGTAAATATTTTCGTATTCCCTGTTCAAATGACACCATTAATTATGAAAACAGGGAAGTGTTCATAAAATTGGTAAATATTATGTCCGGAAAACGTGTCATAAGTGTGCAAACAGCTTGAGTGCAGGCTCTATATGGTTTTGATTTTACGGTCTTGTTCAATGGAGACTTCTTTCTGGGCGTTGCGAATACTTGACGGCTTGTTTCTGGTTTCCGTGCGAGCGTTTGTTGAAATTGCGGCGCGTGTTAAGCTGGCGCCAAGTAGAAAGCACGTGTCTCGTGCAAATGGAGGAACAAGTCTCGCGGCGAGATATGTAGGTGAACAATGTTTTGATATCAAAGAAAGGAGCCTTTAACAGAACTCGATTTTTCCTCGGGATTGTTTAGAATCGTCGGTGGAGGATGTTGGAAATGTTGAAGCCATTAAAATTTCGAACAGATAATGAACCTTGCTACTAGATTGAAATCCATACAAATAGACCTTCTAAACTGATCTATAAAAATAAAAATTGCACAGAATCTTAATTCCCTCGTGGAGCAATTAATGTAAATTATAAATTGCCAGTAAAATTTTTTCCACACTGCGTTTTAACAGGTATACAATATTATTTTTATTTGCTTGAAGCGTTCCAGAATTTTTTTAGTCTTCCGGCAGTTTTTAAATATTTTACTGTCTTCAATCATTTGCTAAATTACGAGTGTTTGAATTAGACCGTACTTATTAGGTTAACATGAGAATACTGGAACTAAATAAAAATTTATTCTCACCGCCAGAACGTTTTAATCTTCCAGTACTAATTAATTCCATCGTAAAGTAAATTCACATTTCCTTCTACAAAAGAACCTATCTCACGCTTCGGTAATAAGCGCGTGTCTAACGTTATGGTATCAGACATTCGTTTCTTCCATAAAAATGTGAAAACCAGGAAATCCTTCAGTCGGATACACATCATTAGCCTTTAGTATCGAGATTATCGCGAAGGTTTCCTACATAATTTCAGTAGAGAGACACCGGTAATCTTCTCTATCTTATTTTATTGTTATTTTATTCCGCACACTTCGTAGTTCTTTAAATAGAAAAGGGAAAGTGGGAAATTCTCATATATTATACCGTGACCTTAAGACCGTTTTGATTATGCTAAAGTTATTCAAGAATTTTCTGCATCGTAGGGATTTTGCGAACCGGGGTTCTAACAATTTTATTGTGCAATAAATAAGGTTCTACGCAAGTAATCGAATCAGCATAAATTATCGAGTAGTAAATCACATATACATACATCATATCGATGAACAGCTAATTGTAAGTGTCGAAGGTTTTTGCACATAATCGATTTTTGTAAAATAATTTTCCCATTGACGTCCAACTAATTACATAAATTGTGAGACTGTCTCATATAAATTAATGTCGTAACAACACGTTAATTTTTTAGTAAACTTTCTACAAAAAGAAAATATCTACAAACTTTCAAGAATTAAATGCTTATGTATAGGGAGAATTTATATAGCACCGCATACGAACATTTTACTAAACAATTAACGGACGCATCTACTAAAGCTGATAAATCTCAAACAACTAATGATAACAAAAATTATGAATCTAAGACACACCACAGGATTCTGTAAAAGAGATCGATTTTTTTTTTAATGAAAAGAAAGAAACAGCTGTTTCCAACAATTTGATCATCCACCGCGGATCATTCTAGCGAATGGTACCGGCAGGAATCTACGTCCACGGCGCTCTCTGCGCGGACTCGTGTGAACCCCGTGGAGGCCCGATCCGCTCGAACCGGCGCGGCGCAGCGTGTAATCCGGTCGACGGTGATCCGCGTCGTCGCTTAAAGGTCGCGTCGCGTCGTTTCGCCGGGTATCCTGATCCGGCGAGGAGGCACTGAAATGTCGAGCCTCTCCCTTCGTCCGGCCATCTCTCTTCCACGAGATATTCAATTTTCTTGGCGGCGCCGTTCCCTCCTTAGCGTCGCGTCCCGTCTCGTCGTGTCGTCTTCCCCGGGTTCAGATCGCGGGAAACGAGGGGCTCGAATCTAACACCGTTCCTCGTAAAGCAACGGATCGCCTCGTATAAAATAAAAGGGGACAGATTAACGGCCGGTGGACGTGGTGCCTGCTCACGTGTGCATGCATACGGGACTCGTGCGCGCGATTAGAAGTGTGCACGGCCCTCCCACGCGATTCCCTTCCCCCGTTTCTCCCCCCTCCGGTTCGACGCTTCGAGAGTATCATGTGTTCCCGCGAATTTAATTGCCACCATAAATATCGCTGGCCTCCATGCTGGAGTTCGTCCCGGCTAAAATACACCGGCGGGATACCCCGTTACCCCTCTTACGCTCCTAGGGGATCGATGATCGATCGTCGAACACGAAAAACTGGAGCCCTTAAGCCCGACGGATTTCGTTAGCGACGTTTATTAGCCGGTCCAGACGATTGATTAATAGACTGTGAATCTTCCCACGAATTACCGCCTGTTAACAAGAAAAATTTTTTATTTTTGCACAAACATCCGGTAATTAATTAAAAGAAATGATATTTTCCAATATTCCTGGTCCTGCGGTGAACGCGCCAGCGATCCGTTTTGTAACATTCGCGTTTCGTGGCTGGTGTCGAAGATCCTATAATCGCCGGTCCGCCGCCAATGGCAATTATAAATATCCAGCGGCGTCGAGCCTGGCGAAATTCCAGTGACTCCGCGTTCTTACCGCCTTTATGTCCGCGTTCACTCACCTTCCGTCGCTTCCGTTCATCCGGAACGGCGTTTGCCAAGAAGTCGTGACCCGTCCACTCGTTCCGATCCTCTTCACGGACCTTGACAGCTTCCGTTGATCCCCCGTGACGCGTTTTTCCTGTCCCGAAAATTTACGGTCTCCGCGTGTTGCGAAAGAACACCGCGCGCTCGCGCGCGCGCGCGATCCACCCTCCCTTTGCGATTGTCTATTTCTTTCTCACGACGCGCCGCGACGCGAATCCGCGGGGATTCTTGGCTTCGGCTTCGACTTCGGCTTCTGGCAACGCTCGAGAACCCGGGATAGTTCTTTGTACCCTCGTTACCTTTGACTGTAACGATTATTTACTCGTTTATTATACGGACCGGCCGCCGAGCACAGCCGACGACAACTCCGCTTTCATACTTTCTTCTCGCCCGCGACAATTTATTCGTGCCCGGTATGATCATCCTCGGAATGATAGCGATTCGAAGCGGCATTGTAAATTCCAACGTTGCAAGGCTGCCGAGAGTTCTCTCGTCGTTTTGGACCCCGTCGCCGTCCCGGAAAATTGCCTCCTTTGAGCGCTAACTCGATTTTTTTTTTCGGAGGGAAAGGTCAGCCAGATAAAAATTAATAAATATCGTTATCGTTGGATGTTTATTCTTAGAGTTTATATTAGCATCGTTCCGGTGCGAGCGCTATTTATAGTGTTGCGAAGGAATTTTCTGCGAGGATGTAAGAGCTTTCAGGTTTTCTTATTAGCTTCGCACGCGAGGCATACACGTTGGCGGTATTGGAGCCAATGATACGACGCGACGCCTTGTTTCGGACAAAGTTACGTTATTTTAAGGGACGAATTCGAGAATGATAAACAATTTTCCTCGAATATTATTCGTCACGAGATTTCAAGATGTATCTTATTTAAATGAATGTTTTCGTTCAATTGTTGCGGTTAAAATACAGGGTGTCCCACGTGTAACAGTTTTCACGATTTTTCAAGTACTTGCGATAATCTGACAAAAAATATTTTTAACAAAAGTCGATCAGTTTTCGATTGGATATATATTGCAATAAAAAAAAGTTCGAAAAACATTTGTTTTTTGTAGTATTGTCACGGTGACCTTCATTTTTTTTTAAATGGCACTTTGTATTTTTGATTTAACAGTATTACAGCCCGTGTCAAGACGAATTCAACGATCTAGTATACCATGACCTTGACGATGAAGGTGGCCTTGACGATAATAAAAAAGAAATTTTCGAACATTTGTTTTTATTGGAATGTATGGCCAATCGCAACCCCATATCAGGGCTTGAAAACAGTTATGATATCGATTTCGGTCCTTGAAACAGTTATGAACGACCGAAATTTTGGTTGATATCGGTTTCGATTACGGTCCTACGTACATGGATATTGGTCGTAGGAGAACGGTCTAAGACCGATATTTTGTCGGTCCTATATCGGTCCTCATATCGGTTCTAATACTTTTATTTGTCGCTCGGCCGATGCTTTAGGCACGGCGACTTCTAAGGGTCAGCCGATCTAGATCGAACCGTGCGCCGAAAACATCACACATTGGTTTATAAAGTAACGGCCAAGTCCTTCATAACAGTTATTTCGAATATCGGTCCTTCTGAACTGTTTCGATCAAGCCCGAAATGAAACAGTTTCAAACAGTTATTTCCGGGACCGTTTCAAGCCTTGGCCCATACTTCAAAAAATCATGAAAATACGTGGGACACCCTGTACATTTCCTACACATTAAGGCATTAATATCAGTGAACAACAAACGTCGAAAAATTTTTGAAAAATGAATACGCAACGAAGCTAACCGTAATTTCCCTTTTCTGTTTCAGAGAGGTATGCGTGGACGAGGGCCAGCAGCTATCCCTGGCCCACGGCTGCCAATTCTACGAAGTCAGCGCGGCGGAGAGTCCCGCAGGAGCCGCGCTGGCTTTCCAGGCTCTGCTCAGGGAGGCTCGATCGGTGCAGCTGTTGCGAGCGTTGCCGATCCGCCGGAAGCTGGGCGTGCACTCGGTTTCTAGGGTGCTGGGTACGATCTTCGGGAAGAACACCACCAAGGACCGGAAAAAGAGGCCTTCGTTGAGCATATGACGCCTCCTGTGCGCCCTCCTCCTCGGAGGACGTGACGAACCAGACTTGAGAGCCGACGTGGTGGTTCTAAGCAGCAACGTCTACGCGAATCGCTGACGAGGACATCGGGAGCTGCCATTAGGCGGTAGCGAACCAGCTTTAGCTATCCCTGAAGGCCTTTCGATTTTCTCGACATGGGTTGTGTCGTCTTCGACTGGAAAGAGGACGTTGTGGTCGACGAGTCCTCTTGAGAAGGATGCCGAAGTCCTTCCTAGTCGATTCATTCGACTCGGAGAAATCTTCCAGGAGGAAGAGGGTGCAGAATGAGCTTGCTACTGGCTAGCCGATGGCGCAGGATCTCTGGAAGGACGCAAGGATCGACGACGACGCCTAGGGAATGGTTCTGTCGGGACCGTTCTTCGTCTGACATTTGCGTGAGATCCTAACGTAGAGACGTTTCGTTCGGTATCCGGCTAAGAAACATTCGTGAGAACAGTGGATTGATCGGGCCGTGTGAAAGACTGCTCTGCGACCGTGGAAACGACGACGAAATGCCTCGAGTGAAATTCGAAGTGGAAACCGAGCTAGCAGGACATGTTTCTCGTTTCGTTATCCTTCGATACGCGGCGGCGAACCGTCTGTGTCAGTGTGTGTACGGTTCCCCTTTTCTTTTCTCGTTTCAGAGTACGGGGCTCCGAAGACCCCGCCGGAGAGTCTTGGCGGTCGGACCGGTGTTCCTGAACGTTCTAGCTTTAAACGCGTCCGGAATGGTACGATCGTGATGGTAGCCTCTCGTCAGGAATCTCGTGGCAGGACTATGACGCCCTCGGGTGTCCTTGTTTCCGATCGCTGGTTCGGGCGGATTGGTAAACCTTGGAAAAGATCATTTTCTTCGGGGATCGAAAGTTATGGCTGTCTTAGGCTGCTAGGAAAAATTCTTTTCAACCTTCTACCGGTTCGGTTAAGAAGATATATTTGATCCTGGAGGACTTGTTCAAAAAGTTGTAGCTACAAGGACAGATATTTTAGAATTTGTACAATCAAAATCTCATAGGACAGAATTATATTAGAACGTTTATTGAAAATGTGAAAAGTCAACGCTGAATCGATTTTGTTTACGGCTGGACAGGGAAAGTTGATACATACGTTTCGTGTGAAGTCTGTTGTTTTTCTTGAAGAGAAAAAGAGGCAATTGGGACTTAGAATGTCGTAACTGCATCTCAAGACACGCTTGAGATATGTGATTAGTTAATCATGGCAGTTTATTTCCGATGTAATTCGAGGAGTTTCGGAATCGAGTGATTCCGATGTACGCGTCATCGTCTGTGCGGACGTTGAAGTCGCCAGCTATCGTCACGTTCCTGACGCTCCAGTGTATTCGTTTCCGAAAATAAATATTCAGCAGTTGAGATACTCGCGCAGAGCTTATTCCTCGAGTATAGGAGTCTGCCAATTTCTAGTGTAAATAAATCAGTTTCAATACTTTTACACGGAAACATCGTTGAACGAAAATACAATAAATAAAAAGAAAATTGATCAAAAGAAACAGAGAATTCGTGCCATCAGAGATTTTCTCGTCGATGTGGAAACCGGCTCGCCTGATGAGAGAGAATTGCCATCTACGTTTCGCGTGTGATATTATAAGATTTGCTAGTTCCGAGCTCGTTTCGCAGCTACGAAACTGGAAACGAGCGACGAGTGCGAGGACTTGCGTTGCCTTCGAAACGAAATCCGACAGTCTTTCAAATTTTGCAGCTTCCGGCAAAGGCCCGGAATGCGCTGCGACCGCGATTTTGCCGTGATGTCTCCTAGAAATTTACGATCAACAGTTAATGGAAGCGTTGCATTATTTTTATTCGCACATCAATAGCAGAATCAAAACATACAATACATCGATTTTCCAAATTTTAAGATACTTCAAGCAGTACAGTATTTAAAGGAGCTTAGTAGTAGAACCATAAAACATTGTATAGACAAATTGTGATGAAAGAATGCAAATAATAAAAGTACTTAAGAAAAAATAGTACAATGACGTGCAAAATTTCGCAGTCAGATAAACTCCCACTCAACAATCCATAGGCGATATCTAAAAGAACGTGAATTGACATCGAACGGATACGACGTTCAAAACAAATAAACGTGGTTAATTATTTTCTATGCATCTAATAAAAAAAAAACGTTATAGATATCGTTTCCGGCGCGTAAAGTGGAAAGCTTATCCGACCGGAAACTTTTGCACGGGCGCCCTACGTGGCGTCGCAGGCGGGTTAAAAGAAGTTACGGGAGAGAGAAGTAATTGATTTTCCAAGTATTACGCGGGCGCGCCTTTAAATAACAATATGCATAATTAATTCGACTTTCTTCGCGCGCGCGCGCGCGCAGGATGTGAGAGGATCGTGGCGCGCGGCAAGTGCGCAGCGAGCGTGTTAATGAATTTATGATCGCGTTCGCAACGCTGCCATCAACTGTGTCATCGTATTCGGGGCGACGGTCCCGCGCGAGACGATCGTTTATTTAAACGCACGAGGAGGAGAAGAACTCGCACCGAAAGAGATCGCTCGATCCCTCGACGATCCCGTGAAACGAGAGGAGGAAGAGCAGCTCAAATCGTAACGAACTGGTTGTAATGTCAGGCACGCGGCCGAGTTTTGCTTTCGAGAGTTTATTCTGCGCTCGGGAACGATCGCGAGGCGTCCGACGCTCTTGCGAACCTGTCGATGGTGCTGCATTCGCTGTGCACCCAGAGGCTGCAGAAACGACGTCTTTGAACATTACCAGACGGAATGCTGTGATTTGTTAAATTTATTTATGAACGGTTAGGGGACCAGCAATTCTTCACAAATTACGTACTCAGGAACTCGTATTTTTATATCACGCGATTTTTAGACAATTTATCTGGTTCTCTGGAGAATTCAAAACATGCTCATTTGCCATTTTTCCGAGCAAAATGGTTCACTCTAGCCAATCAATTTTTCTACTAAACGAAAACTAATTATTTACGTTGCTGAGAACATGTAATACTTGAAGGTCTATCACACAAAACTTTGCACTGGCTGAAAATCATCAGACAACAGATTTTGATGAACTCAATTTAGAAGTACATTTCTCTTTTATTCCAGTTTCATTGAATCGACAATTAAAAGTCTATGTCTGGTTAATAATGGCCAATTTGTCGTTTTTGTGAAATTTTTCTGGCCACTAGTTGAGCAGTCAAAGTGTCGCTAACAATGACAGAAATAGTATGCAGATCATCAGTTTCGCGACAGTATCACCGAGCGCGGAGTAATCGATTCGATGACCTTAATGTTCCTACCGAAACTAGCCTAAGTGTACATAGCGCACATTCACTTGCTGAGTAAAACTACAGAGATTCGAGGAATCGACGAAACATAGATGGTAAGATTTAAAATGAGAGGAAAAAGAGAGCGAGAGAGAGAGATAGAGAGAGAATTGTCCATCAAATTTGAGGATGTGCCGACACGATCGTGATTCGTCGAAGAGATATTTATCGCAGTTTCGCGTGCACGTGTTTCGTTCGTATCGCGTGAATTCGGAACCTTGGTTTTGTTTCTCGTTTTTCTTTTCTCTTCTTCTTTTCTTGCGTTTTCTCTCGCGCCGAGAGGAGATCATTTTGTGTGACCAGGTTCGAGCATTTTTTTCTCGTTTTTTTTTTTTGTAAAAGAAAATCGTTCGTTTTTCTACGGTAAACGTACGCTAGCGACTATGGTCGAGTTTAAGGTTCTTACGTAATGTGTATTACGTGTATGTATATTTTCAGTGCCTTCCGTATTGACAGTGACGGGTGTTAGAGAGATAGAAAGAGTGTGTGTGAGAGAGAGAGAGAGATAGTTCTTTTCTGAACCTCGTGGGCATACCTTTTCTGGGCTCGATCGTCGATTTTTCGTTCGGTTCGAGAATTTGGTATAGTCGAGACGATGAACACGTTCTCTTTTTGTGCTTTTGATAATTGCTTTTAAATTGGCTATTTTAATCTTTCAATGAACCCTTTGCATCCTGAATTGTGTCGTTTCAACAGAAATTTTTCTATATTTAAAGTATATTTTAATTTGTAACTTTGGAAAAACTGATCTGAAAGAAGGAAGTTGAAAGGTCAGAGAACATGTATAATTTTCGGCTGAGTGTCAACTCCTCGACTGTAGATTGATGTTGTATTTACAGTTGGTAGCGTTGAAAAACTAAATGGAGCAACAGGGTAGAAGTATGCGAGTGCGGGGGTGGATTTATTGTCGTTGACCTTGAGCCGAAAATTCATTTCGTCTCGTCTATAATCCTCGATCTGCTGTGGATATATTTTTCTTTCTTCGCGCGGTCTCTCTGAATTCGTTCTCGTCTTTCTTTTTATATTTTTATACTTTCCACCATAGAAAGTGGAACGATAAATATTTGTGCAGCATCGATAATCTCCGTTGGTTCGCGAGAATGTTCGTAGCTCGAGAAAAGGTAAACCGACGAGCGAGTTTTTATCGAGGGATGAAAGATTGTGCTTCCAGAGCGTGCCTAATCGATACATTCCAAAAAAAAGCGTGTGAAAATCGGAGAATCTAGAGGGGCGCGTGTGTGTTATGCGGTTTTCGAATTCTGGCCGATATCGATCGCTGTATTTTAAGTGCTAGTCACTTGTTATCGTAAATTGAGAAAGAATAAAATTCTTTTGTTAAAAAAAAAAATGTCTTCGTTTTACAATATTAATGTTTAAGTTCCATTATCTTCCCAATTAAATCTGCAAATTTCCAATGCCGAATCTCACGTGACCATTCTTCCTTGGTCCAAATTCATCCACGTGTCTTCACTGTGTCATACTAATTTTTAGGATCCACTATCTTCCTAATTAAATCCGCAGTGAAATTTCCAATATCTACCTTTGTCAATTCTGACTAATTTTCAATCCTTTCATAGAATTAGGGTTTTCTAAGGTTTTTTCTATCTACCTTTGTCAATTCTGGCTAATTTTCAATCCTTTCATATAATTAGGTTTTTTTAAGGTTATCCCTATCTACCTTTGCCAATTCTGACTAATTTTCAATCCTTTCATGTAATTAGGTTTTTCTAAGGTTTTTCCTATCTACCTTTGCCAATTTTGACTAATTTTCAATCCTTTCATATAATTAGGTTTTTCTATGGTTTTTCCTAACTAAGGTACATATATTCTTGCCTCTAGTTGAGCTCACCGTTTTTAATTAGAATAAAAATTTGAAGCAATCTCGATAAAAATTTTGAGGACGCTATCTTGTGCAATTTTTGAAATGATCTTGACCAGTGAAATTTAAAGTATTCTTTAGAGTCAATACATAGCACAGGGTTAACCCCCGTCAGGGTTAAAATTCGAGACAGGCTAACCCGAACGTGAGGAAAATCTGTCGATCGAAGGTGAGCGAGTGCAGACCAATTGGCAGCGTCGTCCGATGGCAGAGGACACGGGCTAACAGCGGCCAGAGAGATCGAGGGTCCCGTTTGTTATTTTCTCGAAGCTGGTGGTCCCGAATGGCTGTTCGGAAAGATCACCGGGACGAAGTCAGGGTTCCCTCGCCGCGGCAAAATTAGACGATTCGCCCGGCCGGGATGCACATGACACGGGAGGCGGAGTGAATCAACGATGGACTGACCGAATAACTAGCGATTCGGGCCAAGGTTTCGGGTGCAACACGTGTTTGTCAGCCGTGATACAGAAATAAAGTACGGTGTTCCCTCCTTTCACGGTGTATGCGTTCGCCTCGCGACGATAACTCGTCGCCGGCAATATCGTTTGTCAATGAAGCCCCCTCCCCCATTCCCTCCCTCCCGAAAGAAAAAGAGACGAAGGAGCCGAAGGGGCTGAGAGAGATGAAGATAAGTATGCACCGTGCACAAGGAGCACGGAGCAAGAAAGAAGGGGGGTTGGCAGAATGGAAAAAAAGACGGGGAAGAACGCGCACACAAAAATAAGCAGGCCGGTATTTCGGCTTCCCTGCTGCGTGAATCACGGATCGTTAATAAATTTCGGTGAAAAAGGAACCCTCGCATCCGGCGTCTTCCGGCGGCGGAACGCGGCTCAAAATCGACGAAAAAGGAGTTCACCTGTGCTCTCGGACTCCTTAATGGCTCGGTGTTGCTTGATCACCGGCGCGTTATTGTTCGCGTGCTGGCCAAGTGATTTACTGGCAACCACGGTAGAACTTGGACAGGGAGAACGAGATCGAACGATCATCGCCGGATGGCGAAACTGTTTCGATCTCGTTTTGTCTGCTAGGGGATGGAACGTGTTTGCTACGATTCTTTTGTTATCACTTAGTCTGCGAGTTGCAGCATTGGTTCTTGCAATTTTGGTGTAAGTCCGTTAATCCAATTCGTGAACCAGTCCACGAACGTTTACGATTTATGCGGATACACGACTTTTCGAATATTTTATAGTATGCTGAATTGTAATATGCATCGATGGTGGAGGTTAATTAGAAAGGAAAATGTCTCAGAACTAACAAAGAGTCTCTTCGATATTCTGCACCGGTTTATTTAGGTGGCGTGTGGTTGGGGATGCGACGGTCACAGAGGGGAGGTAATACCCTAAATTCCTGAGCTGATGTGAGACGGCATTCATTTCTATGTTTACCTACCCGTAGAGACTTCAAAGCGTCCTTCATCAGTTCCATCACGCTTGTGCTCAACATGGATACGCAAATATATTCGTCCTTCTGTCCTATAAGTAACATAACCCTTCTGTTTGCAAGCTTTGTTGTTTGTAAATACGAGTTTGTTTACTTTCGGCGAGTAACTCATTCCGTTCTTTTTTTTTTTTTTATTAGAATGTTCTGCATACTAACGTTTCAGAATGTGATGTATATCCTCGTATTTAGTATATTTACAATTGTGTTCGCAGATTCTCGTGTCAACAGTGAACGATTCAGTTGATAAGATCGCATTACAGGATGATACACACGAACAAAATATCTACGAATCTTCTTGCATTTAGCAGATCCTAAGCAAATTTGTTCTCGGTGCAACAGCTTATTTATAAATCTATACAATAAACAAATTCCGTCTCCAATTTCTCAGAGACGCGACACTTAAAGTGTTTATGCTATTTCTTCCGACGAGCAATTTTCTTGCGAATGAAGCTCACCGCAGCAGAAGGGCGAACTCTATATTGTCACCGGCGGAAAGAGGATACGTTTCGTCGGTGGACGTAGCGTCTGGCACAGACCGTGCTCCAAAACGATAACGCAATTAATGCAAATCGCGGCAGATAATATCGCGCGCGGGTAGAGGGGGAGACTGTTTGAAACGTTAGCCCCGTTATCGGGTTACGCGACACGCACCGGCGAAGTTCCAATTTCGCGGGCTGAAATACGCAAATTGGAGTTGTCCGGTACTGTGCTCTCCGCGTCGCGACATTGTGCACCGCGAGGTGCAGCGCGGTGCAACGCGCCGAGCCGAGTCGAGCCGAACCGCGCCGCGCGCCGGTGCACCATTTCGCGGCGATAAATCGAGCAGGCCCGAGCATCGTTTTATCGGCGGCCACCGCTCGTTTGTCTTCTCCTCCCGTGGCTTCTCGCCAGCGACAAGATGGCGAACGGATCGCAAACCGGGGATGCGAGAGGCATCGCGGTAACACGACCGGGCCCCCGGGCCCACGGGAGAATTTTCTACGGGGCACCGAACCAGTCCACCCCCTTCGGAAATCCTAAACCCGATCACGTTTTCAGGCCTTGTACCTGTCACCTCGTAACGTCGTCGCCCGGAACGGAACGCGCAGCCTGGAAAATCCTGTTGCTTTCTGAAGCGGATGCGAAGGTGCGCTGCGGTCCCGAATTCTGATTTAATTATTCGGAATTGGTGCGAGTAATTTTTCCCACGGGTCAAATTCTTCCAAATAATTTTTCCAACGGGTCATATTGTCCTAGATAATTTTTCCAACGGGTCAAATTGTCCTAGATAATTTTTCCAACGGGTCATATTGTCCTAGATCATTTTTTCAACGGGTCCAATTGTCCTAGATAATATTTCCAACGGGTCAAATTGTCCTAGATAACTTTTCCAACGGGTCAAATTGTCCTTGATAATTTTTCCAAATATTTTTTCCAACGGGTCATATTGTCGTAGATAATATTTCCAACGGGTCATATTGTCCTAGATAATTTTTCCAACGGGTCAAATTGTCCTAAATAATTTTTCCAACGGGTCAAAGTTTTCCAAATAATTTTTCCAACGGGTCAAATTGTCCTATAACTTTTCCAACGGGTCAAATTGTCCTAGATAATATTTCCAACGGGTCGAATTATCCTAGATAACTTTTCCAACGGGTCAAATTGTCCTTGATAATTTTTCCAACGGGTCAAATTTTTCCAAATATTTTTTCCAACGGGTCATATTGTCCTAGAAAATTTTTCCAACGGGTCAAATTGTCCTAGATAATTTTTCCAACGGGTCAAATTTTTCCAAATAATTGTTCCAACGGGTCATATTGTCATAGATCATTTTTCCAACGGGTCAAATTGTCCTAGATAATTTTTCCAACGGGTCAAATTGTCCTAGATAATTTTTCCAACGGGTCAAATTGTCCTAGATAATTTTTCCAACGGGTCAAATTGTCCTAGCTAATTTTTCCAACGGGTAAAATTGTCCTAGACAATTTTTCCACCGGGTCAAATTTTTCCAAATAATTTTCCTAAAAGTCAAATATCATTAGGGTTACCTAGGTAATGCTAAACCTGACGAGCTTTAAAAATCATTAAGAAAAATTTTAAAAACCACATTAGTGCAACGGTTTAAACGCCTAGAATGAAAATGTCTGTTAAAATAGCGTCAAGTGCAAGGGTTAAAGAACAAAGAAGAAACAAAGTGGCACCGGCGGGTCGTTTCGAGTACGGTTGACCCCGCACCCTGAGAATGGTCCACGGGACGAGTCTCTGAGAAACAAGAGCCAGCTTTCGGAATAATTCAACGTAACCCGAGTCCCGGGGCCCCGTCTGGACCAGGTCCAGCGAACGTACTCAACGACCGGCGCATCAATAATGCCCGGTGTGTAACTCTGCGTTTAGACGAGGTGCGAGGAAACGGTATTCACGGGTTGGTGTATGCACGCGGGGGCGGGCTAGACGCAACACAGAGACCGGTGCACCCAGCCTCGTCGCCGGATGATCCTGGTCGTGACTGGCAAGGTCGTAGGTCGGCTCGCTGCACCTTGCACCTCCACCTTCCAAGGCAGGAACCAGCCGCAGCGTGTCTGGCCTCGGGCGAGAGTTGAAATTTAATACATGCGCATAACTCTCGATACTACGAGCAGTCGCCTCCCCCCTCCTCCTCCTCCTCTGAAGGGGTTCGTCGTAGAGCCCCTTCGAGACCAGCACTGAAATCTACCTAAGGGAACAGTCTGTATAGGTTATCGTTCGGGGGGCCTCGAAAGGGTCAGCGTGACCACGTGAACCTTCATGGAGAACGATCTACCTGTTGCATCTTGCAATGGGCTATGGTCATCGGTATTTTTCTGTGGTGTTAGAGGGTGGTTTTGCGACCTTTAACCCCTTGCCGTGCTATAACGAGGCAGACCAGTGACGAAAATTTCAAATAAAATCTTATGCGAGGAATAAATATAATTTTTTGTGATCGATATGTAACCCTTTGCATTCGGGGCTATTTTAACTTGAAATTTAAATGTTTCTTCCGACCTAGAATAATTCCATTTTATATGATTTTTTTTTTATTTTATAGATATGAAATTGATATAACAGCTCGTGCAATACTTAAATGTTTAGTAATTGATTAGATACCAACTTATTTAATAATGTAAACAATATTTTGACTCTTAGTCACCACTCGAGTGCTAAGGGTTAAGCATTCAAATAAATGTAAAATTTTCTTCTCTTCTCTGTGAATTTTCGTTTTGTCGAACCCATTTTCCTAAAAAATCTCATCGAAATTCGAATTTGAAGTAGCTCGACTGAAGAGACTCTTGATCTCCTAACTTTTTGCGCCCTCGGATTTAAAGCGGAACGCATCTCCCGCGTGATAGGGGGTCTCGTATTTATCTCGCAAATTCGAAACGCAAGATCGCGAAACATTGGTGGTCGAGGTAAACAGACGGCAAGCGCAGCGGTTCGAACGGGCCTCAAAGAGGTATCATTAAGGTAAATGCTCTCTCGTTTCCAGTCGTTTACTTCCACACCACGAGGACCGTTTTTTCGCCGGAGAAACCTGGCGAACAGTGGATGTAGACACGGGGATGAGAAACGGCCGGATCGGGGCGTGATAAATCAAGCACCCGGGTTAACCGTAAACGTCAGAACCAGTGGCCTTCAAATGTGGTCATTTTCAGCAGGTAATCGCGGCTGATGGGCCTACTCAGGATTCACTAAAACGGTAACGGAACGCCCGGCCATCGGCCGAGAAATATATGGGGGGCTGCGATTTGTCGCGGTATTAATGAGCTTGCGGTCTTAACTGAATTTATTGCTCGCCGTAACGTCGCTGGAATGTCCACCGAGTTGGTTTTAAAGAAACCCACGGACGTGTTTTATTACAAAGTAGCTGCGTTATGAAGTCGTTCGCGATGATACCAATCATAGGAATGGACCATTTATGCAATATTATTCGACGATTAAAATAAATTCTACTTAAATTCTTTGAACCCTTAAAAGTTAAAATTTCACGCTATACGAATTTCGTTATGATATCAATGATATATTCAGTGGTACAATATTGCTAATCAGAAAGTATATTAGTTCGGTCACACACTTTTTTATAAACGTAGCAGACATTAGCAAATATCCAATATGCGGAACTCAACAATATTATGAAGTATAAAATGATAAATAATTGTATTACGATTCAGTACAGTAGGGGATGTGAATGGGCCATTTATGCAATATTATTCGACGATTAAAATAAATTCTACTTAAATTCTTTGAACCCTTAAAAGTTAAAATTTCACGCTATACGAATTTCGTTATGATATCAATGATATATTCAGTGGTGCAATATTGCTAATCAGAAAGTATATTAGTTCGGTCACACACTGTTTTATAAACGTAGCAAACATTAACAAATATCCAATAAGCGGAACTCGACAATATTATGAAGTATAAAATGATAAATAATTGTATTACGATTCAGTACAGTAGGGGCTGTGAATGGGCCATTTATGCAATATTATTCGACGATTAAAATAAATTCTACTTAAATTCTTTGAACCCTTACTAATTAATATTTCACGCTATACGAATTTCGTTATGATATCAATGATATATTTATTCAGTGGTGCAATATTCCCAATCAGAAAATACATTAGTTCGGTAACACACTTTTTTATAAACGTAGCAAACATTAACAAATATCCAATAAGCGGAACTCAACAATATTATGAAGTATAAAATGATAAATAATTGTATTACGATTCAGTACATGTTATGACCAACATTGAATATTTCTGACAGTGCCACAGTAATTAATTAGCAGTTGTGCAAACAAAGCTCGACGCAGTTTGGAGAACGGCGAAGTGGCGATGATTATCAAAGAACGAAGCGAAGAATCGGCTTCCTAACTCATCTCTGCCAACCTGTCAGCGATGAGACGGCGCGATACGAGGTCACGTTTAATCGTCGATTGTCTTCAACCCACATTCCATGGTGATAAGCACTGTTTACGAAGCTTCGCCAAATGCTTGACGTCGCGAACCAGTCGAATGAAAAGAATGTCGCATTAATCTACCGAGGAAAGGTCGTTTTATACAGCAGTCACGTTGATACACTCCAGGTGTCTCATAGTTAGTCATCTTTAGATTAGATAAAGCCTATAGAAATCTATTACTTTACCATATGACTGAACACGAAACGATTTTGTGAAAATTTACACAGTTGTCTCATTCGAAATTTCATCCCTGTGAGACATTGAATTTAAAGACTTATGGATTAATCATCTTTTTAAATTCCACTAACTATAAGACACCCTCTACATTAACTATTCAATAATAAGTGGTTTTCGGATTTTATGCATATTTATGACAAAAAGTTAGTGCAATTTAAAACAGTGAAAGGATTAAACGACTTTAAGAGTATTAATATATTATTTTCACCACAATAAAATTATTAGTGAAAAATATAAGTTCATATTTAGCTTCTATGTTTTTATTTTGCACAAAGATCCGGAGTCTAATTATTACTATGAACCATGGATAATAAGATAGACATTTATGTGACACCCTGTACATAAACTATTGAATAATAATATCTGCCTTGGAGCCACGTTTCCCATGTATGGTGATTTTCTATCTCGCATGATTTATTGCCAAACGCCATAACTCTGCTCAAACGAGGATTCAAGGTAATTACTAATAAATTGGAAATAATTTATTGTATATCAGTATAATTGTTTCAATCATCGGTTCTGTATAGGCATCTCTCGTAATTGATAGTAAATTATCGAAGCGATCATTACCGTTTTATTATTACTTATCTTTAGTATTAAAAGCGGAAATGTGTTTTGAGCGTCGTTAAATCATCGTAACAATGGGCTATAAAATTTTTCTGCGACGAATTCTTTCAAGAATTTCCTCTATAGATTTCGATAATCGAGTGTAAGTATACATTCCTGATTTATGCATTGTGGATACACACTCTGTAAACTGAATTTACAACTACATACGGATAATAAATTAGCAGAGAATGATCGAGCAAAATGACCAAGTTCATCGAATTCCTCGCAACCCCATCCCGAAAGAATAACGCTCTCGCGGTGCCAACGAACTCGCTCGGCAGGCATTTTGCCGCAAAAAAAAAGAAGAAAAGAAAAGAAAAAAGATCGTTAAATTTAGCCGCTGGTGGAAGTAACTGTGCCAAATATAAATTTTTCTGTTCCGTCGCGGCGCGGAGACTGAACAGAAAATCGCACGGAGTGTTTGAAAAGAGGGAGGAAATTCTTTTTCAGGAGTTCGTTAGCGGAAGGATGTTCCCGCGAGAGAAGTTCAAAGACAAATGCTCGAGCGGTTCGCTGGCCGACGCTAATAAACAGCTTGGGGACAGCACGATGCTAAATCAACCGGCGCGACGCGGCGGGACCGGGAGGCAACGAATATTTCTAATTAACGTAGCATTACCGCATCGGCCGTGCCGAGCATAATAAATACGTTGGATATTCCCGACCGTGTGTCGCGATAAACGCGCTTTTAATCGTCCCGACGAGGAATTACGCGCCGCGCCGATCATGGACGACATAATTAACGCGGCCACTGTTACTGCAACCTTCCAGTTACGACATTTTGTGAATTGCGTCCGTACGGCCGGTCGATGCGGGCTATCTTACGCAATGGCTCTTCGAGCTTCGTGAACAGATTTTATAAAATTTAAACAAAAGGTCGTCTGAACGTATTTTAATGTCTACGAAAAATTTGGCATTCCGATTATGGAAAATCTAGAATCTCTCAAGGAATTTTGAGGATTGAGAAACATTGATTTTCTTATGTTAACATTTCCTTTCTTACGTAAGAGCGAATTATGCATCTAGCAAGTCACGACTGCGCATTTGTTTCAAGCTTCTACGAAGAAATTGAATTATTGGGGAAAATATAATCTCAATTCCAGGAATGCTTAATGCAATCAGTTTATTAGAGTGTGAAAGAGAAATCGTGAATAATGTAGGAGTACTTCGAAAATACAATTTTTATTTTTTAAATTAAAGAAAAAACGTCTGTACAAGTCTCGTTGACAGTGTAATACTGTTTTATCGTAGTCCGTGGTGATTATAAATAAAATATGTTCGGACAGACAGAAAAAGCGAAACCGAGACGTAGAAGACGATCAAAACATTCGCAGTTTCTATTCACTACAAAAGTTTCATTTCGTACTGTCATATAAATCCTTAGAGCGCTTGTTATTCGCATATTTTTCGAGATAGGATATTCTGCCAGTATTTATGGTTAGTTTTTGAAAATATTCGGAAAACTAATAAATTCGGCTGGCGCCATGGGCAGCGTCGCCATCGAATTACGTCAAACGGAAGTAATTCGTTATACGGATTTAAAAGAACTCCGAAATATCTAACCATCGATCATCTGTTAAATATAATTAATACGACGCATTCGATAATGCATTTAAACCATGCACGAATTAAAACTGGTGTAATGAATGAAACCGAATTAGTTGAAGTGGAAGATGGAAAAATGACAAGTCTTGTCTAAAAGTGAGAAATCACGTGACACTCTCGCGAAGCACCCCTCGCGAGCTAAGTCATCCTCGTGCGCAATGATCTATCACAGTTAGAAGATCCTTTTTGTTCATTCCCCTCACAGACAATTTTTATTTTGTATAAAAATCTGTAGTCTAATAATAATTTACTAAAGAAATTCATTCAACAATTTCCAATTAATGCAGCCTCGCAGTTTCGCTAAATAAAAATTTCAGAAATCTGAAACCGGTCACTTGCCTATTAAACATATATTAACAAACAAATTTCTATTTCAGTCCAGTTTGTTGCAATTCACGTAGAAAATTTTTATCTTGCATAAAGGTTCGCTGTCTACTGATAAATTAGAAAAATCAGGAAAGCATAGTAAAAATCACAGGTCTTCAGCCCACAATCTCAGCAGCGATGTCAACACCCTCGCATACTGTGATCCATCAAAGATCCTCTTCGTCCATTCCTCTTCTCCATCTCGCAATTAACGCAGACAATTTTTACTTTGCAAAAAATCTGCAGTGTAATAACAATACGAAAATGAAAAAATCTGAAACCGGTGATTCGATCGACGAAAAATTCCCTGAAGCATTCCTCGCACACAATGATCCATCAAACTCGCAAGATCCTCTTCGTTCGTTCCCCTTTCGACTCCGAAAATACGCGCGCGAGTGGTGCACATCGGTCGATTAAAATCGTCAAAAAGCTGTCGCGTAAATTGCGTGGCACATGTACCGGATCCCGGGGTAGATAATTCAGGCGTCCCGACGCCGGGGTTGGAGATTTTAAGCAGCGTCGTCGACACGGTACGGGCGTTTCCGGGGGAGGAATGGGCCGATTTGTTCGGCGTTACGCGTAACCAAGGATCAATCTATTAATCGTTCGTTGATCGCGGCCGGTTTTGCAGTGTGTGTCTCTCGAAATACGTATCCGGCCCCCGGAGGCGACGTCCGGCGTCGTTTTACGATCGTAAACGGAGAGACAGAGAGAAACCACAGGGGGAGAAGAGGGGGCGGAAAATACTAGGGCGACGACGAGGAACGTCGAACGACACGCCGCGCCGCCACGCCGCTCGTATTCCTCGATGTAAAATTAGAAACGCCGCGGCGCCCGGCGAGGCGCCAGTTTCCCGGTGCGCTCCAATTCGCTCTTTGACATTTTCGATGATAACCGCGGGGGTCCCGCGTCGCTCGCCACATTTTTCGACACTGTTTATGATCTACGCGGCCGTCCACGGGGCTTACGATTGAATTTTTCTGCGACTGACCCGCACGTATCGCGCCTGTACCGCGAGCGTTGCACTGCTGCACAAAGCTATTGTTTCTCGACTCGGTTGTGGACAGAAACGACTGTAACCATTCAAGTAGATTCCTATATTTGGAAAATGTATATTGGGTGTCTCCAAATTCACGATACACACAGTCGCATACACGTAAGACACCTTTTCTAATATTGGACTGGGATTTTTTGAGATATGAACAATTTTACTAAATCAGATGGAAAAGAAATTTTGAAATAATTGAATTTCCAGAGAAAATACTAAAAGTTGTTTTTCACAACTATATTGAAAATTTAAAAAATACGTTTTCTAGATCAGTTTGTTGATTTCAGACTAGTGGGGAAATATTGTACACGCTAACCAACTAATTTATAATGCCTAGAAATGTTTCCGTTTTTATTGGCTCCTGTGTATGTCGTTACGTTCGAGTCGAATAAAATAATTATATGGTCGTACCGTGTAATTGACCAACACTTTTGCGATCTTGTACATTAATTAAGGTTGTCCTTCTAATTAGACTAGATGTTGCAGTGCATCGTCCAGTGCCTAGGATATGGCAACATGTCGACGTGTACAACGTTGCGTCTTAATTACCTTGCCTATGGAGTATCGTAATTAAAATTCAAATGCCTCTTCCGTCTATTGGAATTATCTTACATAAAGTATTGTGCAATTAGAGTACACCTGAAATCACTTTTTTTTTGTTTTTGTGAGATGTGTAACAAATTAAAACAAATATTTTAGACAAGACTCTCGCAATTAGAAATTATCGTAGCTCGTTAAGGAATATCATGATGTTTAATAACCATTTTGTATGAAACTCGCAACTCATTACAGAATGAAGTATGGTAACAATTTTGAATTTTTTAAATGCAAGTTTCTGTTTATTTTACATAAAATAAATCGAACCTTTTATTCGTGCTTATAAAATATTCTGTTCTACTGTATTTGATAATTTAAGATAAAACGAATCAATTATTATAAGTCCTCGGAAGAAATAAGAGAGAAAATTGTTCGAAGAGAGTGCAAGCAGTACACAATGCAAGTGTTTTGGTGATTATCGATAAAAAAATATCGATGGCGAGAGAACTAGTTCGACTAAGCGAAAAAGAGGCTGGCGATTGTGTGCCACATCAGGTTTCACCTGGTATTAATTTAACCGGCAGAACATTCGGCGGAGCCCATAGAAATTTGCGCGATAAATCTCTTATCGCGAGAGACAGGCGAGCCTACCGGGCGACGATCGTCCCCGGTACCCGTGCGATATCTTAAGAACAGTAATTTTAGCCTCTGCTTTACGATAGTCTTTTGCCTTCTGCATCGTGGCGGCCACTATTTATCGGGCACCATTGTTCGGCGTAGAAAGTCCCGGCTGCTGGATAATCACCTCTAATTATCACCGGTCCAGAAGCACGATCGCGATAATCGTATTTCCTGAAAATAAACTTGTATGCACACCGTTCGAACCCGACGGTGCCGCGACGGATTTCACCAGGATGCATTTTCTTGTGACTGATGCTGCGGACTCATGCTGCTTTTCATTTTCATCAAAGGGAAACGCTGGGTCTTTGCCTCGATTTAAATATAGAAGGCTCGGAACTCTTAATTGCAAAAATATGCCAATATATATGAAGGTTTAGAAGAGTATATGATTTAGTGAATAAATTGATATCAGAAAATTGCACATTTATTGGCTCCTTCTAATGCAAAATAAACATTTGGTAAGTCAATTTATCGAACGAAGAATTGAATACAACTGTACTTTTAATTTTGTCAATTTTAACAAGTCCCAAAATAATTGGGTTCAAATATCACAGTGGAAAATTTTCGTTGAAATAGACCTTTTCACATATGGGAGACTAACGAGCGAGAGAGAAAAATGTGTAAAAGAACGGTGTAACCTCTTCGGCAGCTAATAATTCGAGCGATTGTTTATATACCGCGTGTCCCACATCGTCGGCGAAGTTTCATAAAAATCTCGCTCGCCTCGTAAATTTCCCTTGTTAGTGTTTCTCGCTGCTCGGTTCTTTCTTTTCGTGGTTGATTCTCGTACACCACGTGATGACTCGGTGATCATCGACGGCCGGCGCACCACAGGGTAGAATCATAATTACGGTGAAATGCAAATCGGTCGCGTGTTACCGCGGGAATGCGAGTGCAGCAATTAGACTCGTGTTTATTGCTACGTCCAGCGGCCGTATTTATTGCGTACGGAGGCAGGCTATAGCTTCGTTAGAGAGGCGAGGCGTTTACATAGTTGTTTCTTTAACCGCCATTCGGTTACCAACTGGCCGGCATTAGTTCGCCGTTTTAATGCCGGCGGATTTTCGCGCTGCCATGCGACCGTGGTCCCGTGACAACGATAAAATTAATTGTTAACAAGCGTAACGAGAGAAACTTGATCCGATCGGCGCGCACGTAACGCTCCCTGTAAACGCGAGACGCTAAGCTTTCCTGATCGCCTGCCGATTTAGGCCCTGGAACAACCGTTCGCACGACCCTATTCTACTCTGCTCTTCAAATCGCAATTAGCTGACCACGGTTCTCCGTTAGTTTCTACGTTTCTGTAGCCGAGTTTCAAACAGCACCATTTTCAATTTTCAAATCTCAACACTTTTCAACCTTTGAAATTTCAACAGTTTCCAACTTTTCAACCTTTGAAATTTCAACAGTTTTCAACTTTCAACCTTTGACATTTCAACAGTTTTCAAATTTTTCAACCTTTGAAATTTCAACAGTTTTCAACTTTTCAACCTTTGAAATTTCAACAGTTTTCAACTTTTCAACCTTTGAAATGTCAATAGTTTTCAACTTTTCAACCTTTGAAATTTTAACAATTTTCAATCTTTCAACTCTCAACACTTCTCAACTTTTCAAATCTCAACACTTTTCATGTTTTGAACCTTTAAAATTGCAACAATTTTCAACTTCTCAACTTTTCAACCTTTGAAATTTCAACAGTTTTCAATCTTTCAAATCTCAACACTTCTTAACTTTTCAAGTTTTGAACCTTGAAAATTTCAACAATTTTCAGCTTTTCAAATGTCAACAATTTTCTACGTCTTGTCAGTTTCTTCATTTAAGTTGCTATATCACTCTCAATTTTATGTTCATTATGCCTACACTGTGGACCTTTGTACAAAATAAAAATCTGTTAACTCAAATGCCAGAGACAAGAATAAAATAAAAATGTACTTCTCCTATCGACAATTTTGCCAAGTCGGAAACAGTGTAAAAATATTCTTAAAAATTCTGTTTCGCAGTTTCGAATCTCACCTATTCATTTTTCTCAGAAATAAACTCCACAGTCCAACATTCTACCGACTTTCTACACTTGAAAAAAGAAATATGAGTATTGTGTTACCGTATCGGTTCGAATATTCCGTTTAACGCACTCTTTTCAATTAAACCCGACCGTATATTACGCTATACGAACATAACTGTTGAATCGAATTTGCGGGAGAGTCAACTCTCGTTGCGATGGGATCTGCTTCGGTATCGGCGTCCCCGTAACTAAATGAGATTCAATTAAAAATGAAATTGTAAATTAAACGATTAGAGTCTGAATGGTACAACAGTTAAGTAATAGTAAAAGATAAAATAGTGGTGGCAAACTGCGGCTCCGAGGTTTCCGTCTATCAATGGTTGTGGAACAAGTGTACACACTATGTTTCAGAAGCTTGTTCTGCGACCTCGTAAATTCACCGGTGTTCCGCGTACGAACTTAATTAGACGTTTTTCCTCCCCGCTGTTTTATGGTTAGTTTAGATATTAGCCTGGCGCCTGTTCGTTGCTCTGCGATTGCGCATGCTTAATAGGATCGTTATACAGAAGTGAATGTTGCTAGTTTGCTCGGGTTGCTGTGCGAAACGGATTTCGCGTGGCTAGATCTCTCGGCCGACGCATTAAGCACCGGTGATAAGCCGTTTTAGATTTTCGCGAGCAACGGGAACTGCATTGTGACTTCGCCACTTCTATGCAACACGGGAACTGGCTACTTAACCGTGTTGCAGCTCGCCTTATCGATAAGGGATCATTTTTTGGCCGATCCCGAGCGGCCTGATTACAACATACAGGTTCCGCGGGAATTCACCGCAACGAAAAGAAGATTATTCGAAGCGCAAAAACGAATGGGATAATGCAGGATAATATTTTATCGCGCACGTTCCGTTCCCGTAAAAATACAGATAGCACATTTAATGGACACGTTTTATGGCGGATTATATCTGTGTCAATCCGTTATTGTGTCAACGTGGCGTGAGAATATTTTTGACCAATTAACTGTTTGCCAGCGAGAACTTCCTGTGTTATATTTCTATCATTTTCTATATTAAACAAGATTATCGAAGGTTTAACTGTATTAGTTATATTAAGGAAATTATGTTCAATGAACACGGTAATTTTATTTCAGAATAATCATATTTTTGGACTGTTGTAATCGCGGCATTCGTTCATGTAAGATTTTGAAAATCTAGGAAATGTAATGGCCACGTTTTAAACGAGATTATCTATCCAGTTTTTAACAATTTTTCATATTTTATTGACCACCTTTCCGGCGATAGTGAATGTAATCGTTGAACCAGTGTGTGCACCGACGCGAAAATAGATTCAGTATGACTGTGTAGTTTCGATTTTCCGGTGCAAGGTCGTTTGCCCTTCTTTTCAAATGCGATATTCGACTGTCAGTTTTTTACGGAAACATGATTTTTTAACGAGTTAGTTAGTGTTTTTGTCTACGGTCTGCCGCATACCGGTGTTCCAGCGAATGAAAATAACCGGCGTCCACAGTGTGTTATTTATACCGACTCGGTTGGGTGTCGGAAAAATGTGAGTATCCGCGTTTAATCTGTTCGATAAAATTACTAAAATAATCTGGAAACCGGTCATCGGATAATTAGAAAATCTGCCGATACACTTGGAGACACGTGTTTTAAATTCTCTTTTGAAATATTATTAATTCAGAATTAGAGGTCTCTTTTAATGTACAATTAATTTGATTATAGACACTGCGTGGCTAGCTGGACAATTAGTCTGAGACAATGATCGATCAGTGCAGACTCATTGTCAGTTCCGCGAACAATAACATAAATAACAATTTTTTCCCGGCAAAATCTCCTCTTCAGACGAGAGTAGGAAGACAGGAAAAAAATGAATCCCGTGAGTGACTTAAAGGATCCAAGCAATGCAATGGCTAGATCGTCCGGATAATTGGCTTGTATTGTTTCTTCATGGCTGACGGAGTACGTTAACATACCTGGTTGCGGATGATTGGTATGCTTTCACCTACACTTTGGCAACTGCTCATTGTCCGAAGCGTTCGGGTCCAGTTTTCCTCATCGATCTTAGAACGACAGCGCTCTCTGTTATTATAGACGAGCTTATCGGACTGTGGGGAAACTCGGGCCAGTCGATTTCTCGTAATTAGGTGAAACGCGAAAAACTGTAGACTTTTCACAGTTTGCATTGTCTTCGGATGATAAAAAGCATTGATTCCGTTTAATACCCATTTTATGCAAGGAAAGTATTCATGGACGGGGATGGTAATGATAGTGTGCTTTAAAAGACTTGCCAGATAGCCGCCATATTGGAAACTGCAGACACAGTTCATAATGTTGACATAAATCTGCAGCACTCCTACATTTATCAATTGATATAAATATCGTGTCGAAATTATAAAATATATGCGTACTGTGCTCTTGCAAACTGGATCTTGCATAAGACAATATGGCGACCATATTGGAACCTGTAGCTACTGGAATTTTTTAAAACTTTCCTATAAAATTAAGGGTACAATTGTAAGTTGAAACGAATGCGACATTGCTACCATAATATGCTCTAAAAAATTGTTAATTGGCGTTTTCACGAACTGGATCTTGCATAAAACAACACAGCCGCCATATTGGAACCTGTAGCGCTACTGGAATCTTTCAAAACTTTCCTATAAAATTAAGGGTACAATTGTAAGTTGAAACGAATGCGACATTGCTACCATAATATGCTCTAAAAAAATTGTTAATTGGCGTTTTCACGAACTGGATCTTGCATAAAACAACACAGCCGCCATATTGGAACCTGTAGCGCTACTGGAATCTTTCAAAACTTTCCTATAAAATTAAGGGTACAATTGTAAGTTGAAACGAATGCGACATTGCTACCATAATATGCTCTAAAAAAATTGATAATTGGCGTTTTCACGAACTGGATCTTGCATAAAGCCACACATCCGCCATATTGGAAACTGTAGCTACTGACGTCTTCCATAATATTTTTACAAAACTTCGGAACTTTTTCCACTGAGCTAAAACGCAGTACCTCCATCAGTTATTTTCCAAAAAAATTTCGAAACAGTCTTGACAAAATTTTTTTTTAAATATGTACTTTTTTTTGCCAAGAGCTACGAATGGTCACGTTTCTGGAGCTATCCATTTCCGAATATCAAGCCCCGTTGCGCAATGGTCGCTGTGTGTCAACTGGGCCAAGCAGAGTGTTCGAGAAGAGAGTACTTTGACCGTTCGCATTCTTCGTTGTCCAACCGGCTGGCACGATCGAAGAGTAGCATCTTCGGAGTGTCTCCGAGAGCCTCGATGTGTCATGATAGAGTGCCGATGTCACTTGAGAGCAGCCGGATAGGCATGATTCTTCAAAACTATGAATTATGCCCCGACCGTCGGACATGCGACGAAAAGTTTCTTCAGGAAGCTATTATGTCTTCGTCCGTCCGTTTTGTTATTCCTTTGAGCGGCTGGCAGTTGCATTATAGTTATAGAGAATGATAGATAGCGACGCAGATTTTCGTGTGGATACGTGACGTAAACCTCTTTGGATCCGCTGCAACGTAATCGTTCATATTACATAAGAAAATTATTATCTTCGAGAAAAAATATTTGAATTTTAAAAAATTTTTCTGTTTCATCGAAGGTGAGTGTTCCTGTATTGTTTATATATTATCTTGGTGGAGTTATTGTGATTCTCAAGTGAAAGTTACTCGTTTTAATACTTTTTATAAATTAAAAAATTAAACAAACTTTTTGTAGCATATTTGGTACTTTTTCAATGATCTATTTTTTTCTTTAATTTTATAACTTGGTAAATATAGTTTTCTGTAAATGTTCAATCTAAACTGCGGTTTACTGTTTATATAAGCTTTCTAATTACAAAGTGTACTGCTTTTTACAAAATCAAACAAGATTCTCAATTCACCGCAACCTGTATTCGATTTTAATGAAAAGTAGTAGCATAAAGTCGATAAATAACAGTTCAATATCTCGCCGGAAAGGCTTTATCTATAACGGTTTCTCTCGAAAAGTTCGCGTTGGTGCAATTAACCTTAACCGGTCCACCATTACCACACAAACGCCGGGGCGGGAATTTTGAAACGGGCCGCGTTGCAGCGCGAACAATCAGCATTATGCTGCGCACGGTGCATTCATTTTCTCTTGGCCGACTGCATCGTGCGCTCGCTAAAACAAAATTAGAATTTCACCGTTTCTCCTCGATGAGAGAGCGGGTAGAGAGTGGGGAGGAAAAAGACGAAAGGTTACACAAAAAAGAGACAATAGCAGGGATGAAAGCTCGGAAATTCAGCTTTAATTTAACCCCTTAAAAGTTACAAAATTCCGCGGAAATATATTTTAATATCGCGTCGAAGTGACCTATAAAAATGGACCCATTTTTCTCAGATTCTTATTTTCCCAAAGTGATTTCGAATTTTTCAAAGAATTTCAGTAGACCTATCACAAAGCTCGCTAACTCAGCTTTAATTTAAACCATTCAAAATTTGAAAATTCCCGCGGGAATATATTTTAAAATCGTGTTGAAGTAACCTATAAAAATGGACCCATTTTTGTCAGAGCTATCAGTCGAGAATACAAATAAACAGATTAAGAAAAGTATTTATTATTTGTGTGACTATTCTTATATTATTGTACACCTCTTTGCTTTGTACACCTTACTTATTATAAGAATATAAACTTTTTTTGATGTATGTACATGTATTTGTTTAAAACATTGATATTTCACTGTGACGTTTCAACAAATGCTCATAGATAGAAAAACGTTTATATTCATATAAAAAATTAATTTTTTCTTGATGAACGGTTAATTGAAATGTAAATCTAACATTAAATTCGTGATCACCGACCCCAAAAACCTGAGTACACAGTTTTTCAAGAAAGATCTTTAATGTTCTTCTAGTGTTTTTAATGCTTGGCCAGCTTTTCGGCGTTTTGGAATACTTGCGCGTTGCAACGCGAACAACCAGCATTATGCATCGCGCGGTGCATTCATTTTCTCCTGGCTGACTGCAGCGCGCGGTCGCTAAAACAAAATTAGAATTTCACCGTTTCTCCTCGGCGGACGCGAAAAAGTGTTCGCTTTCGAGAGAGCGGGCAGATCAATGGCGGGGAGGAAAAAGACAGAAACAAACAAACAAACAAACAAACAAACAAACAAAAAGAAAAAAAAAACGGAACGATAGCAGAGAAAAAAGGCTCGTCAGTATAGTGTATCGAGAGTCGCCCTTTCGCCGACGTCGATCTTATTGTCTCGGGAACGGTGGCGGGGTTTCTACCCCGCGGCCTCGGATAATGCGATTTCCGCATATTGTCTCGCGTGAGCGGCCATTCTTGCAAAAGCCGCTTTATAAGAGCGCGCTCTCGTGGGATCACGATTATATTGTTACCGCGGCGTTCTGCATACACATAAAGTCCGCTATCCATTATACCCGGACGAATAAAATAGAGATGTATTGTCCTTATATACGCGGCAAGTTGTACGGCTGCGAGCTACACCGGCCATTTATTATTTGTTAAATAAATATGTACGTCGATACACCGTACCGGCGAGCGTGTCCACTTGCGTTCTGCAACTCTCCGGCCCCCTCTCCCGCGATCGGTAAACCGAGTATCACCGTTATCTCGATCGTTTCTTCGACGATGGCCACGCGTCCATATCGATTTCACAGAAGAAAGTACCTCTGGGAATGGCCAAATTCGCGGTTTCACCAAGACAAACCCAACCGAGAACGATTTAGTGCCGTTCGACAAAATTGTCTTGTATATCTCGCGGTTTAACGACAAATTTTACTTTATTCAGCTGTGCAAAATTGTTGTAGCGTCTATGTCGCTCAGGTGTGAAAAATCAATTTTTGTATTAGTTAAAAATGCACTTAAAACTCTAGGGGTTTAGAAATGGAATTTTTTTTTAGAAATTCTTTCTGAAAGCAACAATAAGGCAAGAAGAAAATTGAAGCAATCACATTGCTGTATATTATTTCATATTTTATTTTTATTTTATATTACAATTATAGTATTCCTGAATTGTTTCATCCAGCTTGTAATAAAGTCAGGTACAGAAATATGAGAGGGGGACACTGGACCAGAAAAGATAAGTATAAGTGCTCCGTATAAGTGAATAATTACCTTATCATTTTTCTCAGAAAGTATTATCTTTATGACAAAAGTTAATACCACGTAAAATGTGTATTTTG
Source organism: Lasioglossum lativentre (assembly GCA_916610255.1). Taxonomy (NCBI): domain Eukaryota; kingdom Metazoa; phylum Arthropoda; class Insecta; order Hymenoptera; family Halictidae; genus Lasioglossum; species Lasioglossum lativentre. Next base: position 28,852,099 of record OU744355.1, on the reverse strand, counting down.
ACAAGACCTACAACTTTTATGCGAAGTATTTTTCAAAATTCCGATTATTGACTGAAATAAATGGAAAAAGCTATGATTTTTATGGTTTTTTTCACGGTTTCCGCTATGAAAATAACAGTTGCGCCAATTTTCACTATCATATTCGTAATCAGCACGTCAAAATACGAAAGAATCCATCGTATAAAAAACATCGGTGGTATGGCCTTTTCGGAAGTACACTCAAAACATAAAATTATTGTAAAAGACAATAATATTTGATCAACTACGCATATCAATTTTAAATACTTGCATTTCGAAGTTCCAGGAAAAAGATCTATACGACAATTAATTAGCATAAATCAATTTGCATGGTGCAGTGTGATCGAATTTCCGGTCGAAACGAACCAGAACGCAAGCAGACAGGAGTACAATGGATGCAGCGTGTTCGAGAGAAGCAGGTACACCTCGCGTTCGATTTAATTACTTTCACCGGTCGGACCCAGCCCCCGAGAGAGGAAGTTAATTAATTTTTCTGTTCCATGGCGGTTTAGCAGTGATCGGGCGAACCGATCGTTTAGGTCGCGCTCGTTGCCTCGACGCCTGAACCCATCGGGGGGATCTAATTCGTTTAGATCCCCGACTGTAGGACCGTTGTTTCGATCGTAACCGGTCGTGGACCGGTCGTGGACCGGTCGCCGACTCCTATGCACGTGCCCCTTGTTTCTCGCGGTCTAATGGAAAGGCAATTAACGCGGTCTTTTATCGATCGAATCGTTGTCTCGCTAAGGCGCTCTCGGCAAATACGGGGAACCGGGAAAAAGCGGCCGATCGGGGTACGGGATCGTTACGGTACACGGGGGCACTATAGCCTGGACGCTTTCGATTGTTATTGAGGCTGATAAAGCTATCTCGGGAGAGCGGAGAAATGGAATTGGGAAATTGAGTGCTTCCTGATGGCCGATAGCTGCACCGAGCAACTGTAATACCTGTTTGGTGGAAATCGGTGGTTAATCTGTGTTCTCGTGCTTGACATGTTGCCATTTAAACGTAAATTACATCATTTATGCATTAGTTAAAATATGGTGTATTTAGTTGTATAATAAATGTTCAAGTATGGAGGTTATAAAATTGATTTTATTAAGTTACAGTTTAGTTCACCACTTTTTAAAACATTTATCGAGTACTAGAATTAATTAATTCTTTGAGGGACTACGCAACTATATGTACATTACTTGTGAAAGGAATTTTTCTGAAGGGCCTTAAACTGGCCCTATTATGTTTTCTTAATTCTTACTTTTTATCAATTACTCAATACGGTTTTGGTCATTTTTAAAATTACAATGGACTCATCATAAAGTGTGTTTCACTGCCTATTCAATATAAGCCCTCAAAAGTTTGAAAATTCCGTATTTAGTTGTATAATAAATGTTTATGTATGGAGGTTATAAAATTGATTTTATTAAGTTACAGTTTAGTTCACCACTTTTTTAAACATTTATCGAGTACTAGAATTAATTAATTCTTTGAGGGACTACACAACCATATGTACATTATTTGTGAAGGGAATTTTTCTGAAGGGCCTTAAACTGGCCCTATTATGTTTTCTTAATTCTTACTTTTTATCAATTTCTGAACACGGTTTTGGTCAGTTTTAAAATTACAATGTACTCATCATAAAGTGCGTTTCACTATCTTCAAAATAAGCCCTCAAAAGTTTGCAAATTCCGACGGAAAGACATTTTAAAATAGCATTGACGTAACCCCTCAAGATGCAGCCTTTTTGCCCTAACCTATCAATCGATGTTTCCCAATTTTTCAACACAGTTCCAAATTTTTCGTGAAACCAAAACGAACCTTATCGTAAGGTGAGTCCTTCTAGCTTTAATTTAATCAGTCGAAAGTTTAAAAATTCCTACGGGAATACATTTGAAATCTGAATTTTCTAATTTTATTAACATTCGTTCAAGATATAGGCAACTTGTCTGTCACATTAGTCCGATACACCACCATTATTCATGACCATTTAAACATTTTCTTCCAGGGGTAGTAAACCCGTAAGAAAATCGAGCAATACGATCAATTAGAGAAATTAATGCAATCGTGGCCGCGAGCGACGCGATAATTCTCCGGTGGCCGCCGAAAGAAATCGGAAGTGAACATAAATAACGTTAATTAACGTTTCGAAAGCGCTCGGTGTCCCCGTGGAAAAATCGCTTATCACACCCGAGAGAGTTTTATCCGTCGAACAAAATCCGGCGAGACGATTTCCTCGCGGGATCGCGATAGCCGATTGATAATGCTGCGGTATCGAGTCCCCCGCGAGGTTGTCGCCAATTAAGCTCTTTCCCGCAAGCGTGCCCTCGAAAAGCAACGATTAAAAACGCGATCGGTCCGCGCTCGATAACGATAAAATTCGAGTAGCAATTTCACTTAACGAGTTCGTTAATGCGCTCCACCAACACAACGCTCCGTTCGTTGCCAGACGAAAAATCGATCAGGGATTCACGATTGGTTTTAGAGAAAGGAATGCGTGCGCGCGCGCGCGCGCGAGCGCGATCGCGAACGTACACGGACGGTGAGTGACCTAGAAACACATTATCGCGATATGTTCTGCTCGTCGACCCACTGACGTGACACGCCCAACAATCCGGACCGATGTATAGTCGATCGAGGAGGTGCACCGATCGCTGTGGTAGTTGCACTCGAGCTGATTGCAGTTTTAACCCTTTGCAGACGAATCGCTTCGCTCCGGCCTCACGAAAAATTATTTACCGTAATACGATACAAATTTTTGCGTTGTCTTTGTAAGCCGTGATGGGACTAGTGTTTCTGCAAAATTATAATCTGATCCATCGATTGCAGTAAACTCGAGTTAAATATAAATTCTTTTCTTAATATGTTGGAAATTACACTATTTTCAAATTTATTTATTTATTTATTTATTAATGCCTTAAACCGTGTATGGATTATATAGCATACATTAGTATAACACTTTACAATTGACAATTGACAAGGAGGTGTATATCGTTATACTAAGTTAACATTAAATTCTTCTCTTTTAATGCCTCGCATTTGCATTTTTCAGTTTTGCTATAAATATATAAAATTTGCAGTCTGTGCATTATGAAATTATATTATTCCATGATCGTCTAAAAATAATTATCTAAACGTAGCTGCAACATAAATAAATAATAAATTGTTTATAGCTGAACAATTGAAGTATGAATATTGAATTTCGTATGTTTCAGTGTGGATAGTATATTTTGATTCTGAAGTTGAAATTGCATCAAATGCTAAGGGTTGATTCTTTATGTTGTTTATTTTCATTATACAATTACCGACATCATAACGGTGTCCCGTGAGGGATTATTAAATTTATTCTTGCATACATTGCAATAAAAGTCACGTCGGATTTCAACAGACGTACGTTCGTAATTTTTACGAGCTATCGAAGTGAATCGCTCCGACTGTTCTGTTCACTGTTACAGCTGAGAACCCGAGAAGACGGTCTTTGAACCGAAATGCCCGCGCGTGTTGCGAGAATTCAATTCGACAGGAAATAAGAGAGCATGAAGTTGACCCATAACTTCGCACGGATGTCTCGTATGTGGGCATTTGATTGGTGCTATCAGCGAAATAACCTAATTTCCATAAGACATGGTTGCATCTGCAATTAAAGCTACGGTATCGCTGATAATTATTCGAACGTGTTGAAACACTCGGCAGATAGGGTGTTGTGTCGATGTGAAACCACTTTGTGCGGCAAGCTTAATGGTACACTTTAATGCAATAATATCAAGTTAAAAAATTAATTCGATATTTGTTAATAAAATGACGTTTTAATGCCGGCGGTTCTTTCGCATGTTCTTCCGGTAGAAAGTTTTTCATTTTTAACAGATATACGTGTAGCACTCGGATTTAATGAATTGAAATCGTATAAGGCAAAGTAGCAATTATTTATACATTTAATATTCAGTTTTACGCAATTGGTAAATCGAAATTAATTTTCTGTTTGTAACTTCAGAAACTCAATGAGATAATAAAAATTACATCTTCGTGCTAAACCAAATAATTATAAACCTAAATGTTGTGGCAGCCACAGCTAGATAGAATAAAATCAGTAAGTATCAATTTTTGTTTACTTATTTTTTAACATATGTTTTAAAGATCTTATCGAACCTAATACAAACAGCTGATGATTGGCTAACGATTTAAACTGGATACGAGAAAATTAAAATTTGAATATTCGTAATTCTGGGTCAATATTGACCCAACTCCTGTCATCCAGGGGGCTACAAGTTAATCAAGAATCTCCATGTACAGGGTGCATAAAAAGAATCCTATACCTCTGGATCGGTGGAGATCTGTTAAAAAAAATGGACCGCAAAGTTGACCTTGACCCTTTATTTCAAGGTCACAAAATTTGTTGTCATGTCGTACAGTATTCATCGCAAGGAACAAAACTCTCAAAACGAGACGTCAAATGAAAAAAATTGATTCTATATTTTCAATGTATTTTCTCATGTAGACTCATTCCTTCCACGTTTCTACTATTTTGGGACACCCTGTAGACATATGGGAGAAATTAGTTTACAAAACTTCAAAGTCGTTTTTTAAGAGAACGGTTGACTTGACCTTAAAAGAAAGGATCGAGGTGAATTTTGCGATCCATTTTTTTAACAAATCTCCACCAATCGAGAGGTATAGGATTCCGCTATGGTAGTCACGACATATAATTTTTATACACCCTGTACATTTTCACTTACATTTATACAGGGTGTTTCGTTTAAAACAGGACACCTCAATATTTCCTCTATCTTTGAAAATATAAAAAATGTTTCTGACGTAATCTAAATGGTTTCAAAAGATGAATCAGATGGAAGAATCATTTTTTATAAATTGTAATTTTTTAATCGTTTTTCAAGGTCACTCGTGTTTTTTACGTATATACACACATTTTTTGTTGTTGTATGTTGTAGTAAACATTATTGTGCATTCAACCATGTTTAATAGCACGACCTTGAAATGACCGTGAACTCTAAAATTTGCGAATTAATGCAGAATTTTCAGAATACTTTCAGCGACATATCAGATTTCAACGGTAACAGACATTCGACCATGAACTTGAACTTGTAAATAATCGCATTTATTACTGCAATAAATGCTCGAAATACAGAAGGATGATGCAATGTGTTTATTTACAAGTTCAAGTTCATGGTCGAATTTCCGTTACCGTTGAAATCTGATATGTCGCTGAAAGTAAGTTCTGCATTAATTAGCAAATTTTAGAGTTCAAGGTCATTTCAAGGTCTTGCTATTAAACATGAATGAATGCACAATAAAAAATGTATGTATATACGTAAAAAAACACGAGTGACCTTCGAAAAAACGATAAAAAAATTTACAATTTATAAAAAACGATTCTTCCATCTGATTCGACGTTTGAAACCATTTAGATTAACGTCAGAAACATTCTTTGTATTTTCAGAGATAGAGAAGATATTCGGGTGTCCTGTTTTAAACGAAACACCCTGTATTTATTTCAACGATTTAAAAATGGTGGATAGCGACGCAAATACGGCGGTCCGACGCGAAATACCATCGTCGGAGGATCTCTTCGCGAATATCAGATCAGCGATTCGGTTTCGCGCGGCGCAGCGTCACGTGCATATCGAGGCCCGCTATTGACACAGAAAATGTTTCTCGTCCTGATCGCACCGCGAGCTGAATATTATTCCTCGTCCTCCTAGAGATCCGTTCTATTTCAATGCGATTTCCGCGCGAAAATAGCCATTCCGCGTATTATCGTGGCTGGATGACGTCCCCGCGGGCCAAAAGTCGCACGTCCAAACAAACAAACGGATAATTTCGGAGGCCTGGCAACGATTATATCCGATATCGTTGGCTATATCGGGATCTGTGCTCGGCACCGATTCTCCGGAAATAATTTTGACGACTGCTGAACGTCGTCGCGATTCCTCGAATCGATTCCTAGAACTTACTCTGCAACGAAGAATGAGGATTGGTTTCGTCTTTGGTGTAGGAGTTGTTATGCTGTCCTTGGACAGCCATTCGCGAATGTCTGTTACCATTTTCATTACTATGACTCCTTCCCGTCAACATTTGAGCACACTATTTTTACGAGTTACGATTCTTTCAGATGCTAAAGTAGTTTTAATTTATCTTCGATGAGTCGATGATCGAGTTCGAAAACAGTTCGTTTAATTTTGGAACAGGAAGTTTAATAATAATGATTTATTTAGTGGTTGCCTTTATTGCCGTTGTTAACGTAATTAACCAGAGAAAATAGTAAAATATTGTTGCACTTACGATGAATACGAACATATGATAAGAGACGCAGGAGAAATGAACAATAATATTCAACACATTATAATTAATAGACTGCGAATCTTTATGCAAAATGAAAATTGTCTGCATCGATTGTAAAGAAGAGGAACTGAATAGAATGCTATTTCTTCCCTTAATAATTTTAACCCTTTGTACTCGGAGTTGTTTTAACTCAAAAAACGAAAGATTTTTCCATTCTAGAATATTTCTATTCTATACAATTTTTTAAATTTTTTGCATATGAAACTGATATAATATCTGGTGTAATATGAACAATATTTTTAAGAAACAGCATAGCAATCTTCAGTGGTGCCTCAGAGTCGCCATCCGAGTGCTAAGGGTTAATAGATGAGAAATCATACATTGACGTCTTCAATATTCAAAATTTTCCTACAATTTTGAATTTCATCTACTAAATTTTCCTATAAATGCATAAAGATTCTAGTAATTAATTAACATGAATTATAATCCAATGTATGATATTGCAGTCCCATAGAATAGGGACACAAAATGTAACGAATGTAGTAATATCGAATCGAAACAATCCAGATGACTAGATAAAATGAGAACGGGCACACGAAGTTCCGAATAATTGTGCAACTGGAGTGAGATGCTACGGGGGGAATGTATTATTCTTCGGCATCAGTCGGTTTGACCCGTGACCGAGATGAATTATGCCGGTCAGGTAATATGGAATTCAGGCGATTAGCAGATAACGGTCGCGATAATTATCACCGCATAAATCTGTCGACGCGCGCGCCGCTTCATCGTGGTAGCTAATCTATCGCGGGATGGGAACCCGCTGGAATCATCATCGGGCAAATGACTCAATTCCGCGGTCCCGAGCGATTCCACGCCGCGCTCTTCGAGTTAATAATAAGTGTACCGATATTTACGTTGGACACCTCGCGGCTCGACCGACACCACCGTATTTAGTTGCAGGCTTAGATTTATGAGCGTTGTTTCAACGGGAACGCCGTGGAAATGGGGAACCAGCTCGGCCGAAGGCTCACGATAGTTAGCGTTGGGACTGTATACATACCTTGAGCAATTTTTAAATATTATTATTTTTAAATTACTTTTTAAGGGGGTCATCCCATGTGAGAGCTACTTTTTCTTGCTTTCTTTTAGGAATTTTTTTTGAAGGACTCTTACCATATAAAATCTTGAAATTTTTACCACACATTCACTGACATTTTAACAGTCTCTCAGAATTTTTTCAAACCAAAATAACGAGTTGGATCGACTTTACACCGTTTGGAAGACACTCATACGTAAAAAAAAGTAGGTTGATGGCGACCATGATTCCGGAGGTTTCGATTGTCTGATATCAAACAATCAAACGGCATTTTAATTTGTAGAACTGCGGCTATCGCCAGTAACAAATTAATATAAAAATATCGAATGTTGAATTTTTGGCACGGTCGTAATTTTTTTCGTCTTTTTCAGCTTATAAAAAAAAAACTATAGCAGATATTAGAAATATTTCGGTACGGGCGAGAACTATAGATGTGTTGACTATACCATAAAAAGTTGAGCGAAATCCGTTCTGTAGTTTTTCAGATATCATGGTCGCCAATATGAAAAATACAGTTTTGAGAGAAACGCGTTTAAAGATTCAAGTACGATTTACACAAAGAAAATGTAAACTCAACATTAGTCCGCTATGTGTTGAGAAATTGTCTTGGCTCGATGCTCCGATGTGCATGTTGATTCGAATGCACTTTTTTCCAGCACAAATTAATGTCCAGCTGATTGATCTTTCACTGGTTATTTATTAATACTTTGATCCTAATGAGGCAAACAGATTCTCCGTTCTACGTTTACTACAGTCGAACGACTTCGAATATCGAAATATCCTTTTCCCTGCATATTCTAGGAATGTTATAGAAGAAATTTATGCAAAAAAAAAATTTTTCGATTTTTTGAATATGCCACATTGGATGACGCCCTTAACCCTTCGGGGATGTCTGTGCCTTTAAAGAATATTTACAAATTTATTTCACGAGATCAGATTTTTGACCGCGTTATACGGGTCTATTATACTTCTTTGAAATTCACAGGATATGCTAAGAAAATTTTGGCTAGCACGTCTAGTTAATATTTACATATTTTTTTAGTAAACAGTTATCGAACATGCCACGTGGAAAGGAGTCGAGCTACTGCGAAGAGGAATTTTTGTGGGCGCGGCCGAAAAAGCTCGGCGATTCTCGCCAAAGGCTACGATTGGCTTGGTCCGCGGCTGATCCTTGTACGGCCGAAGGGACGGGCCTCGCAAAACATCCTTAACGATTTTAATTAACTCCGTTAGTTCGCGGAGGTCTTGCGTACGCAAATGCGCCGGCAGATTTTACCGTTAGACGGCTGATAGAGAATAGACGCGACATTCCTTTTCGTGTCGGTGCGCCAGGACGAAACTCGACGAAAAAATGTAGAACATTGGTCACGAGCCGCGTTTCGTTTCAAACCACCGTGTATTTCTCCAAGCAGAATTCTTCCTGAGCGTGCGCGGCTGGAATCGTCGTATTGCCGACGAATCGAATGCGGATTTTGCTAAAAATTCGTTCTGGAATGTCACACTTTATTAACTGTACACGGTGCTAGAAAGATTTATTTGCACAATTAAAGTAGTTCCGATAAAATGGTTTACTGCTATCGAATTTGACGCAGGTTTTATTATAAATTGGTTTTTTTTTGGGAAGTAGCAGTTCACCAATTAACCCCTATGTTAATAATCAAAAATTTTCTACGATGTTCAATAATGTTGCACCTTACAGTTTCAATACATATCTTGATGTCTCAAATATAAATTAATCTCTGATCATCCAAGAATATAAAATCTACAATAATTTTGCTATTTGTCAACAAACATATTAAAGAAGTTTATAAAAAGAAATTGAAAATTGGTACTAGAAATATTTATTTCATTGGGCTCAAAATGCTAAATGCACAAAATGTAGAATAGTAGACATTTAAAAAATCTGTGAATACAGTTGAATTATTTTCAACTACTTAAAAAAAGTATGCAAATATATGTATAATTTTCTATGTAGCTTCCGAAGAACTTTTAAAAGAACAGTGTGAAAATTTTGAACAGTCTGAAAGAACAATTAATATTTTAGAGTATAATTAAGGTAAATAATTTTACCAAATACTTTACAATATTTTATTCAGAAAAATATCCATGTAGATAGCAGGCCTCTGTTTAAAATTGAAAAGTCTATAATGATATCAGCCACTGCACTTTCTGTGAGATATCTCCTGAAAACGATATTCTCATGGACAGTCGACTCGAGAATCTTCGTCAGGCGAATAGAATGCATAAACTATCGAAAGTGGAAGTGTATAAAAATACTCAGGGCTGCCGTAGCACCGACTCCTCCACTAGTCGAGTTCGTAAATCCTATTAATAGGCCAGTTTATCTTTCGTCGATTAATTTTTCTCGAATACCGACGCAACGGTGTGTCAGATATTCCATAAATCACGTGGCAGTGTGCGATGGAATGTCCAACAGAAATTTATCGGGAGGATCGGACTTCAATATCAAGAAACACGCTGGCTAGAGAGAATCGCGTAAATTCGTCGAATAGCTGGCGAGTTGATTCCAATATATTTTGACTACTTTTATTCCTTAATAATCGAATCGGAGCCGAGCTCGAGAACTGTCTTACATCGTTGTCGTGTAGATAATTAATTATTCAGCCGGAGTAGTTACGATTTTAAATAACGATGGCAAAAGTTTATTTATATTTTTGTTACACGGAATTTACGAACTTGAAACTGTTTATTTTTTGTGTAAAAATAATATTTATTGCACGCGTGATCATTATACTTATGAAATTGAAGAAATAGTAAGGACAATGTTAAGCCTGCAATTTATCATGCGAGATAAAAGGTACAATGATTGAGCACCTGTAACAGTTGTGCACAAGCCTGTTATCTTGTATCGCATAGGTTTTTTTTTAACACATTGATCACTGGATCTTGTATGAGTGACACAATTATTTGTATAGTTCGAAAAAAGTTATTTTCGCGGTAATATATTGAGTACGTCTTTTCTTAGAAGCTATTCAAGGTGATCAGTTTTGTTTCCTTAAATAAATTACTTTACTTAGGACTTGTGGTATTTTTGCCGTTGCTGGTACGGTAGTCGATGTGGCAAAGATGGAAAACAGTCAATTAATCTCTTTCATTCTTTAATCAACAGTGCTCGACAGAAAAAGCTGTTTTTCGTGGCTGAGGTATTACGTGTGCTCCATAAAGAATATTTTCTTTGTGAAAAATTAAGAGATTATATTCACTGAATGTTTGGAGATCTATATCTTCTTTATTTTCTGTTTTATCACAAAAATTTCAAGAATGAGATTATCAAAAATCTACTGATCTAATAATGTAACTAAAAATCTATGGAACTGACAGAAAATTATATTCCCTTCTGTATTAATAAATTAAATGAAAATATTTAAAAAATATTGATACTTGAATACTAAATTATATTCACTGAATATTTGGAGATCTATATCTTCTTTATTTTCTGTTTTATCACAAAAATTTCAAGAATGAGATTATCAAAAATCTACTGATCTAATAATGTAACTAAAAATCTATGGAACTCAAAGAAAATTATATTCCCTTCTGTATTAATAATTTAAATAGAAATATTTAAAAAATACTGATACTTGAATACTAAAACAATTAAATTGTAACTACTAGCAAAAATCTAAAATGGATTATTTAAACTTTTAAACAATTCCGATAGCAGCAGTATTAGAACACGCGTTGTCAGAACAATTTTCCAGCACAGAATGCGCTCCAAAAAAATGCCGAATAACATAATTCAAGTCCCCAAGGGCTCCGTCCGAATGGTCATCAGAGAAACCACTAGAGGAACGTTGTAAATCGCCAGGTTACGTGTTTTTAGCGGAGATAGTTTCGTCGTTATTCAACGGAATCATGTAATTACAGTGCTCGCGAATGGCGCCGGGTGCATTCAATCATGCAGGAACCGGAGGTGCGGATCGATAGTTACACCTCGATTACAAGCAGAGAAAAGGGAACTAGAAAGAAGGTGTCCTGTGCACCGACAGGATAATTTCGTTGCTTCTCCCTGGGGCCGTTTCCTGGTTCGGGACAGGTGCACGAGCGTGTCATTCCGTTGTCGCCGGACCCAGCCGCTGCATTTCACCTAGAAAATTTTGTTTCTCCCTTTTCCAAAATTTCAAACCGTCATTTTCCCCGCAATTTCCGTGGACATTTAGCAGGTTGATGCGATGATCGGTTTAAGCTGCTTCCGAGCAGCATCAGCGTATATTTCATCTGCGCGAGTGTGGTGATTATGTTTGTGTTATCAAGTCTTGCGGGCTTCTCAATCTTTGTTATTAGTGATGTATATCTTGTATTAGTGTTGTTGTTACTGGATAATTATAAATGTTGCAGTACGCAGTTTTTACGAAAATCCATCAGCTTGCAAAACGAAGACGATTGCACGAAATGATGGTGACTGTATAATTGATTGATCGAACACACGTCGTGCAAAAATTCTAAAAAAATTTTACAAAAATTCTACATGCCCAACCAGGTCGAAAAGAAGGAATAACATTTTTTCGTTCGACGCTTCGTTTTCGAGAAAAGCGAGTTTGAAAACCCGCCGAGTTCGCGTGCTCTAGTATTTGCGGGAAGTAGATTCAGTAGGTCATGACCAGACGCGTCGGCCGATTCCTCTCCAATAGCGCGCGACCTCGCTGAATTTTCCAAACTCGATTTCCTCCGAAAACGAAGGGTCGAACGAAAAAATGTTATTCCTTCTTTCCGACTTCTCTCTGCATGTAGAATCGCCAGACGGCCGCTTGTCACACGATTTCTCACAGATTCTGTACTTTGCCGGGAATTTCGGCTCGAGGAGTCGCATTTTCGCGAGGTGTGATTGCTGGTAGGTTACCTGTAAAGTAAGCCGATGCTATCGAGGGACCCCCTCGCGATCTGCACCGGCACGATGCGTTTGTAAGTGCGAGCGACTATAAATAATCGGCGTCCTCGCTACCTGCCCGCTCTGGTGTACGGCCGCTCGTGTACACGGTGAACGACCGCTCGTAAATTCGCCTCCTTCCTCGTGAGTTACGTGTTCCGAACCGGCGGAAATTAGGAGGCCTCTCTGCCCCGTAAAAAACTCTGTTGTTCAATGTTGTGATTACATTCTCCTGACTCATTGTTAGAGAACGGGCCAAGCGGGACTGTACACGCTGCCTTCGAACCGGACTGGATCAGCTCCAACGCTTCGCCGGTTCCCGAAGAAACAATATTCCGTTGATCTTTAACTACGTATTTTTACGTGGAAATGTTATTTTGTAAGAGAAACAAGCTTTGGCAAATATACCAGTGGACGAAATTATAGGACACCGCGGAAATTATTGCGGCAAAAGCTTCAGTGCCTTCAACAGAATTGTGGGGCTATTCTGATTTTGAATGGCATTTTTTTAACAGTCTTCAGGAATTTTTTTTCCAGGGGAACTATTAAACTTTTTGCGTTGGAATTTCGAACATGTATCTATGAATATTTGAAGTATGTACATAATTTTTTTTTCTAGGAAAAACGATCAAAATTACTGTGGGCATGATTACTCCTCAATAATATTCAATTTTCCTATGAAACAAATTTTATTAATTATTGTCAATCAAAATTCTATATGGGGTGTGCGAGATTTTCGAATTTATCGGGATTCCCCGAAAAAGTAGGGATTCTCGAAATTTTCGGGAAACCTGATTCTTGCAGGAACCTCGAATTTTTCGGGAACCCGACCCGACCCGACTCGTCCCAACTTTCGGGTTCCCTATTTCTCTGGTTCTGGGACACCCCTAATGATTACGGTTCTTGATCGAGGACAACAAATGAGGGAGTATCTTATTCAGTATGAAAATGGCCTTTTACCACAATTTAATTTCAGAAATAATGATAAGTCTAATGGTCGCCTAAATAGTTTAGTGAGAAAGTTAGTTCTATCTCGAAGGACGAGATAGACGATTTTTTGAGAACGGGACCGCAATCTCCCTTCAACTACAGTAATTGTAGCTTTTCTTCTAATGTGGTTTCATTAGGCGATTATCACGGGTTTAATTTTAGAAAGTAATGATAACCCTAATGGCCGGGAGCTCTTAGTCTTCGATATAAAGGGCGAGTCACTTAACGTGACAAAGTTGAAGTGATAATGTCGTTCGTGAGAAACTGTGACAGATTACAGTTAAAATTGCCTTTCATCGACCACAGTTTCTCAATAGAAAAGTAAATTAAAAATAAAGAAAAAAAAAATTGTACGAGTATCACGAATAGATTGCTAAATTCTAAGATCTATTTGTAAAAGAATTTAGAGAAGCAGAAATCATTAAAATTCCATTGCATCGTTCTATTTTGTTCACTATTAGGTTTCGGTGAAGTTTTTAAATGAACGAATCAGTGAAAATAGTGTAAAAATATTTTTAAATCGTCTAACGTATAAAATTCACAGTATAATCGTTAAATACCGTGGAATTTCAGATTTTATTAATTTCTCAAGATTCTTGTAACCCATAAATCTAGTCACGAAACACGTCTGATCATTGCTTGCCAATTCTACTTGCGGAGAAAAAGAAACGCTCGACCCAAGCACTCTACGAAGGAAAAAGCAAAACAAGCCTTGCCAAAGGACCCTACCATCCAAAATCTCGTGAGGTATGATTAAACGAATTCAACCGAACCTCTCGATCTGAAATATTTTATCTTCGAACAAAAAATTCTATCAAGCACTTCAGGTTGAATAAAACCCGGTGCAACCGGGGTCCAGCCGCTATCTGCCAATAAATTAATTACTCGCAACAGCGAATCGCTGCTAAAAGCACTCGGCGTTCAAACAATTTCTTTCCCGCACCTTTCGGGAAGGGCCGCGACAGATAAAATCGTCCGGGAGCGTCTCCCCTTCACAGAAAGCACTCAATGGGCAACAAGAATCTCAAGAGTTTCTAAGTTTTACGATCGTCGATGTTACACGGCCCGCCGGAACCCTTTCTCCCGCTTTTATAGCCGTAATGGCGGGAATAAACGTTTCGTGAGAAGAAAAGTAGTCGCGCGGAGAAGATGTCGAAGGAGAAGAGGAGGAAGGACACAACTTGTGTATGTGTGTTGCAACGTTTGTCGACCGGAATCAGAACTTTTTCTTAATTTCGTCGTGCACACGTGGACCGATGTGCGCGCCACGAGGAAATTAACGTGGGCAGTGGAAGTGAAATCAATATAGAGCCCTCATAAAAGAGAGGGGGGCCAGGGCACGTTCAGGTGGACACAGGAGAACGACAAGAGGATACGAGGGCACGCAGCGGGAATGAGTAATGACCTGGACGATAGGAACATCGGACACGGGGCCGAGTAACGAATTTTCTCGTATCTCTTACACCGCGGTGACCAGCTCGGGTAGGTGTGAATCAGGTACGTGCTCTTGCCCTCAGGCACCACGAACGATCTTCCCTGAACAATCTTTTTTAGAGACGAATTGAAGAATTTTTCCCATCCACGATCCATTTTGTTCCCAAAAATTTCCTATCATTCTCAGAATTTTATTTAAAATGCACTTCAAAAGACAATTTCTTTCTACTACTAATTTCAAACAATTTTTTTACTACTAAAAAGTGGGAAAGTATAATAGGTAAATAGCTAAATACATTGTATATTTAATAATGTTGATTCAACTTCCCTGTGAATAAAATTGATGGATCTTTATGCAAAAGAAAAATTGTAAGTGAATTTCATCTTTTAACATAAAATATAATATTTTCAAATTCTTCGAGTATCTTCACAGTGACGTGTTCAATTTATTAACGTTTATCATAGTTAAATAGCTAAATATATTGTATATTTAATAATGTTGATTCAACTTCCCTGTGAATAAAATTGATCATTCATGGATCGTTATGCAAAAGAAAAATTGTCTAAGCGAATTTCGTCTTTCAACAGAAAATAGAATATCCTTAAATTCTTCGAGTGTGTTCTCAGTGACGTGTTCAATTTATTAACGTTTGTCATAGCTAAATAGCTAAATATATTGTATATTTAATAATGTTGATTCAACTTACCTGTGAATAAAATTGATGGATCTTTATGCAAAAGAAAAATTGTCTAAGCGAATTTCGTCTTTCAACATGAAATAGAATATCCTTAAATTCTTCGAGTGTGTTCACAGTGACGTGTTCAATTTATTAACGTTTGTCATAACTGCATAAAATCTGCAGTCTAGATTGCAGTGGTTGGACTTGAATGGGAGTTATTCGCAAAACTGATCAGCAGGGTCGAGGCTGTTATCTGGAAGATCCTGTGGTCGCCCATGTCGTCGCCAGGAGCATAAATAAGTTGAGTGCGAGGACCCTTCATAGATGTCCCGATAAGATCCGTGGCGAACACTTTTTGTCCCCCGAACAGTAATTTCAGGCGACACGCTGGAACAATTTCGACACCTCGGTGTCCTTGTTCTCGCGAGCTGACCTGTCGGCGACATTTAAAAATTTGCATGTGTAAGTATCCCAAATTCCGGCGAAATTGCTACACGGGACACGGTGAAACTTGCACTAAAAAGATCTGCATCCGGCTCGTGCGCCACACAGAGACACCCAATTGCGAGAATCTTCAACGGTGACACGTACAGAAACCTCTTTATTGGATCATGCGCATCCGCCATCGTGCACAATTTTCTTGTTTACTTTCTCATCGTAAAAGATGAAAAATCCCTTTTTCTAATAATAAGGTTATTTTATTTGTCGAGGCTACTGAACTCCCGCCGCCGGCATAAAGATGTATATATATTGTAACTATAAATAACAACCCTAATTGGCTTTCTTCCTGTAGTTAACAAGTTCGAATGATTTCCTCGATTCTATCTTCGTGCTTCTATCTTCTCCTCTTTTAGAATAATTTCGACTTTGTTAGTTGTTTAAGTGCCGACTAGCGTTGCAATTACTTCTGCACGGTCGTTTTTTAATTAATGAGGCGATATCACTTCTTCGGTACGTATCGATTCCACGGTGTTTTCTCAGGTTGCGTTGCTTATCTAGCTGAAAATTATTAAATTGCAGGATGCGGGGTTTTCGAGTAGCGGAATAACGAGAGTCATTATGTCTATCTGCAAGACAGACTGGCTACTAATTGGCAAGAAACGGTAAAGTTAAAATGTGTAAAATATTATGGCGCCGCAATTGATATTTCCAGCAAAACAGAAATGATTCAGTGTATTTGCTATACGAGTAACATCCTTGCTAAAATTTTTCAGATCAGCATCCTGCCAGTGAAACTGTTCACCCTCGACATACAGGTCCATTTTTACCATTTCATCGTTGCCAATAAAAAAGTTATTGTCTAGAAGACAACGTGTTGCATCGAAAAATAATTCTGCTCGGCGAACACAACAGTGCTAGCCTACCACACTAAAACTGAAAAACGGGTCGTTTCACGACACGCAATAAAGTCCCCCATAACTTGCCAGAACCGTCGCGTCGGCTGACAAGGAGTGCTATGGTTAGAACATCGATCACTAACACCGATTACCAAATCAAGCTCACTTTCGCCTCGTGGCTGGATCGCCCTCGCCTCGCCTCGACGTGCTAGGTGTAGGAATGGTCGCCGGAGACAAAAGTAACCGGTTTCGTTTTCAATGACCCGTAGGAGGGACAAGGATAGAATGGACATCCTGCGAGATGAGCCAAGAATCGTCGTATATGGTAGCAACCCGGAAATGGGTCATTCTTCCCATCGACTCGAACGACGGTGATTTGCGCGGCGGCTATTCAGCCGCGTCCAGGCCGCATTTTCACGCCTTCCGCTCTCCGAGGAGGACGATTCCCCTTTTATTCAGAAACTGCCGAGCCGGCCGCGACAGTGGCTATTATCCAAATAGCGTGATCAATCTTTCGGTTCTTCTCGCGTTCGACGCCGGAACGAGCCAAGTGGGCGTCCTGCTCTTGCGCATACTTAATGTCCACGCACCGTTCCTGTAAAATAGCTGGAATTAATTAAAAAATTTTCTTTCGATCTTTCGAAAATATGTTATTCTTTTTACTGTTTTCAGTCTTAGCACTCGGATGGCGAATCGGAGGCGCTACTGAAAATTGCTATGCTATTCTTGAAAATATTGTTCACATTATTATTTTTGTTCGTATTTAACAAACTACTAGACATATATGAGATATTATATCAGTTTCATATGCAAAAAATGAATAAAAATTGTATAGAATGGAAATATTCTAGAATGACAATATAATCGTGTGTCAGAGCTGGGGAAAATAGTATTTGAAGTAGTAAATATTAAATAATACTATTTATTTTAGAGTATGTGCACAATTTTAAAAATAAAATATTTTATTTGATGCAGTAATTTTTGAAAATAGTGTTTTATTTGAATAATATTGATAATATTTGTATTTTGTCTCTCTCTTTATTTTCAATTTCAATTATAAATATTATTGCTGAAAATAATGGTTCGAATTCAATACGTTTATGAATGTACATTGTTTCTTAACGATAAGATACAGTGTATGTTTATGCGGCACTGAGGCATATTGTAATATAATCGTGTGTTGTACGATTTGTATTGTATGTGCTGTATAAGCCTTATATGGTTTAAAGCAATAAATAAATAATAATGGAAAAATCTTTCGTTTTATAGTTAAAATAGCTCCGAGTGCAAAGTGTTAAATTGCATAATATTTATAGAAGCCTAAATACAGAGTATTCCAAAAATTTTCATAGAATTCCCGACAGCATTTGGAGTAACTTTTTCCTTTGCGGAAATGTTCTCCGTGGATTCGTTAAGGAGTTATTAACGAAAAACACGGACCAATCGGAGCGCTGTTGCAGCAGAGCGGGCTGTTGGCGTTGGCCCGCCGGAATCCGGCCACAGTAGCCACGCTCTGATTGGTCCGTGTTTTTCGTTGAAAACTCCTCAACGAATCCACGGAGAATATTTTCGCAAAGGAAAAAGTTACTTCAAATGACCTCCGGAAGTACATTTTTGGGAGATCTTGTAGAATTCAGATATGAAGGTATTTAGGAAAAATATTCGTTTCCTTCAGGGAAATTTTTGTAGCCGTGAAGAAAATCGTGTGGCAAGGGGTTAAAGGTCAAGAGGTAAACCTGTAGCAGCGTTCAAGATCAAGATCTAAAAATTGCAAGAGGGTTGACACTGAACCGTGTCGATGAAAGAGTAGCTGCAGGTCCGCGTCGAAAAGGAGGTTAAAAGGAGACTGAAAAGGTGTCTCCAATACAGTATCACGGGGACAAGAGACAGGAAAAGATGGAAAGAGGTGGGGAAGAAGGTGGAAGGAAAGACACGGAGTAAGGAGAGAGAGGGGATCGGCATCACGCCGGAAGAATTTAGTCGTGGTCTCTCGGCGTGGTTATTATGCCTGCCTTAACGTTCCTCACATTCGCGTTTGCCTGCCCACGCAAGGCGACCGCCCCTTTAACATCGTCGGTATTCGCCTGATTTATGAATGCCCCGGCTATATTTAACAGCGTGTTCGCCATTGAAGACATGCCTTAGGCAGCGAGGTGAGCCCGGCACCGGCTCTCCGAGAGGAGATGTCGCTTACGAGGGGACGTTAGGGTAGGTACATCGGCGAAGAGGACGTAATCCCACGTAATGCGGTATCCTACGAACAGCACACTATCAGAATATAAGCTTCGAAGTTTCGACCGGATACGGGGAATCCTCGACACCGTAGGCAGTGCAACGTTTTATCGCTGGATCATCCACCCGGATCGCTTTATCCCCCAAGGAAATTCGATGATTGTGTTGTCAACCGATTCGTACAGCGATAGGGTGTTCCGCGGCTTTAGGGGCTACTAACCGGCCCATGGGAACACCGTCAACTGCTCGGATAGTTTATTTGCACCTCCATTATTCGACCAAACCGTTCGCCAGTCGAAATTTATAATACTGGCTAGCTGAGCACAGTCGACTGCTTGGACAGTTTGTTTGCACCTCGATTAGTCGAGCAAAGTGTTCAGTCGTTTGTAATATTCGCTGGCTGAGAAAGTTTGTAATATTCGCTGGCTGAGAAAGTTTGTAATATTTTAATTAGTTGCAGACGAGGATTTTTTAACACTTCGTGTACCACGTCTCTTGAATTTTTAATTTATTAACCTTTGGTAGACGGACCATTTTTACAACTACAGAATTGATGGTGCTTGGGATCATTCGCAGCATTATTTAGCAATTTTTTAATTGCTATTCTTAAATTCTTTTAATGTATAAAATCTAGTTTTGATCTTGATGCAAAATTACTTACCTCGATGGCAACAAGCTGCAATAAAATTGATTTCCCGCCTTAATAGGCTGAACATGTTGAAAATATAATGACAATATTTAAAAGTTCTGATATATTCACTGTTGGAAAATTGTTTACCTCGATTGCAACAAGTTGGAATAAAATTTATCTTCCGCCTTAATAGTCCAAACATGTTAAAAATAAAATAGTACAATATTAAAAAATTCTGATATGTTCACTGTTGGAAAATTGTTTACCTCGATTGCAACAAACTGCAATAAAATTTATCTCCCGCCTTAATAGTCTAAACATGTTGAAAATATAATATGACAATATTTAAAAATTCTGATATATTCACTGTTGGAAAATTGTTTACCTCGATTGCAACAAGCTGCACTAAAATTTATCTCCCGCCTTAATAGGCTCAATATATTGAAAATATGACAATATTTAAAAATTCTGATATATTCACTGTTCTATGTTCTTCCTAGTCAATGTTGTCACTTTAGCGTTCACTATCACGTAGGCTCGTCTATTAAAGTCTAGCATTACTCGCAATGTTCCGCGAATTAGAGAGATATTGCATGTACAGTTTTCGACTGGTCACCTCGTACAACTTTATTTCGCCATTACCGAGTCTATTCTTACCTAACTTCATAGTGACTCCTCTATTCTTAGCGGCAATGTTTACCAATTGTCTTAGACTTGAGATGCAAAATACGAGCGCGAATCTCTCGATTCTAATTTCGAATCACTCAATGCACCCTGAACTACTTCTTGCTTATAGCGATCCTTACAACTAGACCATAAAGCCCATTTCAAAGAAGCCAGACGTCCTAGTGGAACAAGGAAAATCGGACAGCCACGTTCCACAGATGCCCGGGGACTCTTTCGTCCAAGGTTCGACCTTGATTCCAATTACTTACCAGCGATTTGCTCCGAAATCATTTGAAGATGTGTTTCTGTTTGTACGAATGCGCCTGGTGGTGGCTCGGACTGACTGATTTATGTGGATGCGTGGAATTATTCGAATTTCGCGACCGTACACTGTGCATCTTCAGCATCCAAATGAAATATCAAGCTTTATGATTTACTTGTATATGTACCTCTAATAAATTATGGCCACGGTGACGCTATTCGCAAGTTGCCTATATAATCGCAGTTCTATAAAGCTGTATTATTGGGTTGAATTTCCACAATATAATTTCTAATTCATTCAAAATAATTTTCTTTTCAATAAGAAATAGCCTGCTTCACGGTTTTTATAGTAGACGATTTCATGAGGTTGTTCATAACATTGGAAAAGAATTTTATATAATTATTATATTGTGTTTTATAAATGTATTTTATGTATTTCTTTTTTACTTTTGCACACTATGAACCCAAAATTGTGTGCTGCATAAGTTTTGGAAAATTTCACATAAATCTTCTATTTTTCAAGTATGAATTAAAAATGATCATATCATCTGTGCTATATTAATACTCAATGAAAGTTGAAATTATCCTCCAATAGAGTAAAATTTTTGAATTTAAAATGATCATATCATCTGTGCTATATTAATACTCAATGAAAGTTGAAATTATCCTCCAATAGAGTTAAATTTTTGAAAATTCGTCACAAATTTTATATTTTTAAGATACGGCTCAAAATTGTCATTTCCAGTGCATTAATGAACCCCAACGAAAGTCGTGTACAAGCCGAACAGCTTTCAGCAAAGTTGCTATAAAATCGTGGATTTTTCGAGCAAGTAGATCAACAAACGTTCGCAGGAAGGACGTGCACAGGGAGACGAAATAATCAGATTCCGAGGCACCGATTTGGACAGCACTCGCTGACATTACTGCAATCTGCATTTCGCTCCTCTAATCCCGGTAATACCCGGAGCCCCGGTAATTTGCATACATTAAATCGACGGAGATAAGGATCGAACTCGGTCTGGATGGCGTTATCCTGGATCATCGAAGAGTAGTATCAGATATCCTATTACGCGTGGCACCAGCCTTACTGTCGCTGTTCCTCATCCAATCATAAACCTCGTCGTCCCGTCGTCCGTGTCCTTTGCCTTCGCACACGCGGCGTTTCCTTTCGTCACATTGCTGGAATCGCTCGACCGTGAAGGTGTGTTCTTCTCGCCTTGCCTAGCTACGGGAATTCCAGGGTGTTCAGAAAAATCTCCTCGCCGGAGAGCCGGTGAATTAAGACACGGTGAAAGTTCCCCTAATCTCGGCTTATTTCTACTTCGTATAAGCTGGCGCGCGTAAAGTGGAATTCGCGAGGACGTTTCTGGAAAAATCGATAAGCGATTCGATAGATGCCAGCTATTCTACCTCGTTTTTAGTTTAGTGTGTTTCCCCGCATGGTTATATTTACCGTAACTATTTTGCTTTACCAACTATTTTTAATAATGAAATTATTTTAGCTACGTGTGACTTTTATAATTCTTATTTTATTTGTGCGCAACCTTTATGGTTCTTTTTTAATTTATGTGGTACAACCCCCCGGGCGAAAAACTCGTCTTTGGTCACTAATGACGTCACAACTTTTGAACGAATTCACTATTTCGAATCCTGCTAAAATTCTGATTTTTTTAAGTTTGTGTCCGAATTTTCCGACTTTCCTTTGTAATTGTCTCGGGATTTTTTTTCCTCAAAACTTTTCCAGGACCATAACGAACAAAACAAAAGAAGAATTACGCATATCGAGTTATGGTCTAGAGTTCATACAAAAATCAAATTGAAAAAAGCACTTTCATTTTTTCCCGAATTTTCCATTTTTCTGGCCAACTTTTCCAATTTTTCTTTCCGTAAAAACCTTATTCGGACTATTACGAACATTTTTTTTTTTTAAATTAGCCAAATCGGCCAAGCCGTTCTCAAGTGATGCGCTTACCACCGAACAACATTTAATTTTTATTTATATACATGTAAGAATTGAACGAGTGAATTTTATATTATTTTTACACTTTTACCTGGTTTATTGGAGAATGAATTCGATTTTATTTTTTGAACTTCTTAGACGCTAGAAAATTGAATGATTAGTTCTTATATTATTTGACAGTGGTAATTCAGCTCTGCGAGCTATTAAATCCACCTAATCGCAGCTCTAAGAATATGACGATAGGAACCCGGTAAGCTAGTCGAGAAAAAGATGGTGAATTTTTGCGGGGCACAGAAGAGAAGAGTTCTGCGAGTCGAGTTCTATCTCGGGTTTTACGTCGGTCGCGGCAGTCCCGCCGGTAATTACAATTTCAAGGGACGCCCTTATCAGTGGCAGCGGCGTGTGATTAACACCGGGGCACTCGGGGAATAACGCGGCGCGAATTATCCGCTCGTTATCGTGGCTCATAGCCGGGAACGAGCGCTCGCACAGTATTCCCGAGGCCGGTATCGGTTGCTCTCTCCGGTTGCGCTCGTGTCATCCGCTGAAAGGGGCTCGCTTCGCTCTATCGAGATCTACATAGTTGCATAACTTGAAACGAGCATCGATTCTCGGAGCCGAGCCCGAGCTAAAGCTCTCCCGGTTCGGTTAGGCTACACGGTGATCGCAATACGCTCGGTGAACAGCGAGGCGAAGAGCGAGGCGTGATGAGGCCGGTGCACCCGACTCGATGCCCGATAACGTACCACCGGCGCTTGCCAGGCTGACCGGGAACGATGTCGTTTCTTAAGGGGGTATTCTTGTGTAACTCGTCCAAAAAGTTCACCTTTTTGTGCATCGGCAACGTCTCGATACGATTTTCGGTTTATCTTCAATTTTCTCTTTATTAGAAAAAACGTGAAGGGTCGCATTCGTACGACTTTTCTTTTAACACTGACTTTGAAGATACGATCGACGCGATTTTTCAGAGATTCTAAAGACGTAATGAAAATTTTATTACCGTGTGACAATTATTTATAATTATTACACACGTACATTAAAGATATTCAATTTTCATCCAAAGTCCGATGAAATGGCGAAAAAACATCGTACATCGAGATTCAGAAGTTCAATGTAAAGAGAAAACTTCCATCATCGAATCTATGCTATCCCTAAAAAAATTGTTCAATGTTTGTAGAATTATTTGAATTTGAACAATTTTTGAAAAATGGCATGTTTGTCTTCCAACTCTGCTACATGATGCAGGAACATCGTTGAGATAAATTACTCAAGGATTGTGAAATTGGAGCTTTCACAATGAGCTTTAGAATCATTATTGTACGATTTAATCAATAATTGTAGACTGAAAGAAATATTTGAAACCAGGACTCGAATGAACATTGATAATTCATTTAAAGCCTAATTGTGGGTTTGAAGAAGTATGTGATTCGAATAAAAATACAAGTTTTGAACAAAAAATATTACAGCATAAATTATGTGCATAAGAAAAACTATTAATTTTTCACGCACTTATTATCGTTACAATATTAAAAGAAAGCCTCTCTGTATTCTAGAAACATTTCAAGTATCCAGACACCTGAAAACCAGACATCAATTAGCTTTCCTTGCAGTGAAGTTCCAAGATTGAAATCTTCAGATGGATCTACTAAATAACACAGTAATGTATATTCATTTTTGCGTGTACAATCGGTAAAAGCATACGAAAACAAGGAGATCCATTCTCGGCACTCGGAAACGAGTAGACGTTGAAGCTAGAATCTCCCACGATTTCTTCGGCTAACAGACAAAAAGAACAATTCCGTCTCGTCGAAGAAGGAACCTCCGCGAAAGCGAGAGTGGTCAGCAAGCAGTGTGCGTGAAAAGGAGTCACGTCCGGGTCCAATTAAAACACTCGGCAGCAAATCATCTGGCGCGTACGTCGCGCGATAAACGAGCACGGGACAGGAGAGACAGAGACAGGTTCGCGTCGTAATAAGTCATCCTTCAGAGAACTTTCCACGGTGCCAACTTGTCGGGATCTAATTAATAGAAATTAATTGCGCTCGGCTCTCGGGGAGCGCCGCTTTTCTCTCTCTCGTTTTTCCGGAACTGGTTGCCGATCGAGCGACACCTGAAGCCTGTCTTATTAAAACACGCCGATCACATTCTTTTCTTTTTCTGTCGTGCTGTGTGCGAGCTTGCTCTTTAATCCTCAATTAATTAATAATACACCGATCCCGAGGAACTCGATCAAAAAGCTGCTCGATTTGCAATTATTATTATAAAAATATACGAAATTACACATGCGGAAAAATCAGACTGTTCTTTGGTCATTCGGACGACTGTCTTCGCTGCAACATATTTTGGAAAATAATTAAAAAATTCGTTTTTGAGGTTTCAGGTTGATTTCGACGAATTTTTCAGAATATGTATAATTGACCTAAAAAATATACTATTTAAATTTTCGATACAGGTGCGCATAAAAAATTTGTGCAAACTGACCGATTAGAAATTTTTCAAAATTTTTTTACACGGCATGTGGTAAACTTGTTTAAAAAAATCGTATGGTGCGATATTAAAAAAGTTATCGTATTTTTCAGAGTGTCCGAATATTAATACACTGTGGGTACTTCGGATGCTATTTTACCCCACAGCGGTCAGGTAGCAAACCTAAGCAGCATAGGCGCGCAGTGTGCAACACCCTTAAGCGCGTATCGCATGCGGCCGAGTTTGATTCCGCGCGGGACGTGCGTGGGCGGCGGTGGTTTTTTGCTTTCGGCGTCGATTTTAATAAGGAACAACGACGACGAGACGCTGTTATGACGGCTACGAAGGTGGTGCAGTAAAACCGGGTGATAAAGATACGTGCTGGGCGGGGTGAGCGCGCGTATTCTCGCGTGCGTTTCGCCTTCGCGAGTCCTCTGCGCGGCCAGATACTGTTACTAAGTGTCGTAAAGTTTATTGCGGCGACTTTGCGGCCTGGTGTGGGTCGCGGATGAATTCATTGTTGGTGCCTCGTTTCCAGGCCCGTGCCCGGCTACGCTTTAGCCCCCTTCACGATGAGAAAGTGCAGAACACCACCCCGGCGAAAGTGTCCTCCTCAAGATCGATCTGCCCGGCCGCTTTCGTTTCTCGATCCCCTTTGACTTATTCTGCTATTCATTTTTTTTTCTTCTCTGCGTCTGGCCACTCGTACTGTCGTAATCGTTTCCAGCGGAAATTTCTTTGCTTCGAACAAGAAATTCGGGACTTGAACGGTGATTCAGGGGTGACTGTTCGAAAAGCAAATTTTTATGCAGTTTAATACAGTGGTTTAGAGTTGCACAGTTAATTAATTTTGTAAGAACTTTTACTGTGTATCGATTTAATTCCACACTGCGTTTTAGGAGAAAGATTGAATTTTTAATGGTTTTGTTAAATATATTTCTTCGAATAAGGAAATTAATCGAATAATTTCGCCTGGAAGCATTTTAGTAATTACGATAATTCTAAAATAAAAAACTAATCATTTGGCTATGGTGGGTTTAGTGTTAAAAATTGTAAAATACATTCCACAAGTACAGCTTTGCAATTTTCATCTTCCTTACATGGCAACTTTTATTTTTCATATCAGCTAAGAAGCTGCTGTATGTTTTCCATTTCAACCACCAAGAAAAATTGATCATAATTATTTATAAATCAACGCGCATCGTGCAAATTAAAAGACAGTATAAGAAACACGGGGAAGAGCGCAGCCTGTTCAGAGAATTAATTTTCAGTTGATTAACACTGGTCATCGCAAATAAAATGTTCGTTACGAAAAAGGAAAGCGTTTCTCGGTTGTTTAATAACAATACCGAATCTTTCGCGTCTCGCGACAGCCTTGGGCACGGAATTTCGCGCGTATCTTAACCCGTGTACCACGCATCGTAAATGCAAATGAGGGGGGGTCCACAATAAATATTTGCACGGGGAACCGTTCAATTTTTTCGCCAACAATTTCGCAAGACTATTTAATTGTCGTGACCCCAAGCTTGTGTTTGATCACCGAAATTAAACACACCTTGACACAGATGGCCCCGAACGTCTTACATAATATCTTTATACGAGTTAAGCAGAAAAACTCGGATTTTTCGTTGTCGATTTAATCTCTCGGCGATATCTTAACATTAAAGTGTCGCGTGTTAAGACGTGCGAACGCGATTTGCATAAAATGCTGTTTCGGCGGAATTAATTTCGCCGTGATACACGGTTTAACCCTTTGGGGACAAGGGTTGGGTATAATAAAATCAGTAACAAATTCTTTACATTAAAACCAAAAAAAAAAAAAAAAGATACAGTGCACTAACAGGAGAACCTGATAAAAATTGTTTAACAGTAATCCCGTGCGATCAAGAAAAATAACTGAGATTACGCGGTGGGATGCTACAAAGAAATAAAATAAAGCGCGGTACAGGAAGCATTAAAAATAGGATAGGAAAGAAGTAATACAAATAGTTAGAAATGACAGAAGATAAACACAGAGAAACAAAATTAATAGAAGCAAGTTGAATAGATAGAGAAGGATGCAACGCGCTGAAAGCTGTGTCTGGAACGACCTTATAATAATCCCCGGAAATTTTTCAAACGCGACTGATGATCCTTAATCTCGACGCTTTAAAGTTCATAGTCGCACGGCTGCGCATCATCGTTAGAATATCCCCGCTATTGATGATAATTGCACCAGACGGCCGTGATAGCTGATTGGCACCTTCTTGAATGGTAATGATGCAGCCGGTTCCATCAATCGGCATTCATCCTAATTACAACCACGGATATTCCCACATTTTCAACTGTGGAAAACATGATCCCTGTTGAATCTAATGCGTCGGCTAATCGGTCAGCCAGATGCTGTTTAATCCAGTCATCGTATCAGTCTACTTCGCTCATGACAGTCATCTTCCAGCTCCGTAACTAGACTGTCGATTTTTATGTAAAATTAAAATTTTCTAATTTTCTTTATTTCCAATAATATTGATAAATTGAAAATCATGTAATAATATTCTTCAATCCTTTTGAAAGGCATTAATCTCTTGATAGTTCCTTTTTTTTATTTTAGTCCATAGAAATGCATAAAATCTAATGTAACACATTTAACTAACTGATCATAAAATGAACAAGACAAGAAAAATTCTTGTAAAAAAGAAAATGTGACTGCTTTCTTGAACGAGGTATTGCTAGATTCAGATTGCATATCATTCATTTTTATTGATTAAAATGGCACGCACTTCCCTGGTTACCGGGCACAAAACAAAAAAATTAACCAAGCTCTGCAACAATTTATTGGACAATGATATACGAGAATGTACATATACATTTTTACGAATCATGCAGCAGACTTCCTCCTTCTTCAAAATATTAGATAACTTGTTCGCGGACTGGTCCAGGGTTGGAATATAAAAACATTCAGTGTAACTGAACTTTGCATGCAAAGTGTAAACTTCGAATTATATAAACGCAAGAGATTTCTAAGCAACGGTTTATTAAAAAATCAAGCTCAGGAAATATCAAAGGAATTCGAATGGAAATGCACTTTCGTTTCCTCTGTTGTTACATTGCATAGTAATTCACGAGATTAGGATCAACCAATGAGTAGAAATGCGTAATAAATTGCAGATCGAATGTAGCACGAAACGCTTCTAGCTACGGAACCCGCGAAACGTTGTCGAAGGGAAAAAAAGAAATATGTATATGGACAAGGTAGAGAGTGAAGATGTTAACACATATTCTACACGGTGCTAACTGATCGTAGGATCAACGGAGCCGTCGATCGAGATCGTGTTTGAACAAAGGATTTCGGCCTCGTAGGCGGTCGAGAGTTGTTCTACACGAAATTAATTTACAGCCACTTAACGGGATACGAGGAATTGAAAGGTCGTCGGTATCGAATCAAAAACTGTCGATGATGTGTCCGAAGCATGTCGATCGACAATCTCGATTAGTCACGCGAACGATTTCCAGTTCACTTTTGCCCGGGCGCATTTACCCCCACAGAATTTCGAAATGATATTTGCAATTTTTATCGAGCCTTTCTATTATTATATAAGCTTTGCATTAACATAAACACTGCTGTTTCAATTTGCGTTTTTTGAAAGCGGAAGTCGAAGGACTTTTTCCCTTTGGGAACGTCTAAAGATGATTTTCATTCGTTTTTAATTAATTCATCTTTGACAGCAATGAGATAAAATATAAAACACAATACATCAGATGAATTCATTGACAATATATTACATTTATTAAGGAAAAAAATTCATTACTATGCTTCTGATCTTGTAACTGCCGCAGAAAAATTTTATTTTATATATAAATCGGCAGTTTAATAATTAATGTATGTATAATGTGGATTTCATGAATGTATGACAAAAATGAGTAGGTAAAGTTGTAAACAACAAAATTATTAAAATTATTAAAAAAGGAAAAAAATTTCTATTAGGTTCCCGATTTTTACAATCGATGGAGAAAATTTTCCTTTTGAATAAAAATCAGCAGTCTAATAAAATTACTCGTGTATGTTTTAATTTAGAGTTTTTAAGGGGGTGGTTTCAAAAATGTAGAATGTCATGGTTGATTTTAATTACCATACATTCAGCACTACTGTTGCAAATTCCTCTAATATGATCGACGTTTACGTAACACTTTCTATTCACAATGACTTTCTAAATAATTACTCAAAGTCTTTTACACTGTTTCAATCATTAACGATAATAAAAAAGTTTAACGAACAGCATTAGCGCGATACAATATAATAATTACGTACTCTATAAAATAAAAAGTATCGCGCGTTTGAAACCTCGTGATTTAGAACTCACGAGCGCAGTAAGAAAGCGTTTTAATCGTCAGAATGTGTACCATCTTGATTTATGGTGAGCTGTCAGGGTGCCGCGAACGATTTTGTTTCTCGGATTTCGAAAAAAATAATAATGGAGGAGAAAGTGATTGAAGATGCGCCATATTTTCTGAGACATCCTTATGTTACGTTGTTGATGAGTGAAGTTAGAAAATTGAAGCTGCTAGGAACTTCCGATATCGTGATAGTAACAAATGAATCGTAGTCGTTGAATTTTTAAGAACGTGTAACATCGAAGCTCGTCTTAGTAAATTAATACATTGCTTAATATTCCTTGCAATTATAATTGTTTACAAAATAAATTTATACAATTACTATAGGTCATCTCTCATACAGTTTACACATACTTCGAATTAATATCAAGTTCAATGGTCTTCACATTATATATTAATAATAAAATGTTCCAAGTGTAATTCATTAATAGGAAATGTATGGAAAGATGTAACTACATTTTATGATGATTAATTATTAAAATAGGGCTGAATGAAAATTGAAAATATTTCTTAATAATTCGATTTTAATTCATTTAACTAAACGAATATTAAATTATTTTAGAGAATTCATTGTTAACTTGTATTTAGATGTTAACGTTCACAAGCTCCAAATTACACCTTGCATACCCACAAAAGAAAATAGGGTAGCAGAGGGCTAAAAATGAATCTCACTGGTTTAGGACGCGCTCTGTCAGAAATAGGCGTAATTGTGTCAAGGAAAGATTGCGATGGGTGGTCACAAGTGACCCAACGTTGGTTCTTAGCGTCTCCGTTAAGTGACTTACTCCATTCGAGGGTTAATATAATTTCGAAACGACGCGGCGCTGTGAACGTCTTCAGCTGCCCTAAATAGCTCCGGGAAAGGGCGAAGTTCCGTGCCGACAAAGCGTCTGGCGTGACTCGACGCCACGAAAGAAGCCTAATTGCTGTTCGTATAATGATTTCCCCGACAATTAAGCGCGCTTAAGAAAGGAGGACGATTACGTAGGGAACGGCGCAGTTTAAACATAATGCACGCGCCTCGCAATCCCGTGTAGCCGGCGTCGTTGTCCTCGCCGGTGGAAGACGACAACTGTCGTAAATCGGGAAGATCGGCCCGCGAGGCCCTTTCATGCGGAGCTTATGGCAATCCCGTAGGCGTCTCTCGTGCGGACACGAACGGCTTACTTTATCCCAGCCCGGCTTGGAATTTCCTTCTTTGCGATTTACGGCGCACCGGAACAACCGGAACGCGAACTTGATCTTTTTTTGTCGAATGGGAGCGACCGTTGTCTTCCGTAATTGACAGTTTTGTTACATGATCGACTCCATCAAATATTCACAATACTGCAACCCCTCTTTTCGATCCACGACGCGAAATAGAAAATGTTTAGTCCTCGTATTTTCCTCAAAAATGATAGAAAACACTGTCCCCGGGTTGTCATCAATTTTTGATTTACACTTTGATATAATATAATAAGTAAATATAATAGAACAAAATAAAATCTGTGCATTGCAAATAATCTTAACCCTTAGCTAGGATGGCGACTCTGAGGCACCACTGAAAATTGCTATGCCATTCTTAAAAATATTGTTCGCATTTTTGTTTTTGTTCGTATTTAATAAAGTACTAGACATTTACATATTACATGAGATGTATCAGATATGATACATATATGATCAGATATGATGATATGATATCAGTGTCATATGCAAAACATGAAAAGAATTTGTATAGAATTTTTTAGTTAAAATAGCTCCGAGTGCGAAGGGTTAATAAAATCCTTAGCTAGACAAACGAATATCACAAAAGTCAAGAGAACCGTTTCGGACTCGCCAGATTAAGAATCGTCTCCCCACTCTATCTTCCCCTTCCACGACGCTATTCCCCTCGCCGCGGTCCGGTCACGTGACGCGTTTCGTCTCCGTCGCGTATGCGTCACGTGACCAATCCGGTACCAGCAGAGAGAGAGAGGGGGCAACTTTTTTGGCGACTCTGGTACTAACGAGCCTCGGTAAGGAAGTCTAAGCAAGAGCATATCTATTCGCGGTCGTCGGCCCCGTGGTCGTAAACCGAATAAAATAAAATGTCCATTCCATTCTATTAAGTCGGAAAAGTTTAGTGGCGTCCCGTACGTTGTCCGTCGGCCGTAAATCCATGAAATCCTTACTCTAATAATTGCTTGTCAACAAACGTCCTTTCTATTTTCTGCACCCTCGGAGCCCGGCGCAACCCAATTGACCCTTCCGCCTACCTCGACGACGCGACCTCTTCTCCTTCGGTTTAATTTATCGTTCGGACGCTAATTCAGCGCTCACGTGCCCTCCGCAACGTCCAACGTCGTCGTCGACGTCGTCGAGAAAGTCTGATTACGGAGCATTCGTTCGGTCATCGCGAAACATCAACGAGCACGGACGCGACCGACCAGGGCATCGTCTAACGACGACGCATTATTCTGGCCGCGGGGAAACGCCATGGATTATTCACGGCGACTGCATTCGATCTGGCGACCTCCCACCAAGTACAATGCCACATTATTGCTTTCAGGATTTACGAGCGGCGCGACCTTAATATTAAAATCGTACGATCGCTACAGCAACCATCCACCGACAATAGACTCGACATTGTTGCCCCGAGATTGCGATGTCACGCAACTGTAACCGAAACTTTTATCCTCCGCGGACGAAGCTCCGTGTGTGCTCGATCTGGCACACGCCTGCACAGATCGGCTCCGGAATGGGCTAGGTCAGGTTCTGATGGGGTGTGGTCTCAGGGGTTGTTTTTTGATATTCTCTTTTTATTCGTAGTGTGTTAGTTTATATGATGGAAGCTTTACTTGATATACCAGTTTTTAAGAACCCGGATTTATTTGGAACTCCAAATAAATTTTTAGAGTCACACGCTAAAGGAATGTTATTAAACCCTTGATGATGCAAATGGTGGTGCAAAAGGGGGTGATTCTACATCAAATAATAGGAAAATAAAACAATTAAGAAAATCGACTTTGGAAATCCATCAAGTTCACTTAGCAGTTGTGGATCGTTGATTTTGTGAGAACAAAAATAACATTGTCTTTATGGATTCACAGATATTAATTTGGAACTCCAAATCAATTTTTAGAGAGACTGATGGAATCTTAGTAGACTCTCAGTGAACAATTTCTTGAGAATATATGCAGGTTGATCGGTGGTGCAAAAGGGTGATTCTACATAAAAAATAATTTAATAAGAAAATTATGTAAATCGACTTTGAAAATCCATCAAGGTCACTTAGCATTTGTAGATCATAGATTTTGTGAAAACAAAATAACCTCGCCTTCAAGAAGTCACGTATATTAATTTGGAACTCCAAATCAATTTTTCGAGACACACACTGATTGAATCTTATTAAACCTTTGGTAAACAATTTTTTGAGAATACGTACATATATACAGGTTGATCGGTAACTGGCGGTGCAATACGGGGTGATTTTCTATTTAAAAAATACAGAAATAGAAAATAAGAAAAATCAACTTTGGAAATCCATCAAGTTCGTGAGTTCAAAGATTTTGCGGGAACAAAATAACCTTGCCCCACCAATTTCCCCATAAAATGGAGACAACGACAGGCACAGTTGGCCAAGTTCAGTTATGTTCGCGGCTCGCTCCAGTGCGCGCTGTCGCCAGCGCGAGTCAAACGATCGCCGAGAGTCTCGATTGCGCGATTAATAAATGACAAAGTAAATCCGAACCAGTCCCGGTTGCTCATCGACGGAAAAGTCGTCGTGGAAACCTGTTCCAGCAAAGGACAACGGACAGGAGCCCATACCAAAACCGTAGCTCGACTTATAAATCTGGTTCGCTAGTTGCGTAACGCGTTTGCTGCGCGTGTCGGTGTGGCGCGAGGCGGCGCGGCGCGGCGGTCTAGGTGTATTCAATTGTGGAAACAGGTAACGGTAACCGCGTGAATGGCAATTGTCGGGGCTCCGGCTCTCTCGTTTCGAGTCCTCTGCCAAATGCAGTCTTCCCTCTCGTCTTGGGGAGAAACTAGCGAGTCCCTGTTCGCCTAATGCAAGGGATCCGGCGCTGGTTTCTCACGGTACGATAGAATCGGCTCCACAATTTGTCTTGCGCCTGAAATGTCAGCGTACTCCGCGACAGCAGGTTCTCCGAATGATGACTTACTTTGGACGCGAACGTATACTCGCTTCGGGTTCGGCCTCGTCCCGTCCCGTCCCGTCCCGTCCCGTCGCCGTGCCGTGCCATGCCGCATTGGTGAAAGGTGCAGAAAAATTTTTCGTACATTACGAAACTGAACGGCCGAGAGAGTAGTACATGCATGAATTTTTCGGCCTCGCCATTTGCATGCTCCGGCGCGAATCGAACCCAGGTGAAAACGCCGGGATTTATTGGTATTAATTGCTGCTCGCGCGAAAGTTTATTGTTGCAAAAATGTCTCGGGTTTTAACACTTTGACCACGACCGGCCGAGTTTAATGGGCTTCTTTCGAGCCGGTAATTAGCGGCTGCGGGGTTTCTTATGGGCCTTGATGAGGAGGCCAATTTACCCTGTCACTCGCCTCTTCTTCAATATTATGTGCGACAGTTTCTGCGATTTTTCATTTGGATCACGAGCCCTGGGTCCGTTTCGACCCAGTATTTCGAACACATACTGTCAATTCTTCCATGATTCTTTAACACGAATGTATGTTTACTGGTTTATGTAAACAGAGTTACACGTTCGTATTCCAACCGACAATACTATATCAAAAATGTACATAATATGCATAAATGTGCGTGAACACAAGAACAGAGTCAATTTTTCCATGATTCACTTCTTTAACACGAATGTACGTTTACTATTTTATGTAAACAGAGTTAGATGTTCGTATTCCAACCGACAATACTATATCAAAAATGTACATAATATGCATAAATGTGCATGAACACAAGTACAGAGTCAATTCTTCCATGATTCACTTCTTTTAACACGAATGTATGTTTACTATTTTATGTAAACAGAATTAAATGATTCGCTTCTTTAACACGAATGTATGTTTACTATTTTATGTAAACTATTCTTCCATGATTCACTTCTTTAACACGAATGTATGTTTACTATTTTATGTAAACAGAGTTACACGTTCGTATTCCAACCGACAATAATGTACCATAATGTACATAATATGCATAAATGTGCACGAACACAAGAACAGAGTCAATTCTTCCATGATTCGCATCTTTTAACACGAATGTACGCTTACTATTTTATGTAAACAGAATTACATGTTCGTATTCCAACCGACAATACTATATCAAAACTGTACATAATACGCATAAATGTGGATGAACAAGAAAAGAGAATGACAAAGGCTATCTACCAGAGCAACTAATGTAAATTGAATTTCCTGCATCACTTCACATCCACGTAATTTTTGCACGATGCTTTATCTTACCGCACGGTATTATCTATTGAGCGTTGCGCAACCAGTCGGCACGTTTGGTTCTCGCGTCACCATTACACAATTCGCGACGTCAAAGGGCCTCGGTTGTAGACGAACGAAACGAAAATATTGACATTAAGGAAATCAAAGGGGTCTCGGCTCGTTAGCGAAGAGTGTCATTATCGTAACGGTGTAACCGATCGACCAATTAAACATTGCCCGTCGTCGCGCGGGGACAAGCGGAGTTTCAATCGTAACCCACGAAAACAATCAGTTCGTGAGTTACGAGCGCGCAATTAAGCACGTGGACAGAGCGGAACGTGACAGCGCTAGTAATGTAATTGCAGAGTGAATGAAAGTTGTGCAGCCCCCGGAGGGGTTGCGTAACCGGTGAATTTGAGAAATGTCTTCGCGCCATAAATTACGCGCACGGGTCGGGCTATTGATACGGCGCGGGCCGATGAAACGATACGGCGATTCATAGTGATCGAGCGATTAGGCGTTCCGCGGCCTGCAATTTCTCAAGAACGCTCGGTTCGAGCAGAGCTAGCAGAGCTAGCTCGCTCGCACGCGACCGCTGAATTAGTGTCCGGCGCGATAAATTAGCGTCCGCGTATAAAGACGTTTCGTTGTCATCGTGATAAACGGAGCGCATCGGTTAGCGCTGCAATTCTCCGGGGCGATGCCACTAAGTGATGGCTGTGCTCGAGTTACGGTCGAAATCTTGCCGAGGACGTGTTGCAACTCGCGGTGTCAGTAGTCGCTGCCAATGACTCAGTCCAAGTCGATGCATTTCTTTCACAGAGTTTAAAATGCACCGTATATTTAAAGATTGGAGTTTCCTCTTCGTAACGATCTCTGAAAAATTCGTCTACGATTTTTTCTTCGCTCGATGCATTAATTTCGAATGCGACCACAGTGCCAAGTCGAAAAGTTAAGATTTAAATGATTCCTCTGGCGTTAAAAATTTTTTGGAGGAGCTAAAATCACCGTAGACTCGAAGATTAGAGTCTCCCCTTTATAACGAGCTCTGAACAATTTATCTGCGATTTTTTTTTTTTGCTCGATGTATTCATTTAGAATGCGCCCACAGTATCAACTCGAATAATAAAAAAGTGAAGATTTAAGAGATTCCTCCGGCGTTAAAAAATTTTTTGGGGTGTTAAAATCACCGTAAACTCGAAGATTAGAGTCTCCCCTTTACAAAGACCTCTGAAAAATTGATCTACGATTTTTTTGCCTCGATATATTCATTTAGAATGCGCCCACAGTATCAACTCGAATAATAGAAAAGTGAAGATTTGAACAGTTCCTCTGATGTTGAAAATTTATTTTCACTGTTAAAATCACTGTAAACTCGAAGATTAGAGTCTCCCTTGTAGAACGAGCTCTGAAAAATTGATCTGCGATTTTTTTTTTTTGCTCGATGTATTCATTTAGAATGCGCCCACAGTATAAAATCGTATAATAGAAGAGCGAAAGTTCTCCAGATTCAATCTGTTCCAGGAATGTTAAAAAATTTTTCCGAGTACTAAAATCACCGCAAGCTTAACGATTACAGTCACCCCTTTGAAACAAGCTCTCAAAACTTGATCTACGATTTTTCTTAGCCATCCTATTGAATTTTAAACAAAAAGTTATTCCACGTGATGCAGAAATGTCCCTGATAAAACTGAACTGATAATGGTCGGCAGGGGGTGGGGGGGGGGGGGGGGTTTGTATTGATCAGTTTAACGAAAGCATTGATAAAAGAAATAAAGTACACTTCGAGCTTTGGATCTTTGATCTCGCATTTTACAAGCCGCATATCACTGGAGGAATTAAAGTTCCATCAATTTCGTTTCCGGTTAACCACAATATTACAAGGGAATACGTCCATTTCGCGGAATGGCATAATCAAACACTGTTTGTCATCGTGACGGTGGTCGATGTTTCTCGAAGTTTTCCACGGGGTCAATGTTAAACGGTCTTTGTCCCGTGGCATTCCCGTGGATGCATGGGACATTGATTGATGTTGCGTCGGTACACGGTGTGGGTCACTTTGCCGCCATTAGTCTTGACTCTCGTCTTCATTATAATGTCATGGGGCTAATTCCGTTGGCCATTTAAACCTTTTTATAAGGTTTCGTCGTGGGTATCGTTCTTACAATGCTTTCTTATTTCGACTGAATTCAATTCAATGGGCGGTTCCCCTTTTTCATCGATGCACAATTATTTTAATTAACCCCCAGACGAGGGGTAGATGACCATTTCGATTCGATTATCGTATTGATCATTGTGCGAGATCTTTTTATTATACTCTACAGAATCAGTCTTTTACAGTCCCTTTGCAGTTTGTACTTTTGGCTTGTGTCTATCTTTGATGACAAACTGAAAAGTCTTTATGCAAGAAGAATTAATATATACTCTCAACTGATATTCAAAAAATTAATATTTTTATAATTTTTCTAATACCATGAAAGTATACCGTCTACGGTACACTTTATTTCGTCGGTACGTGCCATTTGTCAAAATGGCGGAGAACAGCACGTGCTCCCCAAGATATCTGTCCTCGTTCTTTTTCATCTCACGTAGCGCACACCGATCGATTCTCACCGACAAATATTTCTTTTCCCCGATCGCCTACGTAGCGCCTTTTGATCATCGAAAATAATGTTTAAGCGCGGCTCGCATCGAACGGGAAGAGACCGCGTCGTTTCTCCGTAACCTCCGATGAGGATTCTCCTTTAATGTTCATGATTATCCTCGGTACCACTCGGGTATTATACCTCGTGGAATTATAAGGTCGACGCAACTCGAATCTACGGGCCACGCGAAATCGAACTACGCGATGTTCGAGTATTCCTCGAGATTTTTCTCGATCAATAGAGTCCACGGTCGAGGGAAATCTCTTTCGTTTCGAGATACGAGAAAAATAATAAAAATCCTCCATTACAGTGGGAAATATCTTTCAAAAATCAATGTCCAGTATTTAAAAAATTTATTTACCGTAAGCAAATTATATGTATATTCCATAATTGTATAGCACCTTGAATTAAATTCTCTCAAATTATTAACACATTAAATATCTCACCAGTGGTAAAAAAAACTCATTTAATAATATAAACATACACCTTGTAGATCCTAACAGAGGATCACTTAATATTTTAATAAAAATTGATTATTTTCATGTGGCAGCCAAGATCGACTTCTTAAACAATTATTTCTATATTTGCTCGGTAGAAACATTTACCAAAAAGCTTAGGCACCCATAGCATGCACTACAATAATCACTGATTCTAGTAGAACAAGCTCAGCACTCTCTGCTATCAAAATTGCCAACAAAATGGAGATACGTCCAGAGTAGGGACGTCGAGCGTCGAAGGTTAGCACCAAGGACATAATGATCCCGGAAAAAAGGAGCAGCAGGAAACGGAATGATAAATGCGCGCGGCGCAGTTCAATCTCTATCTCGATCACGTTCGTTCCCCGGCGATGTAATGTCGCGATAAGTCAGCACAAATGTCCTAATTAGTGTGTACACATGCGAGATCTCTCTCTCTCTCGTTCTCGCGCAAGCGCCGGGTCCCCCACCCCCGCCCCTTGTAACGCGTAATTTGTAACAGCAACGGGCGAGAACGTTTTACACGTTATGCTGTAACGCGTGCAACGTGTCGACGAGGGCGTAAGGCAACACGAGGGCCTTTGAAAGCGGATTTACACGACCGGGTACCGGCACTCGATTAATGTAAAACGATCTATGCACCTTCGTCGACGTGATCCGCTCGCGATTCTCTGTTATTCGCTACTGCGGACTCCTGAGAGGACTTCCGGTCGATGGCTGTATCCGATTTGCCGAGAGCTTGACGATTGTTCGCTGGTGCGTTTGCAAGTTTGAGCACTGGCTAGACGTGGAAATGGTAATTCAAGTTGCTAAACAAATTTTTGGTTCATTTTTTAATTTTATGTCGACTGGAGACACACCTTTAATTAGAATGCTGTTGAGAATGATGCTGAATTAGATTGCTGTTAAAATGAGTAGATCAAATAGTGTAACAGACGAAACATTTAAATAATTAAGCTATTTATTATTTTTGATTTACTGAAATTATTTAAAAAAGAGATACGTGTATAAGTGACTTGCTATTTAATTAGAATGCTGTTGAGAATGATGCTGAATTAGATTGCTGTTAAAATGAGTAGATCAAATAGTGTTACAGACGAAATATTTAAATAATTAAGAATTGTATTACTTTTGATTTATTGAAATTATTAAAAAAAAGAGGTACGTGAATAAGAGACTTGCTATTTAATTAGAATGCTGTTGAGAGTGATGCTGAATTAGATTGCTGTTAAAATGACTAGGTCAAATAATGTAACAGACGAAATATTTCAATAATAATTAAAAAATGTATTATTTTTGATTTATTGAAATTATTTAAAAAAGAGATACGTGTGTAAGTGACTTGCTATTAGTGCAGACAATTTTTCTTTTCCATAAAACGCGCAGTCTGATAATAGTCGATGCCTGATTCGTGGAAGTATGAATTAACTGCAACCGCAATTATCCGAGCAGACCGTTTTCCATTCATGGTGTTATTAGAATAATTAAGACGCAGGGCTCGCCAGGCGAGAAACAGTATTAGCGCAGGTGATAAAACCTCGCTTTGTATTGCACCTTAAATGCTCGTTACCAGTATGTCGTAATTCAATTTCACGCTTTCGTGCTCTCGGTTCGGAATGTTATCTCATTCCCATCTGGAACCGATAGCGTACGCATAGACTCGCTCGCCACTCGATCATAGCTATTGTAATTTCTGCGAGAGTTTGCCGTAACGGTTTCCTACGGGTCTCATTGACGATTGTACGTACAGGATGCGTCATTAAAACAGAGAGGATTAACTAATTTCGCGGCTCGTGAATAGATGGATTAGGTTGCCGCAAACAAAACGGCGAATATTTCAATGGCATCTGACATTCTATTAGAGAGTAATCGAATCTCATCGCTTCACGGGCTGTTGCGCAAGCTTCGGGCAAATCGACATTTTTATTTAGGGATTTATAGACGTCGGAACGAAAGAGAAACTTTTATATTCTTCTCAAGATTCCATCATGGTTCAAACAAAATAAAAAGACTGCTTATTTAACATTTAAATATGCATCATGTTTTATAAAAATATTCCTTGATAAATCTGAAAGCTGTGCACAAATTTTAAAATGTATAAATTGTATAATATAATGATAAGGTTGCAGATTTTTATGAATGTACGGTTATATGCAAGTATATCATTAAAATATAATAAAATTTTAATTTTAGTATTTCCACAATTTTCAGTAAATGAAGTATGAAATTGGGAGATGAAGACTCGTAGTGGAGTAATGATATTGTTAAGGTTTATGCAAGTACATCATTAAAATATAATAAAATTTTTGGTTTAGTATTCCCACAATTATTGAATCGGTAAAAGAGATTTTTCTCTGAATTCAATGTTCAGTAAATAAAGTATGAAATTCGGAGATGAAGACTCGTAGTGGAGTAATGACATTGTTAAGGTTTATGCAAGTATATCATTAAAATATAATAAAATTTTTGGTTTAGTATTCCCACAATTATTCAATCAGTAAAAGAGATTTTTCTCCGAATTCAATGATCAGTAAATAAAGTATGGAATTGGGAGATGAAGACTCGTATTGCAGTAATGATATTGTTGAGGTTCATCGTTAGTCTTTGTCTCACAAACGTCTCAGAGGATCATCCTCAGCTCTGCTTGGTACATTTGTCTGCCTCGTAGGTTTTTTGCCCAGACAGTGCCAACGAGGCGGCGCCAGGGAATTTCTCATGTCGGGGAGCGTGTTTACCGGCAATTAACAGGGATTCCAACGAAATGAGCCACGTCCAGTGTACCGACTGCAAATTTATTTTCGGCTGGTATCGTTACCCCGCGACTCGTGCACTCTTCTTCGGTGAAATGCAATCTCGGGGTTACGTGACGGAAACTTAGATGACCATGAATTATGTAACCGAATACTCAATCAACTTGGTTCTGCATAATCCACGATCTTGGGTTCGTCAAGATTTTTTCGTCATTACTCCAGGCAACAGCTATTCTGGAAAACAAATAGACGATGAGTAGACTGCGGATCGTTATGGGAAATAAAAATTGTCTGCATCGATTGCAAGAAATACAAGAAACCCAAATTGAATGTTATTTCTTCCCTTAATAATTATTACTTCCCGGACAACTTCAATTTTTTAAATTTTCCAACAATTTTGAATTTTATGTACTTTTAATTTTCCTATAAATGCATAAACATCCGCAGTCTATTGATGAGTTGAATTTTATTGCATTTATGACGAAAATGGAAAACTTCATAGCAGCCATAGATTCTTTGAATTGTTTATGTATTTTCATTTCATTTTTGAACCCAGTTCGTTAAGATCATTGTTGATCCTTTTACCGAGCATAATATAAATGATTGAAAGTGGTTATTATACAATTAGAATTTCGCTGCAATGTTTAATAATCGAAAATTATTGTAAGTGCATAAAATTGTATGAATTTAGGATTGATTTTTCAAACTGAATAACTTTCTCCCTCGACCGATTATAACATCATAAGCCTCCACGCACTGTTATACATTTCGTCTATTTATCTTCGTGAAAAATCAGTGACAAGCTGCAATAGATTCATTGAAATGTTTATATATATTTATTTCATTTTTGAACCCAGTTCGTTAAGATCATTGTTGATCCTTTTACCGAGCATAATATAAATGATTGAAAGTGGTTATTATACAATTACAATTTTCTTTGTAATGTTTAATAATCGAAAATTATTGAAAATGCATAAAATTGTATCAATTTAGGATTGATTTTTCAAACTGAATAACTTTCTCCCTCGACCGATTACAACATCATAAGCCTCCACGCACTGTTATACATTTCGTCTATTTATCTTCGTGACAAATCAGTGACAAGCGGCAATCGATTCGGAGTTGTCATTCAAACGGAACGAACTTCCCGCTGAACAGTACCGATTCTAACACCACGATACAGATGATCACGATGATCAGCAGCCGCCGTATCCGCGCGATATGTCACTCGGACGATCATCGATAGACGAAGAGAGTAGAGCACGTGTACCGGCGTCGTCGTCGGGTGCGCGTAATGGCCGCTTGGCCGTCATCTTGAACGATTGGAAAGTGTATTGGCGTCCCGCGCCGCGTCGCCGCCGCTTTGGTGTATTAACAGAGAGATCGTACGTACGGTGGTCCATAGAGAAAGAGCGAGAGAGTCGCCGGCGGGTATTGTGTAAGCGGTGTAATGTTGTCCGTCGCTTCCTTCTTGTTCTTCGTCGAGCGCGGTCGTCGATGACCGCTTGAATAGTTGGTAGAGCAAATAGAGGAGAGATCGGCGGAGGAACGATGAGCTTTCTTGCGGAGCTAATGGGGAACGTGGTCCCTGCCGGTCGTGATATTCGATAGCGAGCGCTTGTACGCTCTGCGTGAAATGGACGTCTGTTTGGAACGAGTGCCTGTTCCGAACAGGTGGACGATTCTGCTGACTTGACCGCAAGCTACGGAGACGAGGACGCCAGTTTTATACACTCGATCGCCGGACCGCGGATCTTCATGGAAATCCTCCGCTTTCCAGCCTTCTACACCGATACTGGATTTTCACTGCCTGCCACCGCTAACGAGACGAATTCTACAAGAAATTATACACCGTTAACGCAAAACTAAATGCAATTTTTTATCCAGTCGGACAATGAGTTAGGTACCCTCATCCGAAATACGGCGAATGGCGGTCCCCAGCCGTCGTCTTATATCGGAGCTGTTAGATCTACTGTTGAGTGCTGACAAGAAGGTCCCCGGGGGGGGCACAGAGGCAAGAGGGATCTCCAGCTAGCTCCGCCCATCCCCACCTCTGACGCTCCCGTAGTCGCCGCGTGATCACGCCGTTTCGACTGCTTACGTCACACGACGCATAATAATAGGATTCCTGTATTTACTCGAGTAGTGTGTGTGACTGCTTCGGCCAATAGAACGCTCTAGCCGAAATTGCGTGTGAGCCTAGCCGCGCCCCTTCCAAGCCAACCAATCGGGTGTGCATTCTTGCCTACGTCACCGCATTCCTGCCAGGGATCTTCTTGTCAGCACTCAACAGTAGGTGCACGGTAGTGCACCAGCCAAGTTCTCGCACTACCTCCTTTTACACGAAACAACTTGGCCGTTTTTTAGAGGCTTGTACCTCGGAACTGGAGGCAGATGGAGAGATGTAATTTCGTACACTTGTTAAATGCTATCAGGTCTCAATATTGACAAAACATTAATCTTCCAATATTAGTAGGTTCCGAGATATAGGACCACAAAAATCGCTAAATTGGTCAGTGACTGACTGACTGACTCACGGATCATCAAAAACCTTTTGGGTACTTCCCATTGACCTACAAGCTTGAAATTTGGTACATAAGTCCACCATAACAAACCATCAAAGGAATAATTATCAAAGTTTGAAATTTTACGAACGGGGTCCTCGCTTGCAGCCAATGGTTATGCTTTGACGTCACAAACTGTAGCCAATAATTCGGTTAGAACCGATAATTTGTGTGGAATGACCCATCGGACGACTTGCTGCCGCATTCCTTTCGAATTTCTTCTTTTTTAATTATTTATTTATACCGGTCGCATCAACATCAATTGTAGATTTTATACATGAAATTATTCATAGAATATCTAGGTACAGTTACTGTTATAGCTACAGGGTGTTATATACAGGGTGAGTCACCTAACGTTTGCACCTCAAATATCTTTGTTGTTTCTAAAGATACGTAAAATATGGTAAGGACAAAGTTGAATGGTACAATGGGACTGACACGATGCTAAACAAAATTTTGTTGTTATGTCATTTTTTTAGAGATATCAAGGTCACCTTGACTTTTTAAAATGGAACCACCCTTTTCTAAATACCTACACTGATAGTCCCTTTCATTAGGAATTCAGTGACTATAATTATACCAAGGTCATTCAAGGTCACAGTCAAAGCAGAATACGTTTATCAC
This sequence comes from Lasioglossum lativentre, assembly GCA_916610255.1. Taxonomy (NCBI): domain Eukaryota; kingdom Metazoa; phylum Arthropoda; class Insecta; order Hymenoptera; family Halictidae; genus Lasioglossum; species Lasioglossum lativentre. The sequence continues at coordinate 28,808,337 of OU744355.1, read as the reverse complement.
GGTTGAGACTTGTAGTAAACAGTAAACATACTATGGTCGTAGTTAAAGTAAAAATACTAAGGTCCTTCAATGTGATTGTTATTCAGCATTCTTATTTACTATCATTGTTGATCTCTTAGGAATATGATAACTTGATTTACATTCTTATCATTATTGAGACATTCTCTTAAATTGTTAGGAATAGCCAAGCGACGTCTTTGGAGTGAAAAGAGGGGGCAGTGTAGGATAATGTGTGCAACCGAGAGTGGGACAAAACATCGGGCACATAGGGGTGGGGGGTCTTTCATTATCCTGTATAAGTGGGTGAGGTTGATATGTCCAATACGTAGCGGAGGACAGTCATTTTCAAGAAGGTCCTGTCTCACCGAGGATAGATTAGACGTGGGGGAAACTAGTCCATCTAGCATTCCATCCGGATCTGATTTCCCTTTTAATTTCCTTAACCCCTTGCACTACGATTTATTTTACGGTTGCAGTGATTAGAACTTATTTGTCGTTTCTAATTTCTTAGAAAAAAAGAAGTTTGTATGTAATTTATACGTATGCAGTCTCCAATGGTTTCAACAACAAGAAAATATAATTTTGTTTCAATTTAAAGTTTAAAGGAAACTAGTAGCATGAATATTTAGTAGACTATCTTCGAAATCTTCGTCACGAGTCCGACTCGGTATTATAGTGCAAGGGGGTTAATAATGTTTCTGTGGGAGAGGGGACAGTCTGTAGGAATCTCTTTAGCGGCCTCCTTAGCCAGGAGACTTCTCGTGACGTAGGAAGAGTACGTCCCGATCGACGTGCAAAAACCGATTTTGGCAGAAGGATCGAGGCCGTATAAGGTTCAGGGGTCAAGCCTCACTCAAGCCAGACTATGGTTGTTTGCCGATGTCCAGGTTTCGAGGAGCCGCGTTACCTGGAAACCTAGACGCGACTTAATGACGCTCCCTTCTCACGTACTTCACGGAGGATACAAACTTCTCTGCTAACTGTTTAATACCGCGGCCGGGACACGTTCGCCGCGGGTTTATTTGCGTAGCAGAAGTGCGTGTACAGGTGCGCGGTGTATACAGGTGAATTACTCTAGAGAGGAGAGGCTAAAAAGAGAGAGAGAGAGGGAGAGAGAATGTCTCGACCTCCCGAGGTGTTTGTTTTCCCAGCCATTATTTGCTCGAATCCTCTTTCTCTGTCTTTCTCTGTTGGTCGCGGGTGTTCTAGGAGCTTTGCTCGCGATTTTTCGCGATTTCGCACGGCCGTTTCCACGAAGCTCGCGCTGCTAATGGACGAAACCGCCGCGGCGCGGCAACGTTTTAACGCTTATTAAAGCCGCGATAAAATCGCGACCCGACGCTCGTAAAATCTCGCTCGGCTCGTTAACCCTTCCGAAGACCGGTAGTTCTAAGCGGCTCGGAGCGGAGCGGAGCGGCGCGACGCGGCGCGGCGCGCGTGCACGCGAGTGCGTGGCCGAGGTTTACCCGCCTCGATTATTTACTCGCCGCAAGACTCGCCAGTGAAAGTTCGTGTACCGGACTCTCCTCTAAACTCGGCCGATCTGTTATTCATTGCCCGCCACGATGCTACTTATTTATGACCTATCAGGTGGCCGCGGATCGGTTCATTACTCATGAATCTGTACCGAGGTCCGCACCGATCACTCATTCCGAGGATTAGAGTCGGACGAGGTGGATTGCCGGTGATTCGAATTACGTGGGTCGCTTGATAAGTAAGTCACCCTTCCATCTTGCCGGCGCGGCGCTTTTTGCTCTGGGAGCGTCCTACTTTGGCCCCAGGGGGCCAGGAGCTTTCGGCCAGCTGACGCCGGAGAAAGAAGAGAGACTGTCGATCATCGGGAAAGGAAATTGTAGACATTTTGCATCCGGTTGTTTTTTTTTTTTTTGATGCTGGATCAATTGAGGGTGTGGTTTTGTTGATCTTGAGGTTCGCGGGAGCCTGAAAATGCCCCACGGGGCAATCGCTGTTTCACGAAGTAGCGAATTGCTAGCTTCACTCGGCTTGGTAGAATTGTTCTTTTGCTTTTCTTAAATTCTTTGGTAATACGATTTTTAGTTATCCAACGGCGGCCGTCAGTTGGTGAAAATATATCGGAAACAAGAATATTAGAAAAGCAATTAACAGAAACTGTTTCTTGATGATGAATGGATCTTGATGATGGATGGATTATTTCTGTAAAAATCGGTGAGATGTATTAAAAAACGGTATGTGTCTTTACGAAAGAAAAGTTCTCGATCATTCGAAGGTAATTAGAGGTAGAAAAACAAGGATGTCTGAGATGTGGAGTAACTAGGAAGTACTTACACACGTTTTGATTAATAGATTTCAGTCTAACGTAACGTTCCTTGATAAATGATACAATTTGACGAACTTTCATTTAATCAAATTATATGTATTCTTTTCGCGGAGTGTTGCGTGAATGTTATGTAAACGATACAAATCTGTTGATTAGCTTGCATTTCCGATAATATTAGAATCAGCAACTTGTATTCGATAATTAATCATACGTGTAATTAACGTTCTGTTGAACATTCGTTATCAAATCCTGTTCATCTAGATTCTTACGATGCAATTCTACCTCCAGCAATTATTATTATATAGTTGTTCTAATGTATTCGACTGTATTTTAACGTTTCTAAATTCATTTACAGTGCGTTTTAAAAATATTCCGAGTACCGAATATTCTCAATTTTAGTGTTAAGCTATTAAAATTAAGTTTCAATAATTTTTTTCTTTCCACAGTAAACCTACATCTACACCTACAAAAAATGCTACAATATAAAATTCGATAGAATTTAGTACGATTTTTATTTGTTTTGGATCTACAAATGCTGTTCCCATAAAAAATAAGATTTATTAATCCATTAGACTATCTTAAAATTTGTCAATAAAAATTGGAAATTGCGTAAACATCCGCAGTCTATTGATCACATTGCAAAATGAAATATCGAAATTTACAAACACATGTAAGCTCTTCAAGAACGAAGTGTCGCTTTACAGAATCCGAAATGCAATGGCCGACGGGATCGGTGGTTCTGTAACTGTAATATCTCTTCCGATTTACGTAAACATCCCCCACGGTGGTTCGTCTATTTACGGACACGATCGACGATTAACGGGGCTCAAATTGAATTTGCGGCCCGGGAAAAATCGTCGGAGCCGCGGCACGATTACCGGCAAGGATTAGCTCGACTCGAAATTGACATTTCCGGCCGCGCCTATTTCCACGGACTCCTATTCCATCTGTGCTCTACACTGACACTGATATCGTGAAAGTAATTCCGTTTACCTGCCGGTGTTGACCGGCGCCGCTTTTCCGTCCGTGAAGAATTCACTTCTCTCGATCCTCCTCGGGTTCAGGAAATCGTCGAGGCTGTTATGGCGCCGGGACGCCATTCACGTGTCGTTCTGATGACTCGGGTCTACAGCTAAGTGTACCATTATAATATTATTGCAAGAATAGGTGTACAAATTATGCGCGTTTTTTCTTCTTAGATTCATTTACAAACAACCAAAATACTCAATCTTGAAAAGATAAACCCCCATTTTGTATATTTACTCTGTTTCATAGATGACTGGTGAAGTCAACAAAAAGTTGAAATGATTAATTCTGAGGGTTACGAATTAATTTTTATACCTAATATTAACACTAGAACTACCAAATTCATGCATATTAGTTTGTACAGGAAAAAATTAATTAAAATTGTATGAAGTTGCTTAAACAAGGACTCATTCAAACACAGTATACAAATTAGTGGCTGTCACGATTCTAGCCGTTCTGATAATTAAAATAAAAATAGTTTGTTATAAAATAATCACTCTTCATTGTCCATTTGGACATATGTCATGATAGAAATCTCTAAAAAAAAGTCTTAATAAAAAAATTCCCATTATTTTAATAAAACAGTGTGTAAAGCTTTTAGTCCCCCATACATTGTTAAACAATTAATTCATTGTTTGGACGGTAGTTTCTCCAAAATTCCAGATCTCCAGCGAGCCTCAACCCCCGAAAAAGTCTCGGCCAGCCTAACATCGTGTGCCCTCCCTCCATTAAGATTATTCGAGGTCGCGTGTTCCCGGGGAGTTATCCGTTCGTGAATGAAAAAGTCGAAACAGGAATCGGAATATAGAGCCGTGAACACGGCATTTCACTTAGCGAAACAAATATGTAAATAGTGGTTGAAGCATCGGGTTCAGTGTCCTCTTTCCGGCTCGAAAGCGTTCCCCGGGCAACGTCTCGTCGTCGTGTGGTGAAAACCAAGGTCACCAAGATTGGTTCCTAGCTGATGGACGCGGGGGCCGACCGCGGCCAAGGCGAATCCGAAGTGCGCAAATATTGAATCTTTGCGATCGGCCGATGCCACTCTTGTCCGAGGGCTCACAAATTGCCGACTCATACGGTGCCGGGTCGCTTTGTGAAAAATCGAGTAAAAGGATTCGCGCCGATTACCGAACTCGAACTTCGTCCCTCGCAAATTGCTTTCGCAAAGGAAACGCTATGAAAAACACATTATTACATTTGTTTAACGCTGTCGTATATGGTAATGATCGTTAGACCACGGAAGTTTATGCTAATCCGCGCAAACTTGTGTTTTAACGAGCAAATTGAATCTTTGGTCGGAAGTGAGAGGAAAAAATTAGGATTCCGAGAGAAGCTTGTCTGTTGTAGTAAACAATGAAGATTATACGCGTATATTAGTATTAACGATAACGTTAAACGAAGAGGAATTGTTTCTAAATGAAACTTCTTGATCAAAGTGTGTTGAACATTACGATCCATTGTTGTAGACAATGGGGTAGTTGGTAATTCAGAGTGCAAAGAATACGAGAATAGAGGAAGCAATTCGAATGAAAAATTGCGTGGCACGTGTGTCATGTAAGAAGCATAGGATGATCTACTTGTGACAGGCTACCTAAATGTTTTCTGGCGAAATAACACCGTACGTGACCGCGCAACACAATGTGCCGGCGTTTAACTAACAAGTACGAAGAACACTATGCAATTCAACACGTTCGTTTTATTTCGTCGCATTAGAATGTTACACGCTGACGTTCTACGAAAGAAGAAAGATACTAAAAGTCGTTTCTTCTCGGAAGAACTTGTCTGAAGTCATCTCTCGTATAAAACGTTGGAACCGTGGAATAAAAAATTCGTACAGTTCATAACTGGACCGCAGACAAGTGTGCGAACAAAAACACTTTTTCCAAAAGTAATCGATTAGATGAAAAGAACATTGATCCTTGTATTTGCAAAAATTTTGATTTCTCTCTCAATTTTTTCATTTTTTCTCATTTTCATTTGGCTAGTTTAGATTTTCTGTATTTCGTTATTTTGCTACTTTCCTTCTGTTATTTGTGTAAAAATAATTAAATATTCACTGCTTACTTTCTATCGAGCTGGTGCTAATTTTGTTGAAACAATGTCCATGTGTGATTAGAGACCATTCGGGAGAAATTCGACGTGGTTTCCGGTTTCTAAAATTATGTCAGAAGCATTCCGCCGTGGATGCGTCACATTCGTTGCGGCTCGGTTAACTGTAGTCACCGCAAAATCCAATATTTGCTGTTCTGGCGCCAACGAATTCGTATTCTATGAACGACAAATAGCATCGCGATTCTCGGAATGAACCTACATATCGATTAATCTACTCTCCGAACGATATTGATAACCTCTATCGCAGTCAATTCGATCTGTTTTGTCTGCGAGAAGATGCAGTGCAGTCGCATATCTCGGGGCCTCATATAAAAATAAAATTAAAAACTAAGCGATAAAAATTATTTCAGGCGTTGACGCGAAGAATCGGCAGCATTACACAGTTTTCGCATTAACATACAAAAAATCAACAAGTGTAATGTACATAGGCTAATATTGGACACTAAAGTTTAATATTTAATGATGGATGTTAAGTACTTCCTTGTTGGAAACGCTGATTCGTTTACAAAATCCGATTTTCTAAAAATGTATGTACTTTAACTGGTACTTTGGAGTCTTTTGTGACTCTGGCAAACTTTTTGCATAGTAATTCTTGATAGTCCTAGATAATTGCAAATATGACGTTTCAAATACTTTTTTTAAATATTTAGATTTATTTTTAATTTCGCACTATTGCATGCTGTGCTCTGATACTACTAAGATCTAAAATCTGTACGAATAAAATTTCATGAAAAATTCCATTTAAATGGGATATGTTCTCCAAATCTTCTGTCTACACAGTTTTTAACCCTTTACATTCCCTTAATGAGGCTCGTTAGAACCACAGTCGCCAAAAAAGTTGTCCTCTCTCTCTGCTTGGTCACGTGACATTGTGACGCATACGCGACGGAGACGAAACGCGTCACGTGACCAGGCTGCGGCGGGAGAGTGGGGGAATAGCGTCGTGGAAGGTGAAGGTGGAGTGGGGAGACAATTCTTACTCTGGCGAGTCTCGTTGGAACGGTTTCCTTGACTTTTGTGATATTCGTTTGTCTAGCTAAGGATTTTATTAACCCTTTGCCATATTTCCATTCTATACAATTTTTTTTCATGTTTTCATGTAAATGTCTATACTTGAATTCATTTAAGAATGTACTTACTAGCCGACGAGTTTAAGACTCCACTGCGCATCTGACTCTAACGGAACTCGTTCATTGGCTAATCCCCTACTCCACCACGCACCTCTTCCTGGTCACCATTGGTCACCATGCAAGTACAACAAGGCTGTCGCGCAACGACTTGCGCAGTACAAGTACATTCTTAAGTGAATCCAAGTATAGTAGTTTATTAAATACGAACAAAAATAATAATGCGAACAATATTTTTAAGAATGCTATAGCAATTTTCAGTGGTGCCATCCGAGTGCTAAGGTTTAATTTTATGTATTCATTTTCGTCGTAAATGCATAAAATCCACAGTCTAGTGACCAGTGTAGAAGATTAAAAAAAATGTTTGCGACCCACTTCAAGAATCAGGCTACACATCCTAGAGGTGAAATGAGATCTTTAGGTCAGTCTGGTGTGTACGGTCAAAGCAAAACAGGGACAATCCTGGCAGAAGTGTCGCAGGATCGTCACGCAGTAAGGATCTCGGTCGGTTCCAGGTCATTTCGATGGTATCTGCGATACGTTTAATCCGAAACCTCGGTTCTCACGTTCCCCGCGATACTGTTCCCGGTTCCTCGGGGGCCCCTGATTCCTTCTGGTTTCGTTGAATAATGGAAACGCCTGGGTAACCAGGCGTGTGGCTTTCTAATGCCGTCTCTAGGAGCCGGTCCCAGGGCAGGAAGGGGGCCCACGAAGGTGGATACAGGTGGCTCGGCGAACAATGCTCAAGCGCAGTCGCTACAATGGAGATCATAATCAACCTCTCGACGTGTAATGACTTATGGGCCGGCCCCGGTCGTCCGCGTGGCGAACAATAGATCGGCGACAGAGATGTTTATGGCGGGAAACGGTCCTAAACCGGCGCTCGGGGTCCCTGCAAAACACCGGACGGACCCGACACGAGAAAATCGACCTTACCATTCTACCCGACCAGATCCACCGTGCTCCAGGACCAATGGAAATTAGGTCGAGCACTGTAGACAGGTCGTCCTGCTCCTTTGTCGTCCGGAACGAACAGAAGCCGACCTGTAAATCGCTTCTGTTAGACCCGGAGGATCTTTATCTTTTAATTGGCAGACGGTCGGCTGACTTTCGATTGGCTGCAAATATTAGATCGAGTCATGAATAATTCCTATTTCAGTATGTCGATTTTATTTATTGATTATAAGGCACATAGCGTGGTCAATTATATGTATGTCTCTTTTCATCGTCATTTGCAACTACTTGTTGCTGCTTATCAGGTGACTCGAATATTCGTTTTTATGAGAAAAATGAGTAGATGAATTGCAAGAAAGTGGAAAAATTTCAAAATACTATTGTATTATTTCCAATATGAGCTCATAATTATGAAAGTGGTCTGTAAATCAACATTTTAAAAAAATGAGTTTATCAGTTATTTCACATCACGTTATTTTAAACTAAATTAATTCAATGTAATTTTTACTATATTGTTAAAAATCAACCGGTACATAGTGCTTGTTATTTCAACATTATATGGAATTCATTTAGTGTTTCAAATGTGATTCTTTAAATATCGTGAAACATGAAATACATATACATATATATAATTATAGGCTCATATATTAAAATTGTTTAAAAGAAGTGAATGTCTATGTAGTTGCTCTTGAAAGCAAATTCTCTTAATGGACTATACCATTTTATTCTTACTTTTGCAAGGTATAAAAATGTTTGAAAAATACAGAAATGCAAGATTTATATATTATTATAGATTGTACAAATGTATAATATACATTAGGGGCATTGGTGAGGGGATTCAATTTTTTCGTAACTTGTATATCTACGTCAGAGAATGTAAATTTATACAAAAACTGTATAGGTGTTTACCCCGTTGGATTGCAGTGTTACGGAATGGGGAGACTCGGTATTTTCTACGAATGCGCGTTCGAGAATCGAATAATGATGGAGAAGTCAGCAAATACGAGTCTTGACTCCTGTCGCCATCTTTAACGCCCCGTACATTGAGGAACAGGTCGGTGGTCGTGGTCAATTATAACGGCCCGCACGGAATATGCGGTTTAAATTGCAGGTTCGCGTCACTTCGGCCGCGAAAGACGACGATTTTGGCCACGCGAGTGTTGGTTTCCGTTTGTCCGATCAGATCTACTGGGTGTTCGACTATATGTCGAATTAGAATATTGAATACAGCATACTTTAAGGGATGATTCTATGCGACAAAATCTGTGAGAGTATTCTCGTACCTTCGTCTCTGACGTCACTTACCCCGAAGCAGTGCTCCGGGGCAAAGAGTGCGCACCAATCTCCGAAATATCAACTATCGATATAAATTCAACTATCAAACATAAATTAGCTTAATTTATGCCACGTTACACAGTCTATTTTCTTGGACAGCAAAAAAAGATATGGCTGAGCATAAAATCTTCTGAAAGAGAAACCCCTTAAAATAATGCAACCAACAAATTTTTCATTAATTTCCCGTCCCACTGTGCGTGTTAGCCTTGTGTTAAAAAATATTTTTGACATTTGGAAAAATCGTGTGCTCCGGCACAAATCGGGACGCTCCAAACAAGCACTTGGCCAGCCACGAAATATTCGCAGACCGAACACCCAGTATACGCGAATGCGCGTGCTGGTTCGCATCCGCGGCGCCCGGGGTCACATCATGCGAGTTGAGTATGGTTGCCCGTTATATGCGTCCTGACCCCGCAGACATGTACGGATCGCGAAAAAGGAGAACGGCTCTGTGTAACACACGTGACAAGGGGAGGGGGGCATGGGGTGTTGGCGAATTCGCCGGTGAAAAGGAGGAACCGTCTGTGGCACGTCGATTGATCAACGAGGATGCGTGTCCTGTTGCCGATCCCATCGGCTACCGGTTTCGGACCCCGGCGCGGATCAACCTTGTCCCGATAAATATTTATGAATCGGGCCCGAGCAGCTCCCGACTCGGAAAGTGGAGTATCGATTAACTCTTTAACAGTATATTAAAAGTAACGCGCGTGTATTATAGCCACCTTCGTGAACGGGATAAGTAGTAATTGTCGGAATTGGTTGTAAAATATTTCATACGTACACACTCCGGCTTTACTGCTCTTTTATGCGAGAGCCCGCTGTTTCGTTTTATTGTGCAGTTTAGGGGTCTTATTCAGAGGGAACTCTCCGAGCGAACTTTCTGCCGCAAATCTTTTGCGTGTACACAAAATATCGTGAAACAATTGATATACAACATAGCATAAAATTGGTGATAAGCTAAAGCAATTTTAAAAGTATACGGCTGTGCACGAATTGTCAGGAAGAAACATAAAATTGTCATTCTTTCTTTAATAATTTCAACAGGTTGAAAATAATACATCGATAGGCTGAACTTTCGCTCAGGGGACCAAAAATTTAAAACTTTTCTGAACGTAATATTATACAATTCGACGAAAAAATGATAAAACTTTCAATTCTAGTGCGCGGAATTCACTCGTTCAAAAGTTATACACGAGTAAAGTTGCTCGATTTCAGGCGCTTTTGAAAGGTTAGAACGCTGCCATATTGGTTTCAGACATAGGCGCGGGTATGAGCGGCTCCACTAGGTCTCGGTTAGATCTTGGATTCCGCGCAATAGAATTTAAAGTTTTATCATTTTTTCGTCGAATTGTATAATATTATATTCAGAAAAGTTGAAAATTTTTGGTCCCTTAATCGAAAGTTTAACTCAACAATATTCTCCAAAAACCCTTCACTATGTTAAATTTCATGTATTCAATTTTGTCATAAGAGCACAAAATCCACAGTTTAACGATGCCAACGAAATACACGAGCAAAAACTAGCTCAATTTAAATGGAAGCAAGTATTTCACGCACGAAGTGGCCGAAATCGATTGGCACATAACGACTATACCAGAAACGTCTCATTGCATCAGGGGAGTTGTGAATTGGTTTGTTAAGCCGATATTTTTTCCAAAGCTGATTCCGAAGGGGATTTCACTGTCCACGGAGCCCTTTGTTCAGGAATCCGATTGAATCTCCGTTCCCGAAAAGTCCCACGGGAGATGAAGTCGTTAATCTTGGATTTGAGACATTGTGGATCCACTGTGCAATGTCGCGCTCGATCGAGAGCTCGCTCGGCCGTGAACGATGGAAAGCTCTCGTCTTCGTTCCTGGATATTCAGCACGCAACCGAACATTCTATTGAAATCCACACCGTCGTAACTTTCCTTCGTGTCTGTGTTCCATTTCCGTTCAAGCATGTCTCTATGATTCCCGTTTGAGATACTTCGCGGCCGCATCTTCAAAATATTCGGTACATCAATTACGAAACTATCCGATATTTGCAAAATAAAAATCAATGGAAGGAAGCAGGAGACTTTCTGATCCCTCTTGTTATAAAATAAAAATTATTGTGGGGAAGTACAAGATCCTACTTTTATTTTTGCAAAAAAAAGTCAATAGAAAGAAGCATGAGACTCCTTGACCCCTATTTTTATAAAATAAAATTTAATATGGAAAAGTACTAGATCCTAATTTTATTTTTATAAAATAAAAACCGATATGGAGATGTGTACGATACTCTCCGATTCTTATTTTTATAAAATAAAATTTACTATGAGGAAGTAATAGATCGTACTTTTATTTTTATAAAATAAAATCCGATCTGGAGATGTACAATACTCTCCCACTCTTATTTTTATAAAATAAAATTTAATATGGGGAAGTACTAGATCCTAATTTTATTTTTATAAAATAAAAACCGATATGGAGATGTACAATACTCTCCGACTCTTATTTTTATAAAATAAAATTTAATATGGGGAAGTAATAGATCGTACTTTTATTTTTATAAAATAAAATCCGATATGGAGATGTACAATACTCTCCCACTCTTATTTTTATAAAATAAAATTTAATATGGGGAAGTACTAGATCCTAATTTTATTTTTATAAAATAAAAACCGATATGGAGATGTACAATACTCTCCGACTCTTATTTTTATAAAATAAAATTTAATATGGGGAAGTAATAGATCGTACTTTTATTTTTATAAAATAAAATCCGATATGGAGATGTACAATACTCTCCCACTCTTATTTTTATAAAATAAAATTTAATATGGGGAAGTAATAGATCCTAATTTTATTTTTATAAAATAAAAACCGATATGGAGATGTACAATACTCTCCGACTCTTATTTTTATAAAATAAAACTTAAAATGAGGAAAAGTACGAGTCTCTCTGTTATTTTTATAAACCAGAAATCAATACAAGGAACTACTCTTTTTATAAAATAAATATCGATATGAAAAAGTACGAGACGCACTAATTTCGTATTAATAAAACATACGAGTTTACAGTTTATTAAAATTATTAAAAGAAGAAATTATTTTTATTGAACTCCTGTTTCATTGGTACAGAAAATGTTTAGTTTTCGTAAAGATCCGCAGTCTTATGTGTCCAAATCTAATTGATTTTTATCACTGAGATCTAGCCAGCTCCGACTTGGAATCACTGCACTGTTCGCGAATATCTGGACAAGGTCTCAGCCAGAATCCACAGGAACGTTATTGCAAAAGCAATAAACGTCGACCAGAAGTGGCCAATCTACGAGAAACTATCGATTTCCGGACTCTATTCGATCCGCGGAGTAACGGGTCGAACGACCGTTTCGTGCCGCGGCTATTTGCGAATTTCGGCCGCGGTCATCGTGTGATTTACGCCACTTAACGACGGTTTACGTTCTACTGAACAAATATTAGTCCAACGATCGGGCGCATTTGTTGCTCGATCGTTCGATTCGCAACATTGTGAGAGGAAGCAAAATAAACGGACAGAAGAAGCGCGAAAAAAAGAAAGAGAGGAGGACGGACGATTTCACGGTGGCGAATTGTTAGGGGTCCATTCTATTCATGGTCCCGTGCATCTCCATTATTTCTGATCGGGTAACAATAGAGCTTCACCCAACAGCTTCTGTTTGCAAAACAATACGCTGTCTTTATTTCGAACGCGGGTTTTAAGTTGATCCTCTATGTTCGGAATTAAAATTCTTATTTTTGCCATTATTCTTATTGACGATAGTCCAAGATTTTCTGAACGTTGTGAACTAAATATACTTAGTGATACTTTATATTGAATTAAATTACGAGTAAAGATTTAATCGTGTTTGGTTTAGAAACATTTTTTAATAATAATGTCACTATGAAATATTTGTAGAGTATGAAATTTTCTGTATTTGTTTTTAATACAAAAACAAATACATTCATGAAATGTGTTATTCGGAGTGGAGCAACAATTTTATCTACCATAAATATTTCCATTAATTACAACAATGTACAAACATGGGTGACTTAAATTGATGTAAATATTTTTGAACAATATATTTTTAAAAATATATTCAAACTCGAACGTGATACCGAAAAAAATTTCTTAAAATTAAAAAAGTTGCCTTTAATATTTATTCGAAAGCAACCATGTTTAAAATCATATTATAAGAACCTCTATCCAGCAGCATATAATTTCTTCCGGAACGGAACTCAACAAGGCCACAGAGTTTCAAATATTATGACAGATCGTGCGTCCATTCTCCGTAATCTTGTTCCCAGAAAGATTCGAAGAAACGAATCTCAGTCAGAGGACTCTGCGAAAGATATTCATGTTCCGTCGCAGCATGCAAATTCGCTGGAATGGATCGCGTTGCGAAACGAAATTAGGAGCATACCTGGCAATGATAGAGACTATTTTCTATGAACGAGACTCGGGGAGAAGCCGGGATTGCCCGGGAAGGCGAGATTTAATTACGACGAGCGTGATGGGCCCTCGTATCTGTCCACGGGAAATTATAAATTACGGAAGGCATATTGCTTCTCTGTCGAGCAAGGGGAACAGAAAGGACGAGACACTGCGTTATACATTAGGAGATGCCTTGGCGACCGGTGCCCCTTAATCGCGGATCATCTAATTCGAGGAGCTATGCGAGGCTGCGCTCTATCGTTCTCATCAACGCTGCTGCGACTTTGCATAACAGAGGCCAATTGTGTTTTAGAAGATCCATTCTACCAGAAGGTCCATTCTAGCGTCGAAGGACTGTCGTGGAAAGGACGTACATTGTCTGCCAAAGTTTTTCGCATTGAAAATAAAATTGAACAATTTTTTATGATGAAAATGTGCGATAAAATTTGGTGTAAATGTTAGATTTTTCCAACGTATAGGAGCTAGATTTATATTCGGTATCTTTTTTTATTAGTGAAGTACAGATTTGTATTCAATTTTATAATTGCAAGTATCTTCTTTCCCAGTCTAGACTGCAGATTTTTTTTTTGTTTTTATTGAGCCACTGGAAACCTGTTATAGGTTTATTTCGGCTTTAACAATTGTACATTAGGTTTACATAGTGTAGAAAATTATAGTCTTGATTACCGCTAGAGGCGAAGTTTGCAGTCGTTTAAAAACTGGAAAATATATGCACAAGCTTTAATATTTGGTTCTATAAAGAACATGTCCGCTTTTAATGGCAGAAAGAACTTGATTTTGCGAGACTGCAAATTTGATGTACAGTACGTGACTCTCATTAATATTCGGACGCTCTTAAAAAAACGATAACTTTTTTGATATTGCACCATACGATTGGAACTTTTTTGAGAAGTTAGAGAAATTAATTTACTACATGATGTGAAAAGAAATTTTCTCAAAAATTGCAATTACAACTTTTTCATGTGGGTCTATATTGAAAATTTAAAAAATATGTTTTGTACATCTGTGTCAATTATATGCATTGTAAAAGTTTCATCGAAATCGATTGATGTGGGAAAAAACTACAGGCATTGAAAGATATATGAATCCTTAGATTGATTGCAGTTAGAAGCCAAAAATCGTGAAAAATTGCAATTTCTACCATCGTTAAACGTTTGTAGCTCATTGGAACGTTGACTGATTTTAATGAAATTTTCAGAATATGTTTAATTGATACAGATCTACGTAACGTGTTTTCTACATTTTCAATATGAGCCCAGATAAAAAAGGTGTAAAACATAACTTTTAGTATTTTCTCTGCAATTCCGACCAATTGCAATATTTTCAAAAATTCTTTTCACGTTACGTAACAAAACCGATTGTTCTAACTTCTCAAAAAAATCCTTGTTGTAGGGTCGAATATTAAAAAAGTTATCGTGTTTTTAAGAGTGTCCGAATATTAGTGGGAGTCACACACAGAAATACTTTATAGAATTGCTGCTTTTCTCTTCAATTTCTGAAGTGAAACAAAAAGATTAAAACGCAATAAATTGCAAGATATTATATATTTTATTATGTTGTTTGCAAAAATATTCTACCTCGGCTCAAACTCAATTTCGTCAAGTAAAATAAAATCAAACAAGCTTTATATGTATATGTACATATACAGGGTGTCCTAGACCACCCGTCCACCCCTATTAAAATGGTGGAGAGTGATTTTTATTGAAAACTAGAAAAAATTTAGTAACTAATTCGGGTACGCTCTATCGAATGGTGGTAGTTATAATTTCCGGTACCAACCGGAAATAGGATTTTCAGACCGGAAGTCGTTTTTTTAAAATGGGACCCGGTATTTTTCACTTCATATTCAGATTGTATGAAAAAAATAATAAATACAAGATTGTTACAAAAATTTACGAAACGTACGTAACAAAACAATTAATCAAAAAAATTCAAGTTCTATGGTCGAATATTAAAAAAGTTATCGTCTTTTTAAGAGTGTCCGAATATTAGTGGGAGTCACTGTAATTATAATAAAAATGAGTTGACGAAATACGAGTAATTTCGAGCAAAATCGGCAAACAAACGTCGTATCGGTTGTGCAAATCCTCCCGCGATCGCACACGAGCAGCTCATCGCTAATTCCGCGTGAAAGTCGACCTTCATAAGCTCGTTCAGCGCTGTTAAGGTACACGCGTGTATACCCTGCCACGTGTATCGCATTATTATTGCAGAAAGCCGGATTCCAGATATACACATACACACACCTTAATAAACGAGTAAGAGAGTGAAACCCCTGTCCCCCGCAACCGAGGAGTGTCTTACAGGCTTGAACAAGGGGGGCCCGTCTAACGAACAGCCGGGGCAAAGCCTCGAGCGTCTTAATGTCCCTCTTAACGATCGTTAGAGAGCCCCTAAAGCGTTCAGAAATTAAAGTGCTCGCTAAAGGGGGGCCGGATCCGGGGGCCTCGATTATTTCGCGCGATTGCCGCGCCGGGCACGTGCCTGTGTGTACTTAAGTATCAAATATAATGCGCACTGGACTACGTATTGTACTAGCTGCATTTCTGAACGACAAAACAGCCCTTGGAGATCTGAAATTTAAAAATAATTAAAATCAAAAAAGTTCTGTCATTGTATTATTATCGCGATATACATAATAAAAAATCGATTTGTTTCGTCTCAGCAAAGATATGGAGCTCCTTAATGTGTCCCTTAACGATCGTTAAAGAGCCACTAAAGCATTCAGAAATTAATGTGCTCGCTAAAGGGGGGCCGGATCCGGGGGCCACGATTATTTCGCGCGATTGCCGCGCCGGGCACGTGCCTGTGTGTGCTTAAGTATCAGATATAATGTGCAACGTATTGTACTAGCTGCATTTCTGAACGACAAAACATCCCCTGGATCTCAAATTAAAAAATAATTAAAATCAAAAAAGTTCTGTCATTGGATTATTGTCACGATATACATAATAAAAAATCGATTTGTTTCGTCTCAGCAAAAATATGGAGCTCCTTAATGTCTCCCTTAACGATCGTTAGAGAGGCCGTTAAGCGAGAAATTAAAGTGCGCGTTAAAGGGGGGCCCGGATCCACGGTGGATCCTCGATCGTCTCGCGGGGCGCGTGCCTTCGTCCCTGAAATATCGTTACGGCGCGCGGGGGTGAGAAAAAGTGGCTTCATAAGTGTCAAACCTCTGCTTTCCCTGTCCGGCACGCGGGACATTAATGGTGATAAATAATTGGCCGGGGTGGGGCCCGGATGGGGGGGCTTAGGCGTGAGTTACGACGGCGACCGGGCCCGACTTAATGTCCCTCGGAAGTGGCTGCTCCGGCCTCTGGTTTCGTTTGCGAACGGACAAAAGGGATGATCCGCGCGAGCTGGCTCGTATTTTTTTCGAGTATTTTCAGTGTTCCTTGAAACCGGCCACGCTGCAGCAAAGCCGAAGAAAGATGTCGCGTCGTTCGAGTCCCTTTCATAGGATTTCGGTGCTCGCTAATGGAAAGGGACAATTTATGCTTGCCTGTTCTACAAATAGTAAGACTGTGCTCGTTTGTTCCTCTTTCTGCGGTTTTTCATTGCTTTTTTGACGAGCTGGGTGGTGGTTTAGAGGACCCACCAAAGCTACCTTCTATGAGAGGTCCGCGTGATGTATAGTAACGGCCACGGTGAAATTGCTGGGCTTCTTGAAAGTCTGGTTCTAAGAACATTTTGGCACTTTGTAAACGCGGCGACTCCACTAAATTGTTTTAATGGGCTTTTTTAAGAGGTTCGAATATGGCCGAGTGGTAAAAGTTTTGACCGGGACTAATAACAATTTTCTGCTGCCTTTAGCTGCATATATTTACTAATGATTAAAAGCAACTTTTTCTGACACTAGGTTCTTTTCGTAGAAGAATATAACATAACAGTGGTCTGAAAATTAGATTTCACAGAATATAAAATAACAGTAGTCTGAAAATTAAATTTAACAGAATATAGAATAACAGTAGTCTGAAAATTAAATTTAACAATATAAAATATCAGTGGTCTGAAAATTAAATTTAACAGAATATAAAATAACAGTAGTCCGAAAACTAAATTTAACAGAATATAAAATAACAGTAATCTGAAAATTAGATTTAACAGAATGTAAAATAACAGTAGTCTGAAAATTAAATTTAACAGAATATAAAATAACAGTAGTCTGAAAATTAAAACAGAATATAAAATAACAGTAGTCTGAAAATTAAAACAGAATATAAAATAACAGTAGTCTGAAAATTAAATTTCACAAAATATAAAATAACAGTAGTCTGAAAATTAAAACAGAATATAAAATAACAGTAGTCTGAAAATTAAATTTAACAGAATATCTATATACATTTTTAGAGAATTGAAAAAATGATGATTTTTGTGATTCATATTTCCAATTGAAGAGCCCGCGAGTCCGCTTTTACATTGTAAGGTCGACGCACCGCTATAAAGCGTATAAGCCGCATAAAGTATCTCGTATCAAGAAAAACTGTTGTTTAAGCTCCGGCTCTTTTTGTCGAGCGGTGACATTAATTCACCGTCGTCCAATGGAAGCCAATAAATCATGGTCGCCCCCCGAAGGGCCACGAAAAAATGATGCGACTGTCAAATCTCTGCTTTCACTGCATTTGTACATGACCCATAAACTGTTCCTGTTTGTGCGGTGTCGGTGTGGGTCGGGGCACGCACGGGTCGGCTGTGATTTACCGTCGAAAGAATAAATTGGCCGCGCGGAAATTTCGATCGGTCTTTAGAGGTAATCTCGCGGAGAATCGAACGACGTTTACGGAAGATCGCATCCAGAGAAACAGAGAGACACGGCCAGGAGAAGGACAGAGGTACGTTACGACTGACAAATTGCGCAATCGAACGCAACCGGAGGATCGATTGACGATAAAAGCGATTATGTGAAAGTCGAATACACCGGGAGCTCGGTTATTTCAGATGGCAAATCGTCCGATGGAAACTGGGTGCACTATGTGGATCATGCTGCAGGTGCATTTCAGAATGCACATTCAGTACTGGGTGCTCAAAATGAAAGAAACTCGAATCAATTTTAACTGTTTGTACGGGTAAAAGGACAAATATCACGATTCCGAACCAATGCGAAGCATACTTACCGAGTTAGCGTAAACCAATATTACCAATATTGGTCCGGCGACTGCGCTCCGAAAAATTTCAAATTCTCACGCGGCAGGAGGTAAATTCTTTTTCGCAGGACCCCTCGGCTAGTTCGAGGCGGATCTCGAAGATCCCTCGAAGCCGGTGGTCCGATTCTGGAAGCCCGAATCCTTCTTTTTCCCCGGTTCAACTCGCGGGGCTTCATTACTCGGGGCTTTTACTCGCGTGGCATGAGTCACGAGCGATATTGCCCGCTCGGGCCGGGGCCGAGCGTCGCCCGGTAATGAGCATTCGGTAGCGCACGAGCGCGTGCTCGTTCCTCGGTCCCCATCAGCGCCGATAATTCACGGCCGAACCTTTGTGGGCTGCTGTTCGGCCCACACCGAGCAGCTACGGCCGTATGCAAATTCTTTCTGGGTCATATACAAACCCAGTGAAAGCAGAGATTTGACAGTGCTATCATTTTTTCCCGGCCGATAATAAAATATATTTCACGCCTCGCGGAACGCCAGACGGTGCTCGAATTATCTGAAAAGTGGGACGAAAATCGGTATTGCTTGAACATTGAATAATGAAACTGTACACCTGTTAATCTTCGTAGATAGATGTTGAAAAATAAAGGATAATTTTACTGCAAGTGAATGTGTTCCACCCCTGTAGAAATTATGGGAAATTCTAGTAGAAATCCAAAAATTCGAAAAATTCGAAAATTCAATTCTTTGTTAGGAGAATATGTTATCGAAGAGGTGGCACGAAAATTCAGTAGTACAACTCAACGACAAGTCAGATGGTCGAAATTTTTTCGAAAATTCAGTAGTACAACTCAACGGCAAGCCAGACGGTCGTCTTTTTCGGAAATTCAGGAGTGCAACTCAACGACAAGTCAGCCGGCCGAAAATTTTGCTAAAATTAAAGAAATGCGAATTTTGGGGTCTAAAAGAGCCCCAAAACGTCTAGACCTTAGACAGAAAAGCCCATGCAACGTCTGTCTGTACGGATCTTAAGACTATGCCGGTGACAGACCACCGCGCCGTGCCGTAACGCGGAACACGAGGCGCATCAATTTCAACTGAAAGCTAAAGTGATTTCATTCGTGGATACATCATACGCGTACTCCGTTCGGTAGAGAAAGAGAGAGAAAGGCCGGCGCACGGCCACGGGACACGAAATACGGAAGTAATCGAACGAGAACGACGAAGCGGATTCCTGAAGGTAACCGGCCACGAATCCATCTCCGCCTTTCGCTCGCGCTATTCCCTTAACCGCGCTGGCATCTTAATTAATTATTTTCGACCGCGTCGCTCTGAAAAATCACTTGCACACTTTGCGCTACAATTTGCTTAAAACGCGCCGCGAGTGGTAATTTGCGTACTTGCTCGAGATGATTCGCTTTTAAATTGATGATGTGTTCCTTAGCCATAAATTACCTCGCTCACAATCTGAGTTTCGTTCAATAATTAGACCGCGGTAGATTTTCATGAAAAAATTTTTTTATTATTAGATCTTTATGCAACATAAAAACTTTCCGAGTTGGAACAAACTGTGAAATAAAAATTTGATTTCTTAATATGTTTAATTGGCTTGAAAATAATATAACTTCTGTTTTTTAAATTACTCAATGTTTGTCACGCATAAAATTCGCAGTTGCACTCGGAGCTATTTTAACTCGAAAATTAAACATTTCTTCCGATCTAGAATAATTTCATTCTATATATTTGAAATTGATATAATATCTCATACAATACTTAAATGTTCAGTAGTTGATTAGACACCAACTTATTTTATAATGTAATCAATATTTTGAATAATGGTACAACAATTTTTAGTGGCGACTCAGAGTCACCAATCGAGTGCTAAGGGATAATTATTATAAATCGAAGGCGAACAAAAATTTACTCCTTCTGCCTAAAAGTCCTAGCTAAAATTACGTGTGTACTAATTTAAAATTACGTGTGCATAAAATGCTGTTCGTTGCTGAAGGGCTGGACCGATTTGGCTAATTTAAAAAAAAATGTTCGTAATAGTCCGAATAAGGTTTTTAGGGAAAGAAAAATTAGAAAAATGGAAAATTCGGGGAAAATATTATAATAATAATGACTAAAAACGTGGATATGCACGTTCTCGTGAACAATAAAATCGGCGTAACGACGCATTAACGATGTCACGTGAAACGACAGGGGAAACGCAGCCGGCAATAGAACCGCGAATGGGGGCATCCCCCGCGGCATCTTGAATTCCAGCAGGACGCATAAATTCGATCATTTAAGGACAACCGTAAAGCTGCGCAGCAACGTGGACACGGATTACTATAAATAAACCAGACCGCGGCGCGGGAGAGAGAAAGAGAGAGGGAATAGGTAGAGTCTCGAAAGGACGCGTCAAGAAACAAATGAACGGATCTGTTGAAAGTGCGTCCGGGGCAGGACCTCTTTGTTCGCCGGATGTCAGCGAGAAGCTTTGTCCGGGGCCCCGTACAATTGCATTTAATTGTCACGAGCGAGCCAGGCGCGGCATAAAATCGCGGCGATCTCCTTGGCCGGCCGGTCCTTGAAGGAAAAGGAAGAAAGGATCCTCCGCTTCGTGGCGCTACGGATTTTTTCCCGGCGCCTTAGTGCCCGGTCAGCCTTGCTCCGGGATTCTTACGATGGCGCCGAGAAAATTTATCGAGGCGACCGGTACCCTTTTCGGACGGCCTCCAGCCGAACTTTTTCGCGAACCTGGAAGCGCCAACTCCATCGTCGAACAGGACAATAATTCCTTGTTCTCGCGTTTCGTGTTTTTAGTTCGGCGAAATCTACAAGACACCGTCGCGTATCAAGATTTAAGCGAACGAGCATGCTGATTGCTCCAACGACCACTGAAACGGTTCGCTTCTTGTCGACCGCCGTGTCCGTCACGTACGCGTGACACGATTCTTTGTTCCTCTTTAATGTACGTCTTCGTTAGCTATTTTTGAAAATTAATTTCTTTTTCCAAAGCGTGTTTTCAGTTCGATGAACTTTCCAAGCTGAGGGCCATTGCTGCTGTCACGCGCCGAGTGCTTCCACTGTTCGCTACCGTAGCTGTCATGGTTCTTTGTTCTTCTATAGAATTGATGCACCTCTTTGTCACTAATCTTTGAAAATTCAACTCATATATTGAACCTGTAAAACTAAATTAATCTTACCTCGAAGATATATCGCGTACAGGGTGTAAAGAAATGTTTGGTCTTGGCTACCATAAGCGCATATCTTGGGATCAATGAAGATCTGTAAAATAAAAGTTGCCGCAAAATTGTCCTTGACCTTGAATGTCATGGTCAAATATTTTTTTAACTGCACGATGCATAGAATACAACGCGATAAACAAAAATTTCACCTTAAAATTCAAGATCAAGGACAATTTTGCGGCAACTTTTTTTTTTACAGATCTTCGTCGATCCGAACATGTGGAACACGTCTATGGCAGCCAAGAGCAAACATTTCTTTACACAGAATTTTTATTTCGTGAGAAAACAGCGACGTTTATTTATCCAGTGTATTGACTATCACCAACCAGTACACAGAAGTTGTTTCTCCGCAGTTTCTTTTCCCACTGGAATTCTTCAGCAAACACATCGCCGGAGTAATTAAGAATGATTGCTCGTCGCTGGCGAAAAAAAAAACTCGAGTTTCCCATGCGAATCAAGGGGGTTTATCTTGATCTGCTATCAAGAAACTCCTCCGCTCACCGGTGAACCTGTCGGACCCCCACTAACCTATCGCTAATTAATAATTATCCGTGGGCAATTGCAGACGCGTGTGCATCGTGGTTGCCTCGCGTAGGTGGAAGAGTCCGGAAAATTCCTCCGGTAGACGTTAATCATTCTATTCATCGATCCAGACGAGATCGATGGCAACCAGGTTCACGGCGACCTTTCGACTCTCTCGCTAGGTGAGGCTTATGGTTGCCAATCGCGGAACGATTTCGCCGCGAAAATCGTAAAACACGCGTGAGCGCGCGCGCGAACTTATTATCGATATTCCGGTATTACTCTGTTCCGTCTTCCGTTATTAATGGCGGCAACGTGGCATGGGCGCGAGCTCACCCACCTGATCATCAAAAAATAACATCCAATTAATGCGGTAATGAAACATGCGCCGCGCAGAGAAAGGCGGACTTTCGATGCCGATTTTTCAGCAACGCGGAGTACGATTGAACAAATCGAGTGCCAGGCGGTTTGATGGTGATTTATTTGATCGTTTGATCCTCGAGCGGGATCCACGCACCGGTGGTTTCTTTGGGATCGGGGGTTACCGGCGTCCAGTGGTTGTTTTCCGTCGGGAGAGCTGGAGTTTTTCTGACGGGGCTTGATTGAACCTTTTAATGAGACGAGTGGACGGTTTTGCTTGGGAGATTGTTCATGGGAATTCGCAGTTTTGTGAAATCTGTTGCGAGCAAAGTTAGACACGCTTCGAATGAAATGTATGTCGGATGTAGTAATCAAAATACTAATTTAGAAATATTATCAGCAGGACATAAATTACATCGACAAATTATTAATGACACTTGACTTTTTCCCATAAAAAGTCTACCAATTGTAGAAATCAATTTTCCATATCCAGGTGAACATAGTTTTCATAAAACTGCCTAAGAATCCGCAAAGAAACATGTGGTCCACATATCTCAAACATTATGGCAGCTCCATATTTCGCATAGTAGGAATGTCAATATAATTAAAAGTGGTCGTGGACATTTTATTTCGATCCAGTAGCCGCGCATTAAAGCCTTCGTACAGCAGCTGAAATTGATCGGCCGAGTGCAGCAGTTTTACGGCCTCGATTATTTAAAACTCGACACAGTTAGTAGATCAATAAAGCTTTAAAGAACATTTTTATTCCGTTTACAGCCCAATGAAACCTCGTCTGCGGAAAAAGCAGACTGCGCGTTTAGTTTCCGCGAGCCAGTCGACGGAAATTTGTATTAGCATAAATATCTCGAGTCTATTAATTTCTTGTTGCCACGAGTATATTACCATGCGCTCGGCCATTTTCTATCGGTTGACAGAGATGTTTATCTAATGGCGCCCGTTGTAGGATACGTACGCGGCGATGCGTGATTTAATATTAAATAATACACTATAAAATGTATGACGAATGGCTGAATAATGAAATGTCACCGTGGATTAATTCCCATCAGAAATTTACTGTCGCTGATTTTATGTAAGGACGAGCCGAGGTGAAAATGGCGGACAGCTGACAGCGATCACTTTCGATCGTCGTCGATCCTCCGCGTTATCCGGAATGTCGATAAAAAGAAATCGGAGACTTCGAAAACCAGAAAATCCACAAAATTAATACAGTGATTTCTTCTCTGAAATCTTTCAGATTCTACAAATTTTGAAATTCGTTTTATCCTCAAGGTGGGATTTGGGTCTATTTTGACCCAGAGTTACAGTAGTTCCATCTAAATTCTAAATGTTTTATAAGCTGTTTGTATTAGGTCCAATGAGGAAATAAAAATTGGGTAATAAAAGTAAAAATATGTACCTAGAATAATATGGATAAGTAAAAATTTGAATAAATTCAGTCATGACTTAAATTTAATTTTTAAAGACGGGTGACAAAGGAGACAGCTCTGAAGGATTATGCGAGCTATATCGATAGCTCGCGACTCTCGACCGCGACTTCCCGCTCTGGCGAACTTTTACATGAAACTTTTTACGACTCGCAATTACCAGATCGAGAAATTTCGCGGGAATACGAATTCGGCGCGTCTCGCTCGGTTTTACGAGATTCCAGGCATTTCTCGGGATTCGTTTTCGAAGGGCACGAAACTTGAGATATTAAATTTTATTGGTCCCCCTCGGTACGAATGTTTGCACAACGCGCGCGTTTTGCAAGCTTTAAAGAATCGCGTCGCGGTATGCGTCGGAGGCATCGATGACGTCCACTCCCGTCACGTAGAAAAGTTTGCCGGGGAATATGGAATGCAACTGCTGCGATCGATCATAAAATTTGTAATGGCGGGACACGGTGGATACGCTGCCAGGAATATCATTGTTATGCCCCGTAAAATTTATCTCGATGCGAATACTTGCGCGAAATCACACGGGCTGCCTGTAATTTACAAAATGAACCGTCCAAGTTTTTTTCCGCTTCACGGTTTCGAAAAGATAAAAGCTGAAATTGTATTGAACTTTCTTTCGGTTTTATACTTTATTGCATTTTACGAGTCTCTTGGTATTCGTTATATTGAAGTTTGATTTATTTATTGGTTAGTAGACTGGGCATTTTATGCATTTCTCAGACAAATATGCAGGAGCAATGTGAAACAGTAAACGCATTAGGGGAGTTTACGTACATCATATTATTCTCAATTTATTAAAATTGTTAAGAGTCGAAATAAATTTTTGTTTCCTTTCTGTTACGTGCAAGCGACGTAGACATTTTTTAGTTTGCACATGGCTATCTGTCGGTCAGTATTTATAAAAGTGTATACTTTCCCCACAAGATTTTATCTAAATGGGCGAAAGATATAGAAAGAAGTAAATCGTAAATTACATTCGGTAATGTAATATTCTAATTAGAAGCAAAAGTGGTACAGCTTATGTCAGAATCATAAATCTTCTGGTACGTCCGACTCTTTTCCGAGTTCCCAGCGCATAATCTGCCACGACCGCCAATAAATAAAGAGCTAAACATTGAAAATAATCTCTACCGTTCAGATACCGGCCGGTGAGCAGTTGAGGAGCAGTTAAACAACCGCAGAAATTACCCGGCCAGGCGATTTCCGTCGTTATTTCACCACCGTAGCTCGTAAGTGGAGCATTATGTCCCAATTTCTAAATTGTGATATTAGGTTCTCGCCGTTCGTTCCGCGACCGATGATCGTTCCCGATGGAAATCGTTTGACTTTCCAAGTGAAACCTCCGCAGCCGAGTGTCATAGCCGGTGAAAACGCGAATAAAATGGATTTACATAATTCAGCTGGGACGTTACCCGCTTGCTATTGTATAAATGCGAGGCCCGGGCAAATTTCCTGGTACATTACAATCTCCGTCTGTCGCCCGGACCAGCCGCCATTTTGCTATACTAACTATACTAATCCTCGTCCCTCTTCGCGTGACCATCGATCGTTCGTGGTTTGTTTCTCTTGGCTCCAATAAACGATTCAATAAAATTATTGTTCGCTCCGACACCGCGATCATGCGAGAAATATTATTATTCATCTTACTATTTACTGCCATTGATTATCTTACTGACTTCAGCTTATTATTCACTGCCATTGTTTGCCATTACTATGACGTAGTCACTTTTCTCAAACTTCAATTTTTTTTATAAAACCCATTGTTTTATGTCACGATCATGTGTATGTTGCAGTATTTATTTATCCATCAGCAATACTCACGGTGGTATTCCGCAGATTATCCTATGTTCTATCGTAATAGTCGTATAGCACTCGTAATAGCACCCCCGAACTCAAATCTAACTGATCCTTTCACGATTGTTGCTTTCCAGCTGGTGAAGACGACTTTGTCTTATTTAACATCTGTTCGGTGAGAATCCAATGTTTCCTAATTCATCGATACTAGGCCAAGTATTAGCTAATATTGCAGAAATGCAAGAAACAGCCAGCATAAATTTTAACCCTTAGCACTAGGATGGCGACTCTGAGGCACCACTAAAAATTGCTATGCCATTCATAAAAATATTGTTCACATTAATATGTTTGTTCGTATTTAATAAACTACTAGACATTTTCATATTAAATGAGACATTAGTTTCATATGCAAACAATGAATAAAAATTGTATAGAATGGAAATATTCTAGAATGGAAAAATCTTTCGTTTTAGAGTTAAAATAGCTCCGAGTGCAAAGAGTTGAAATGATTTATAAAGTTTAAGTACCAACACCAAATCTTCCCTTTAAGATAATGGTAAAGAACCACCATAAACGCCGTCCGTATCAACAAACATTCGCTAGGCAAAGAGGAAATATTCGCCAGCTACTAAGTCTTGAAAAATCCCGTTTATCGGAGCAATAAATAATTCACGGCGTGTCTGTCTTTCGCAGCGTTATCGAGAAGGAGGCAAACGCGCGCCGATAAACATTTTCGATTATAGGCGGGATTTTTCTTGACGCCGGTTTCGCCGGAGATAAAATCCGATTTCGTCGATAGCGTCGATTAATCTTCGGAACGATTGACAAAGCGACTACCGGCGGTACCGATCGGGCACACGTCGATTTTTCAAACAAAGACCGACCACGCCGTCTATATTCCTGCTTTAACGGTGCTTCCGCGTAACTGGCTCCCGGATAACACATATTAAAATATGGAGCAGATACCCGTGATTAATCGTGCCAGGCCAACTAACAAATTAACACCGGCGGATAACTTATTTCTAACAAATAATAAATTCGACGGGCCTATTAATCAGCCACGCCGCGAACGTATTAGCTCTTGGTGAAGTGCAACGGCGCGCATTGTAATTATCTCCGATCTTCGGCGAAGTATGCATCTTTCTGCGGCGGGCTCTTCAACTTCCCCCCTTTGATGAATCTCTTCGGGTAAATTCGATTTCAGTACTATCGAGCCAATACAGTTACGTAAGCCCCCGCTTTTTTCGTTAATTATTATATGTATATATATATACATTATTAAAATTCACTAGTATAGAAAAAGTAAAATTTATAAAATTTAATTATTACTAAGAACAATATTTACAATAAAGCCTTGATCTAGGAGAGAACGGATACCGTAGGATCTACGAAAAGCAAATATCCCCTCCACTGCAGGGTGTACCCCGAGAAGCGCGATAGTGGGGGTAGTCGATTTACGTCATCGACTCCGTGTTTACACGCGCTGTCCTTTTCTACGTTCGGCACGGCCGGCGACGTAAGAAAGAAATAGCTACAAGATCTAAGAAACAGCACGGACCCGAGGGTTTTTCTTAGATCAAGACTTTACTGTGTTACTAATATAAAATTCAATTATATAATATATTTCCCTATCAAAACATTCTATTAAAATTAATAAAATTGATATAATATTGAACAATATTAATTGCTTTTGCAACTCTTACTCTCACTGTCGCGTTTAATTGCGTTGAACAGAAATATTGATTAAAGCAATTCCTTCGCTACTATCGCCACCAACATCTTTATTACCGGTACAACAATTATTATCATTCCTGTTGTGATGTGTACTTTACCGAGCAAGATTCAAAGGGTCAGTAATAATTCTGTTGCTCGAGCATTCGAGTCGAAGCTAGCACCAGAAATAAATTTGTCAGTTTTCTAGGATGCAGGTTTTCACGAAATTTAGCTGCCAGGCTGAAACAGGCACGATTGCGAACAATAAATTCGGAGGGAATATAATAAGTCGAGACGACGTTAACGATCGTTAATAAGATCCTTAACCGCCATAGAAAAGCGCGCACGGGGATTGTAAGTTAGCCGCTCGAGGCACGCGAGATATACGAAAGGGCCGAAGAAGCAATGGCGGCCCTTTTTTTGATAAATCCACGGGGCCCGATGAAATTCTGCCACGGACTAGCCACGCGGGAAGGGGATAAGCGTATAATTAGCCAATAAATTCAAGCGAGAGCTTATTTTATTATTACCATAACGCACGGGATACCACGAAGGCTATATGGCCCCGTACGAACTATCGCGCAAATAACAGCTGATATACTCGCGTGATTATCTACTCGGCTGATTCATCGCAGTCGATCCTCGGCTCTCGTTATAATTCATTGGTCTTGGAAAATTAAGAGTGACTCGTGCAACAGCTGTTTCACTTCATATGCGTCCCTTTTTAATACTGCCGATGCTTCTGTTATTTCAAAACATACAGCACACTGTCGCGTTGTCCAGATAAAACATATTCTTCGGAAAATCAGTATAAATTTAATGTTTATAGGAGATAATTTTTTATTTTTTCTAATGAAAATCTCACACGAGATTTATTAAAACATTTCACATCTTTTATTCGTTGAGATTACAGAAATGCTTCCATTAGAAATTATTAAATAAATTCCTTCGTTCATTATTGTTGCACAAATTGTAAGAAATCTAAATAAATTCAGTCCTATAATTTTTAGAAAATAACCTACACCTATGCTCGGTACTGTTAAAAATGTGCGAACGTGAATAAATCTCGAGTCATCAGCACAAGATCGTTGCTCGCAAGAGGAAACGACGAATCGATCGAAGTGCTTTATATACTTTGAATAAATTCAGTCGCGAGAGGGGGGGGGGGTCGAGTAATTATCTCCCGGACTGATTTATCGTGCAAAGGGAGAGATCCCTTAATGTTTAAAGTACTTTGCTTCTTAAAACGAGCGAGGCAAACATCCTGCCGCGCGGTGCAAAACGCGGGAGAATGGGCCGCGGGGGCGAAAAGGAGCACAAGGAGGGAACAGAGAGCAACGAGCATGAACAAAAAGTATCCTTGATGTCTTTGCTTCGCGGTAGCATTCGTGCATTAACCGGCACCGGCGCGGTAACATTTGCTCGCGAGGCAAATTGACGCAAAAACCGCGCGATTATTCCTCCGCCAGGCTTAACATGGCGATGACCACCACGAGCCTTCTCGTTGAAAATCCTTAATCGGCCTCGGAATTTCGTGATCCATTACCCGAAGAATCGGCCAACTGTTCTTTGGCGCACTGTGGCTCGCTCCGACCAGTTAACGGGCCGCTGGATTGCGGATGTTCATGCAAATTCATGACGTTTCGTCGCCATTTTCTATCGAGGAGAGAATTTTACTTAAGAGTCGCAACATTTCCTAAGACGCTCAACAATGTTGTACTTTATTGTTCCAAATAGATGTTCAACATTGTATCTATAACCACATTTTCTAATTTTATTAACGTTTTTATTGGCATTTTATGGCCGGCCGGATCGAATTGATTAAAAAAAAATGTTTCGAACATATTAAACTGTATTTTCCTGCATTCCTATGAGCAACGTATTTAAAAGAGGCATTTACGACATCCTATTTACGTGGCCCACCTTGTATGTCATACAATAACGCCATGAACGCAACTATAGTACCTTCGCCACGCATTGAAATCACCGAATCTACTTATTCCGCAGCAGGATGTTTCGATCTTCGAATAAATGAAAATTAGCTGTACGAGCCATCTGATTAAACAATTTACAATTTTTTTGCTATAATCGTGACTCATCAAGAAACTATGCAATGTTTTATCTAAATATTTTACTGTAATATCTAAATGAAAATTAGTTGTACGAGCCATCTGATTAACCAATTTACAATTTTTTTGCTATAATCGTGACTCATCAAGAAACTATGCAATGTTTTAGCTAAATATTTTACTGTAATATCGAAATGAAAATTAGCTGTACAAGCCATCTGATTAAACAATTTACAATTTTTTGCTATGATCGTGACTCACCAAGAAACTATACAATGTTTTATCTAAATATTTTACTGTAATATCTAAAATTACAGCATCCCTAAATTCTTTGTAATGTGCTTCGATAATTTGAGAAAAATATTGATATCACAAAATTTGCAGCTCAGAGATACCTGAAGGTGTTGCGTGTCTCACGCTGTTGTGAATTATTCAGGTCTCGAAATCTGCATTCCCATAGCCGGTCAGCTAGGAATTTGGTTTTCCAATCATCGGCGGTGCAATTGTGCAACGCCTAATTGCGCCCTGGTCTTCCTACATGCCGTTCGAGAAACTCGCAATTATCTTTCTGTCGGAGCGTGCATCGTTCGCGGGATGAAAAGATCACGTGCATCATTACGACAAGGAATTCGTACTCGTACGCGTGCCACGTGGCAGAAGAAAAATCACTGATTTCCATTCTATGTTGCCGCAGACTTTTGAATTATCCATTCGAGTTTCGGTTAATTAGAAACGTAATGAGGAAGTCGTACTATTTGATTGATGCAATTTGTGACCGACCTATCCAGAAAGTTTTATCCATTTCCGATACGCGCTGCATTCACCCGAGGGCTGGACACATAAAATATTATAGTCATTTGTTAAGTCTCCTTTCTTCCTTCATTGAAAAAGCACCTCTTTAGATCGTTAGCATGTTTCATTATGTAACTTAATTCGTTTACTTGTGCGTTTCACGGAAGGTGGACGTGAGAAACTCTCCGGGACATTAAAGTGAATGTGTTTTACTAATTTGCTAAATAAACTGATGGTGCAATTGTTAATTAGTTGAGGAACCTGTCCAATAATATATTCCCGAAACGGAGCCATTTTATTCGAACTGTTTCCATTGAAATTTAATTAATTTATGTAATTTATTCAATAAAATAAAAATTGAGAAATTAAAATGTGCGATATTTAGCACTCGAATTTTCCTCATTTTTCTAGATCCTAATTTAATTTAGCACAATGAATATACCAACTAAAAAATTCATTTCACAATTAAGTTACATTTGGTGCTCTAAAGATTATTTCGAATTACGGTATGACAAGTTTTAATGGCACCTCAGAGTCGCCATTCGAGTGAAAAGGATTAAAGTATAATGTTTTATTATATTGCGACGGTTCTATGGCGCATGTTATCGAGCGGGAAGCTTATTTAACGAGACAAGAAGCGAGCAGAGACATTTTTCTGCGAAGTTTCGACACTGGTCGAGCGACGTCTCGGACCATGGCGCCGTGTTATCGCAATCAAACTTCCTGGTACGCGAATCGAGAGCCGTCCGCGGGAAACAACGAATCCGAAGCGTTCTCGGAACGTCCCTGGCTGTCTTTTTCTGCAACGAGTGCACGTGCGATTTCGAAAGCGAGTCGGAGGCGCCATTTCCATCGAGAGCTACATGATATGTGGCGCAAATCCAGCAGCCGGAGAGTAAAAGCTCCTGCTGGGAACATATTCCAATTCCCGAACAAGAGTCTTACCTGTTTTCACACATTTTTAAACAACGAGCTAACCTATTTTCTGTGCAAAAATACAAACGACTTTGTCCAATTCAACTGGGCTAAAGAAATGGTAAAAATTGTCTTTAATTTTCTTTTTTTCTGTAGCGAATCGTGCGCTCTTCAATATTTTTCAGCGAGAGAGTATAATAACCTCGACTGAATCAATTACAAAGAAAATACAATTTGTCAATATACATTGGCAATATATATATATATAGATTTTATCCGAGGGTCTCTTACTCTTGAGAGCCTCGGAACAATATATTTAATCTCCGGGCCGCTCCATTACACTTAATTCCTCAGCTGCATAAAGTACACCTACATGCTCCGGTCCCGAAATTACTCTGCCATCGCCTCGGCGAGTGCAACAATAATTTTTCTTGTCGCCAATCGTACGGTAACGTATCCATTTCTTTGGCCACCGTCGGGATGACTCATTCTCTCATTAAGACCGTGGTTCGATCGCTCAAAGAACTTAATCGCGGGCGTTAGTTACTGGTTCCCCGGGACAAGAAGCGTCCAACGTCGGCGCGGTAGCGTAAATAATTTATTTCTCCGTCAGCCGTTCAATGTCGAGGCGCACCGGAAACCTGTTCAAAAGCCCCGATCGCCGATTTCACGTCGGCTGGAAGGCTCATCTTTGAACCCTTTCAGGACGCGGATCTCCGAATGAGGAAGCGCTCGCGCGCTCGATGTTAACCTTGTCACACTTAACGCACCTTCGACCTCGTCTTATTAGTTTCGTACGGGTTCTCCGGGGGGATCATAACGCGCCATATAAGACCGTCGATGATCGACGACTTGTACGACTGAAAGTACGAGGATCGATGATATCGCGTTCCCCGTGGACACCGAAAATATGCGTCCGAGTGCAAACCCGATGCACCGAGGCTGCGAGCCGGGTACGAGATCTCGCGTCGGCATGATAATGAGCTTGGGTATTTATATTGTAGTCCGTCGCTGTGGGTATTTTTAGCCGCGATCCAGAAGAGTTATGGCTATTTTTAATAGGCTCTGTTTGAACCGTGGACCGGTAAAACATTTTTTAATAACGTCGTATCGCCAGTTCTAATAGGAACAGAAAAAGAAAAATAAATTACCATTGAACAGATAAATAGAAATTCTGAAGGACTCGTTAAAAATATTGTTATGTCTTGCAAGTGATGCAAATAATTTTTATTATGCATATAGATCTATGTTCAACGAATAAAGGAATTACAATACGTATATTTGAAGATATAGTGCTTGATAAATCATTTTTGTATGCGTTTTTTTTTTTTTAATTTTTTGGTGCCTCCGAAAGAGAAGAGTGTAAGTCCAGTAAATAATGTTCTCAGTTAGGTCACTATTAATTTTCGCGATGTTTAATAGGCTCTGTTTGAACCGTGGATCGGTAAAACATTTTTTAATAACGTCGTATCGCCAGTTCTAATAGGAACAAATAAAGAAAAATAAATTACCATTGAACAGATGAATAGAAATTCTGAAGGACTCGTTAAAAATATTGTCATGTCTTGCAAGTGATGCAAATAATTTTTATTTTGCATATAGATCTATGTTCAACGAATAATGGAATTATAATACGTATATTTGAAACTATAGTGCTCGATGAATCATTTTTGTATGCGTTTTTTTTTTTTAAATTTTTTGGTGCCTCCGAAAGAGAAGAGTGTAAGTCCAGTAAATAATGTTCTCAGTTAGGTCACTATTAATTTTCGCGATGCAAGACCGAGAGCGTAAAGTACCAGTTGACAGAAAAAAAGGATTGTTAATCCGACGATACAGTTCGCTGTCTAACGTGTCGTGGCAGCCAGTTTTTAATAACTTTCTCCCGCGATATCTTTACGGAGGCAGTACGGTGCGAAATGTAACGGGGACGTCCGAAGTGAAATTGAAATCGCGCTAAGAATGCACTAATATTTACGCGCGTGGACACTTTATCGGTGAGGGTCCGCGCGGTCGCTCATAAAAAAATCGAACGGAGCTGGATTTCTCGAAAGTGTGGATCGGGGAGCTAGAAATCTGTTGCATCGATCATGCTTGAATGTCCAGGTACTGGATCGTTTTATCAATCCATTAAAACAAGAACGAACATCTAAAATTGAAACTGACGTGCCTGTTATTTATTTATTCCAAGATCGATTCGAACAAGAATGAGACTGAACAATGTATAACTGGACCATGTTCACATTTCCGAAACTTCGTCTTCGTTAGAAACACGTTTTCGTTGAAATTCTGCTCGCAGTTGCGTCACCGAACAGATTGCATCTCGCACGGCCGACAATGGAACCCGCCGTTGCGTTCTTTTATTATCGTTAATTTCATGCAATTTCCCATTGACGATTTTACGCGGAAAGTTCTCTCTAGCCAGCGCAGCGGTTTCGTTGGCTAAGTTCACTTTCCATTCTTGCTGCGCCTGTAGCCGGCGTTCAGCCACGCAGTAATAGAAGGCGCCATTATTGTTAACGTCATTACCGCGTGGTAATGCGTGTCGGAGCCTATACGACCCTCTAATTTTTCTTTCCAGAGTTCTGGGAAAATGTGCTCGGTCCACGAAGCGTATCTCTCGATGTTTAAATTATTCTTCTTGCATAATTCTCCGGTCGTTTAAAATTAATGACAAACGAGTTTGCAATTAAATGCTTCGATGCTAATTTGTGTGCTCATCTGAGAAAATTGCAAAAATTCATTGTTGAAAAGGGAAAAGTGTTAGTCCTGGATTAGAGAAGAGGGAGGGGGGGGGGAGAGCGTCTGAGGGAAGAAGCGAGGAACGTGTCGCTGGGGGTTCGAAGTCGCTAGCTTCCTGGACTGACGGTGCAACGGGCTGATTTGCATACGTCATTCGGCCAAAGGAGACCCCGTCTCTAGCGAGGTGAGTTGACGTAGGAAATTCGTCACGGGGAATTGCTCGGGGCTCGGCTCGATGCATATCCGCGCGTTAAGAGCACGGAGAAGTCCGGTTTCTTGGGTCCGCTGCGGCTTCTATCGTTGGCTGTTATGACAAGTCGGCTATTAATTTCGCTCTCGCCTTAGCTTAGCGTACGTCCCGTTCGCCACCGATGCATTTCGTGTGCTTTCATGCTTATTCTGCGCCCCTTTGCTCGACCTTTCCTCTCGATCATGAACCTCGTTCGATTTGACATCGACGCGACGTCTCGCGACTGGACTGCGAATTTTAGCCACCTGTATCCAAGAGTATGATCAGCATACTCCTTCAAAAATATTGTTGAAGAGATTGTACAAAAAATGTATTATTATCATCGATTTTACTAGTTTTGCCATTTCGATTATTATTATTATTATTTATTATTTATTATTATTTACGGACCGAAGTCCTTTTATACAAATGTTTACAATAGAAAATAATCATTAAAAAAAGAAAAACACAAAAAAAAGAAAGTATTAGCATAAAGTTACATAGGAATGGACATGCTGAAAGTTACATTAATACATTATATCACATATAATCATATAATCGCACGCAACTTTTCCTTAAATGATAGTAACGAACCATTAAAAAAATCAATATTACAATATAAAATGTTAGATTTAGCTGTGATGCGATTTAAAGGATTTATTAATCCATATGTGGATTTGGATTTAAATATTTGAAATCCTGTCCTAGTTCTCAATACGCGTTCGGGTACATAGAAATTGATTTGCCTCAGGAGAGAGGAACAATCAATATTGTTATTAATCAAATTAAAGATAAAGCTCTGGTCGGATACTGTTCTTCGAGCTTTCAATGTTTCTAAGTGGACTGTGCTTAATATTGTACAGTAATCATGATCAAATAATGACATTGGGTTATTTGTCCTATATGAACAGAATCTGAGAAATTTATGTTGCACTCTCTCGAGCATGATTTCGTACTTGAAGCTTCGCGGAGACCATATAATTGAAGCATATTCTAACAGGGGACGGACAAGGTGCGATTATACTTGGAATAGAAGACTGCCGATTCAAAAAATAAAATTCGTGGAAAATCAAATCAAAGATTTTTAATGTATTAATCGTTCCATAAATTTTGCAAAATTAAATTTTCTAGTTGATTTATTTAGCAACGTTTTATCACAGTAGCACTAAAAGTGTCAATTTTTTAAGTTTGGAAAAAGATTGCCTCGAGCTTAGAAATTGTTATTAAAATGAATCATTCGGAAGATTTCTGGATCGCGTTCGATCGAAATTCCACGGGCGGTCCGGTATTCGTGATCGTCGATTCGCTGCGATTTATTCCGCGCTATCGATACCGGTCCAGAGATATCGCTAAGTCCTTTAACAATTCGACACGCGGACAATACGCGCATTTGCCAGATCTGATTTAAACGTTCTCCGTCGCGACTGTTAGGTAGAACTAATGCGCGATACGTTACACTTAAAAGTGAAAATAGGGGGAATGGCAGGGGCGATTTCGCGTGTAAATCGTTGCCGGAGCGGTTATCGATGTAATTGGTTCTGACAAATGGCCACCGCTGTGACAAGGATTATATACAAAGTCTCAGTTTCGATTATCGAACCGCTCGATCGTGTAAAACGATGGAAGCTACTGTGCAGAGAAGCGTGCGCATGAAATTCGCGCGAGAATGTCTTGGAAATAACATCATTCAATTTCTAAAGGAACATAATTTGTATATATTAAAAAAATTTATCAATCGTTCAAAATTACATGAAGATGAATCTCCTTCCAAATAAAAATCCTCAATTAATTTGTCGATTCAGAGACACCCCTTTTGGATTTTACCTTCAATTAAGGAACACCCTGTATATTCAGCCGTGGATTTTCCATTTCCTAGTGCTCGATCGCCGGCTGGGAAATGAATAGCTCACCGGTCGTGACGAATAGAGTCGCAGTCGGTTCGGTTCCTAAGCGCGTTACCGCTGCTTTTTTCCCCCGGAGATACGTATCGACGGTTTCCTGGACGGAGCTAAACCGGTGGTGCTTGTTCGCTCCACGTGTATACATATACAGTACCACTCATAATTATTCCAACGACTCTGGACGTCCAGGAGATACGATATTATAATATAATCAAAAAATACAAATATTTTACATACCAAGCTAATCCACAATAATATCTATTTAGCAAAATCCCATGATCCGATCACAGATTTACCAAATTTGGAACGTTCCTCGAACCAGTTTCGGTCGTTCTCATTAACACAAATGAATTTACGATTTTTCCTGCCGATGGCCTTCCTTATGGGAAACACAGTGCATACTCGTCCTGTAAAAATTTAATAAATCTTAGGATACAAGATAAAGATTACATGTTCAGATAAATTCATTGAATAATTCCTGCATTGAAAAATAATCAAAGCATCTTAACAAAATATTATAAAGATTGTTATTAACCAATAATCATAATGAAGAAGTTCGTGTTACAATGTGAAACTCAATGTCGGAGATGAAGACAGTGAGAATGGTGGTCGTCGGAATAATTATGAGCGGTACTGTACATATTGATATTTCTGTCTGTTCGCCGGCGTAATCGCGTGTATGACTTATGGTCGGCCGTTAATTTGTGTATAATACACCGGCGCGATAGCTCGGTACGAGCCGTTGAAACACGAACGCGCTCGCGTAATTGCGTCAGGTAGCGTATGTATCGGCAGTGGCGCGCGGGGGCTGATTAATATCGAGGTGTTGCCGATGGTTTCCGCGGAAACCGGGAAAAGCGTCGCCGGACCGTTTAATTGCAACAAATCGCCGATTAATCATCATAGTTTGCTCGCTCGCGGTCCCGGTTCACTGATTACCGCGAGCGGTCTTTTCCTTTTCTCCGACACCGAGTGTTAACTGGCATTGCTACGGCCATTTAACCAGCCATTTATCGCCCTTCCTTTCCGCTTTCCCCTTGGACTTGCCGTCAAAATATTATTCGGCTACCTCGCTTACGCTGGGAACTCTTATTTGCGCGTTCAATCAGTATACATATCTCTCGCGCACAGGTGTCTCGGAGATACACATTTTTCGCTGCTCTTTTAGTATACGTTGTTAACCCAGTTAGGTGTACTCATATAACAAGTTTTAAATTCAACAAAATTTTTTTACACTAGTCACGAATGCACTTATGCAAAACGTCTGTTTAACCCTTTGCACTCGGAGCTATTTTAACGAAAAAAACGAAAGATTTTCCATTCTAGAATATTTCCATTCTGTACAATTTTTTTTTGTTTTTTTGCATATGAAACTGATACAATATCGCGTGTAATATGTAAATGTCTAGTAGTTTATTAAATACGAACAAAAATAATAATGTGTACAATATTTTTAAGAATGGCGTAGCAGTTTTTAGTGGCGCCTCAGAATCGCCATCCGATTGCTAAGGGTTAATATCTACTGAATATGCTTGCAGATATGCGAAATATAAAGATGTGAATTATTTTCTTTTTCTTCCTGCAATTCGTTCGTTGAACTTATTAATAGCTATATGTTATATTAACTATTTTCTCGAAATTTTATCCAAACGAAAACCTCATTTAGAGGTCTGGGTAAGCTTAAAAATATTGGATGAAGATGGAAATTACTTTTATAATCAAGTTACTAAAAATTAATTTTTAAAGCCAAGGAAATATGAATTTTATGAAAAGAAGATTGCTGTGTGATACAGGAGCGAAACTTTGTAACGCGAGGCTACGTTATTCGCAACTGTGGAGTAGCCGCGTTAGTGCGTGGGATCTTTGAATTTCCCGTCGATCGACGGCTCGCATGGGACCGGAAGATCGATCGTATTTAGAACAACGTAATTTGTAAGCGGCGTATCCGGCGTGTCCTTTCCAGCCGTGTAATAAAGTACCGAAAGTCGGTCTCGGCGCGCGCTTATCGCGCTGATTCCTTTGGCCGACGCGGCGTCGCGCTGCACTTTCGCCGCCCCCGAAAAAATACAATAAGTTATAGATCTACGAATGACAGACGAGTGGTAGTCGCGTGTAGTGGCTGGCAATGTGGCAATGGCCGCGTGGTGTTCGCCGGCTACTTCGTTAGCGCTCGAGGATGTTAACTGCGAAATGTCGGGCCCCTTGGAAAGTTCGCGCGTCCTTTGCTATAATGCCATAAACATCCTGGTCTTTGTACACTTGCACAAAAAACTGAAAACATTCACAAAACAAGCTCTCTAGAATGTTACTAAAATTCTTTACGTTGCGGTGAAGCTGGTGAGATGGTTAATGTAAACGATTTTTGTTAGGGTCTTGGGAGTTGGTAGTTGAAACTATAAAAGTGAGCAATAAATTAAGTTTTCAGAATAAATAATTTTTATTGGAAGCGGATTGATTAGCGTCATTGCTTAGTTTCAATAGATTATTGGACGTATACAGGGTGTATCACGTAACAGTTATTCATGATTTTTTAAGTATGTACTTGCGATAATCTGACAAAAAAAAAATTTTAAACAAAAGCTGATCAGTTTTCGATTGGATGTACATTCCAATAAAAAAAATGTTCGAAAATTTCTTTTTTATTATCGTCAAGACCACCTTCATTTTTTTAAATGACACTTCAAGGTCATCCGAAAGTCATGGTATACTGGATCGTTGAATTCGTCTTGACACGGGCTGTAATACTGTTAAGTCACAAATACAAAGTGCCATTTTTAAAGAAATGAAGGTCACCTTGACAATACTATAAACAAATGTTTTTCGAACTTTTTTTATTGCAGTATATAGCCAATCAAAAACTGATCAACTTTTGTTGAAAATATTGTTTGTCATTATATCGCAAG
The DNA here is from genome assembly GCA_916610255.1 of Lasioglossum lativentre. Taxonomy (NCBI): domain Eukaryota; kingdom Metazoa; phylum Arthropoda; class Insecta; order Hymenoptera; family Halictidae; genus Lasioglossum; species Lasioglossum lativentre. The sequence goes on along the minus strand of OU744355.1, from coordinate 28,769,329 downwards.
TACTTAAAAAATCGTGAAAACTGTAACTTGGGACACCCTGTGTATTACGTAACTTTGTATGAACATTGAAAGTTTAGATTTCTAGGAAGGGATAGAATTTCCTATTTAATTGAAAAATTTGGAAAATTCGTACGCTGTATTTAGGCAATACGTTTTTGTTAATAGATTAATTAGAATTTTTTATTTCAAATGTTCCAGTCCATTGCGGTAATGGCGGCCACTGCTAACATTGCAGCTGACGACACAAATCTTAATCTCTAAAATAAATCATAGTGCAGGGGTTTAATGAAAAAGAAAAAAAATGCTTATTATAAAACTAGCGTTTGCACGCGTCCAGTGAAGGGTTACAGTAACTGTAAATCGGAATTCGCGACAAAAGTCGAAAGTCTCCGTCTCTCACGCCTCGGCGTCCAGCAATGAGAGAGAACCGGACGGAATCATAGCGACACGGAAACGTCGTAAATCAAAGGATTGCAAACCACGTTTGCCGTTCCCGTTTCGCTCGCGCCTAAAAGCACCCCGTGTGTAACACCATCAATCGTATTTTATTAACACCGACGCGACGCGCCTCTCTTATTGTCGCTCGCGATGTCCTGGAGAAAGTGCGCAGGATATTTTCAACCGCGGTCGCGTATTAAGGTACCAGTCGACGAAATGAAATGAAATGAAACGAAGAAAAAAAGCACACACACACACACGCGCGCACACAGTAAAATGAAAAGGGAGACGAGGAAACGAAAGAGAGAAAGAGAAAACGAGATAACCCGAAGGTGAGACAACGGCGGCCACCGCACCGTGAAAAGAGGAAACGAAACAGCACATAAATTAACAAGTTAGACACGTCCGAGGGACAAAAAGTCGAACCATCGTTCGGTTATCGTGATTTTGTTGATACCTCCACCGGTGATTACTGCTTCAACAAATCGACTGTGTATGTATGTACATGTACACTGTTCGATAGCGAATTCTTTCGTCTCGATCGCGCTTTCCACGTTTCTTCGCAGCCGCGTGGGAAAATCAAGCAATTATCGAACCGTTTCTATAGCTGGTCTCTTTTAATGAGAGATAAGCTGCCCGATATGGAATGCGCGAATTGAAACGATGCTCGCGCAACGATACCGACTGAAATTACGCCTTTATACCCGCGGGGTGCGGGTTTGTAACGTTTCAATCAGGATCGAATGAGTTACGGAACATTTTAATGGTGTTTGGAACTTGTGCAAGCTTTTTTATTCTTCGTTATTTTTTCATGGGACTTTCGCCAACTAATTTGTGGCATTTTTCTTATTAAAATGACAGTAAACACGATATAATTTCAACTGTATTTACTGGTTTAATTCTGGTCAGGGCAACTAGTGCTCCGAGAAGAGTCTTTCTCCACGATCTATGTCGGAGCACGGACCCGAGGATCCGGCTTAGATCGAGACTTTACTATTCAATAAAATGCCACATAATTATTCCCAGATTGCCGACTGCTCTTGCAAAATAAAAATTGTATCAACTGCGATAAAAATAAAGAAACCTAGACAGTCAACATTAAAAATAGATAAAATTCAATGATTCGCAACAAAAGTTCATCGACGCAATTTGATCTGGCGAAATAAAATTTTCACGACAAAAGGATGCACTGCTCGGCCATAAATTGCGGAATTCCCGTTTTCAATCAAGACCACGCGTAAAGCCCACGTTCCCCTTAACAGGGTCAGGCAAAACGAAAAAACAATGGATGATTTACAAAGAAGTCGGTTCGACGTGTTCAAGGCGACCGAACGGAACGTTCCGAATGGAGGAGGAAAAATAAAAAGAAAAAGAAGGGGGGACGTTTTAAGGTGTTAAATTATAGCGACTCACCCGGTATTTCACGAGGCGTGTACCACCTACGTAAGCGGGACGGAAGGTCAAACACGGCAGCCGGAAAAATCCCGCGAGTCATCGATCCATGCATGACATACGCGACTCCTGGGCTGCCTTTATATTTCTCTCTGCGGGTGATATTCCCGGCCTTCCATTTGGCAGGATCGGCAGCAAACGATTGCTTCCTGATGAACGACGCCGAGAGTCGGACAGGCGTCGTGAGGCGTCGCGGAATCGCGTGTCCCGCGCGATGGCTCGTTAATGTGTTTTCCGATTTTTTTTCACCGGTGGAAACGCGTGAATAAATTCTGCGTTACGTGTGGATATCGCTGATACTCGGTTAGGTCTGTCTGCGAATGTTCCGTCACTTCGTAGAATAATAGAGAAACAGATTGTTCGAAACGTTACGTCTTAAGAAAGGCAGCGGACCCCGGTAATTGAATTTATTAATTATCGTTGTGATCAATGCTTACTAACACTGCTACCTTCCTTGGGATGTAACACAATTTATTCGCACACAGAGAAAATTCGGTCCCAGTTTGCACGAATTACTTTTATACAAGTCCACAGCTAAAATTTATTTCACAAGATAAAAATCTGTAAATGAAAAGAAGATTTTGGTTAAACAATACAACAATATAAAGATATGATAATAATACCGTGACCGGACGCATCTTCGCGTGTCATGCGCAACACCTTATAGCAGCGATGGGCACGGTAGGGGCCCCTGAGTTGCCTGCTTCTCCCACCAATCTCGTCTGCTATAGAGAGACGCATGAGGGGGAAAACGAAGGCATTGAAGCAGTGTCGCCAGATGAGGCCGAATCGAGCCTCATTTACTCCCCTACTTTTCCCCTTCCACTATCCCATTCCAGCACCACGTCCCACTCAATCCCCGTCGCGCACGCACAACGCGTCACATATTACGACTCTGGCCATCAGAGAGGGGTACCTGTATTCCCCTCGATTTTCTCGACCTGGTGACACTGATTGGAAGGCACGAGGCACCGCTGCGCAGCAAAGGTGCGCGTTGCACGAAAGAGTGGTTGGTGGGGGAAGCTGCGCGGATCTTTCTTGACTGCGGCAATCAAAAATGCCCATCACTTATAGGTTATGTTCGCTCGATTATATCGATCGATAATCGATTCCCTCGTGTGGACCGCAGCACGGGGACGAAAAATATGATATACAATCATAAAATTACAAAATCATATAATACACTAATACTGTATAATAAATATTCTAAATACCTAACAATGGAACATGAATATTGAATAAACAGCGGTTACTCGCTAGAATGCTCGAAGCAAGCTCGAAGCTCGTAAAAATCGAAGAGCCCATCTGAAATTCATGAGTTTTATTTCAATAAAATGCAAATTTTCGGCCATCACTTCCGAGGGACGTTGCTCCAGGCCAGGTGTTTAACGATTAATCATGAATGGCAAGCTTTATTTAAAGATTATTCGACACTTTGTCGTTCAATGTTTCATGCGCATTTAAATGACAATGTGTCGTCGGACAATGCCTTGGGAAGGGGATACACATTCCAGGGAAGGCAAAACGAAAACGAAAAAGAACGAAGGCAAGGCGCACCGGAAATGGGAGTCGCCAGTGTGCACGGTTACATAAATTCGTCCGCGGCGTTGCATGCTCGCTCGCGAGAATGCAGACGAGAATGTATCGCTGGCCACACAATCGTGTGGGTGAACCTGTTGAACATAATTGGCGCCCCCGTTATTATTAGCTAATATATTTTTCGTGGGATATTATTTATAACCCCGGCTCGTGAATTTACACGATACGCGACAACAGTTTAACTACTAATACAATTCTATACGGTCTATCTATATCGATGCTCGCCTTTTGCGCACGCTTCTTATTACGTGTAAACTGAACTGTAAAACAGTTGGATCTCGATCAAGTTAATAGGAATAACCCTGCTCCGCCGTTACGGTCAATTTCACGCAAAGCAGACCTTCCTTTTCAATTATGTTTTGTTACACGAATGTATAAATTCGTTTAATACAGTTAGCTCGTACACGCTCCGATCGAATTCAAGATAAAGCTTTTCCCTTCAATTATATGTCGAGTTTTGCTCGATTTTATTCAGAGGATATACAGATGTCGCGGTTATTTATACTGTCTGCAAAAGCTTGTTGATCGATCGAAGGCGATTGTGGATGGTGATGTTATTCGACATCAATTGGAAACGGATCCATATTTACCAGCGGGCGCATTGCAACAATGGATATTTACATTGAACATCAATTATTAATATATTCCTACGTCGTTCGAACACTTGTCGATACAAGCAACAATGTCTTCGCGATCTATATTAAGATATAATTGTACATGCGATACGTTAAAAGAATTTCGATTTCGAAGATGTGACGTTTATACAAGTATTTCTATAGACTAACTTATAGAATCTATAAATTATTTATTCATTAAATTATGTCGTAATCTGACTGATGAGATTTAAATGAATTTTTCAGATACAATATTCCAAATTTTTTAATGCGAGGTTACTCGAATAATTACGAGCGATGTTACATCTCGTAAAAATAAGAGACAAATTGATTTCTCGAAGTAAAATATTCCACTCGACAAAAAGAAAGTATATACATCATAAACGTCTGCTCAAATCCTTATTATCTTGTCCTCCCAAACATTCAACCGCAATAAACGCATCAAGATCTAGTTATTACAATTACATGACCGAGGTAACGCCCACGCGCGACAGCCGACACCTCGTACATCGCGATTAAAAAAGAATTAACTGAAAATTATGCAACGTCCCGACAAGAAGCAAAGAGAGAGAGAGAGAGACACACAGAGAAAAAAGGCAGGAACACGAGCGCACGGCTCCCTCGTTAAAAGAGGAAAGCTGGAAACCGCGAAAGTGTCGGGGACGGCAGTTGGATTTATATTTTGAAGAAGTTCGTGTAACTGTCCGCGAGCAGGGATCGTATAGAAATCGACGGGCACGGCGAAAATGCACGAGTGAGAAATAACGGGAAAACACGTGCGTGCAACACGGCCACGGTATCGATCCGGGCGATCGCAGAGACCGCTACCTTGCCAATTACTTAATCGTGATTCGTACAAAAGCGGCGTCGAAAGGATGGGGCCGATAACGAACGGCTTAGAGTCGCTCGAACGGTAACAAGCGCGACCCCTTATCCTAATTCGCGGTTCCTGCGCCTCTGATTTTATCCCAAAACCGTCCACGATTGCATCACCCAGATAACAACAAAGACAGCATTCACTCGATCAATGCAACAATGTTTGCTGAATGGGCGATGCAAAATTTTTCCGTGAGTACGTGAAATTTTTGTATGACCCCTGCAATTTTTTACGCTATTTTATGTATCCTACAATTTTTCCGTGAGTACGTGAAATTTTTGTGGGTCCCAATAATTGTTTTAGTGAATCCACAATTTTTTCCTTGGTCCCAATATCTTTTACGAACCCTACATTTTTTCATAATTCCTAATATTCTTTTACCGAATCCAAAATTTTTTTCGTACGCCTTGAAATTTTTGTAAGACCCCCGCAATTTTTTACGCTATTTTATGTATCCTACAATTTTTCCTTGATTCCAATATTTTGATACGAACCCTATAATTTTTTTCAAGACACTAGACACTGTATTCAAGATGCCTATCACCCGGTAACATAAAGTCCACAGACTGAAGATTAGTCGCCGATACACACAGCCGTCGAAGTGTGAAACTCAAGCCGGCAATTCTGGATCAGTCTGTACCAATTTTTTCTCGCCGTCCGAAACTCTAACATTATTATATTTAGCCGGACACCGGCCACGCGACTTGCGCAAGCCGTCACTTCTCTGAAAAAGGAACACGAACGAAGCGGCCCCGAGAGAGTTTAATGGGGCCTCATTTTCCTAATCATACGCCTTCGACCGCTTCCGGCGTAATCGTTTCAACCCCCTTTGTTCGCGATGTGTCGCCTCGCCGCGCGTTGCGAAATATGATTTACGCCCCGGTGCCGGCCCGCCATTAGTCCGCGATTTAACCGTGAACCATTAATCTCGTTTCCCGCTCGGTGTGGCCGCTTTAATCTCGCTGCTCGAGAGCTAATATTTGATTATCGGCCTGCACCCGACCGCCGCCGTGGCCATTTTCGACGGACCAGCCCGCGGACGCCGAGAGAAAGAGAGAGAGAGAGAGAGAGAGAGAGAGAGAGAGAGAGAGAGAGAGAGAGAGAGACGTCGAGCTTTCCTTTGAGCATGCACGAACTTTTCATCGTTGTCATCGAAGCGAGTTCTTCACTCTGCCGTCGTCTCTGCAACTCAATTAGCCTCCGAAGTGCTTCTTGTATTTATGGTAGGTTCCTATATGGACCTACAGTCTGTCAAAAAAGTCTCCGTACACGATCTATGTCACAGTACGGACCCGAGGATCCGACTTACATCAAGACTTTACTGTATTTTGGATTGAATGGAAAATTTGCCTTACGAAAGTGGTGCAAATGAGTCAGAGAGAATGAATGTAGACTGCATCTCCGTGTATTCCATTACACAACAGATTGTTGCTATTTGCAATTAATAGTATACTCCTTGCACAATTGCTAACGTTAGTTTACAACAGAAATATTTACGATTGCAGAGGTTATTCGCAAGAAAATCTAGACCTCGTTGCCCCATTCCCCGAATAAGTGGATGCTCTAAATATTTCACGAACACAAATTAGAAAATTCAAGTTAGATCTGCAGAGGAATCTTGATAATTCTCTACACAATACTATCGCGTAATCTTTTAAATTCGTACATTAAAACATACAATGCATACATTGAAAGACATTGCTAATATTGATATTAAAATAATTTATGCAATAATCTTTCGAAATGACTGTCTTTAAAATCGTTCGATTTCAAAAAAATAAGATATTTAAAATTGTGAATAATGTGTTAAGAGCCGCTGAATTGGTAAAAATTACTTGTTTCTGATTATTTTGAGACTATAAAAATCACAAAAACGTTTTAGCGAGAAATACGAACGGACTAAAAATAGAATGAAACCTGAATAAATCTGAACAGATTTACGAACCATAAATCTAACGAATTGATGCACAACTAGCAACAATATCTGAACCATTTCTATTTAGAATTGCACGTCCACTATCAGCCGTCAACACATGTATTTCAGCACGCGTTACCATTTCGTTGAAGTATCCGCCGTCGAGTCATCGCATTTTCGCTTCTGCCAGTTGACAAACGAATATCCGAGCGTCTCGGGGCCTGTCAAAACTCTCAGGTGGCCAGAACGTATTTCATCCGTCGTCAGCGGATGATTCACGGAGTCTCTGATATGTATACCGGTGAACGATGATTCGCATCCGTTGAACGGCGCGAGCCCAGACACGCGACACCGTTTCGCGAATAATTTTACGGTGGTTCCCTTGTTACCCTCTCGCGACGCTGACCCAGATAACGGACGTCTTCTTGGCGTTAGCTTTTTTCGGATTTATGTCGCTCCAATTTCCAACGATCCGACCGTGTGTCGTTTCTCAATGGCCACTTTGCTCCATACGATCACACGGTCTCGCATCGTCAGCCTAACACGACCGTATGCTCCATGTCCTTCTGCCAACCACGTGGCGATGTTGGCAGCGGGCAGACGCGACCTTCGTCCCACTGACAATGGCAACAAAAATCTCCGAATAATAGCGAGAGCGATCGCAAAAATCAGCGTAATTTTTAAATCCCACTTCAGCAGTGACTCACAAAATTTTGACATTTTGAAAATATTTTCATATATCGCGCAGTCTCTAAAATTTTTCATTAAACAATCACTTTTCCTGTATGAAATTTCAAATCCATCAATGTTCAAATAATTATAGATTTTTATAAAATATGATATTCAACTTTAAATATTGAAACTATATTTCGTATTCAAGTCACTGCAGCGAACAAACTATTTGTCGAGCAATCTACTTTTTACTATATATATATTTTAAAACCGCACCAACGGGATATTAATTTAATTTTCCACACCGGCCGAACAATCTATAATTTTCCTATAATAACAATAATTTTTCGCAATCGCTTTCAAGGTGAAATTGATTAAACTCCCGAGTACATCAAAGTCGAGATCGGCTCGCACGCAATATTAAATTTCTCCTAGCAAACACGCGAAAGGTTAAAATTGCATTCGATAGCGACGCTTGTAAGCGTGTCTGGAAAAATTCGAATCTGCATAAACACCGTCCACCGACACAATACCGAAGCCCGCCGTGGCAGGCACGTGATCGGTTAAAAGGGGTTAAAAATGCGATCGAAGAAGAAAGTATCGATCACGGACGCGTCCCGAATGTCGGGTTTAATTCGCGCACGACCAGGCCCGAGAAGATAAAAATATTAATTACCAAGATTAACTAAGTGGACGGAACACCTGCAGAAAGTAGGGGACCGAGTCTCGTATTCCCCGTGATCGTTTCGCGACTGCGCTCCGCGGTTCATTAGCACGCCATGCCGCGCTCGTTGCACGCTTGAAATTGATATGCAACGCGGTGCAACGACACCACCGATGACCAATCACTTTTGCGGGGAATCGTTCCGCGTCTTCGTACCCGGCCTCCATTTTTTCCCGATTAATTGTACCTCGACGACATTATCGAAGGACACAGATTTTTATGCATTTATTTATTGCAATTGACGTTGTGGAAAACCTGTTCCCTCCGTTAATGACTCCATTGCATTTCAAGAAAATAAATATCTCGTTAGAATTCTTTCAGCATTTTATTACAATCATTTCAGAAAATCGAAAGTAAAATTGCATTAATATTATCAAAATACATTTTTATTTTAGATGAAGCACCGAAACAAAATTCCGTCGACTCTCCAGCTCCAAGAACAACCAAAATCCGTCAATATTTCTAAATCGATGCAAGTCTGATACCAGCAAAATATTAACCCCCCCCCCCCCCCCCCAAAATGGTCGAACAGGTGATCCACTAAATCACAGAAGCTTTTTCGACGGTGTCAGGACCCTGCCCTGTAAAAAGAGGTGAAAAAATCGGATAGTTTATCGAAAGATCGACGTGGCCGTGTGACGGGGCCGGGAGCAGCGAGACAGCTACCGATATTTATTAGGTGAATACGGCTTTGATATCCTCGTTTGTCATCCGGGCCCCCGTCGGCCGATCTCGACGCAGGTGCAACCTAACCGCGGCGGTTGAAAAAGGTGCAGCTCCGTTGCAGTCCTAGGCGTTGCACATTGCTTCTCTTCTCGGTCGGTATGTGTACTCTCTTACGGTGTCGCGCTCTCGCCATAGATTCAAGGTCAACGCTGATGTATACGAGGATCAGGAGTAGCTCGGGGAGAGGTCGTCGCCTCGATCCTGATTAATGGCTTTCACGATCGAGCCTGCGTCGCGCTGCGAAACGCTCCGGGGCTTAGTTACGTATCGTCGCCTAAGCCTAAGTGCATTGACTTGGGCGAATAAACTGCTCCGGGTGCATCCCGTGTCGCAGTCAAGTGACAGATCAAGATTTGGCAGTGGGGAATCAATATGGGACAGACTTTTAAAAGTTTGAAGTGAAACTGTTGTCGGTAGACTGAGGATTTTTAGGAGTTGTGGCAAGAGTAGTTCTTTCATGCTAGATCAGGGCTCGGAATTATTGACTCGCGACGGTCGGGTCGAGGGGGCGTAGCTATTGAAAGTGGGCCGCGCGTCTCGCTCCCCGTGGCGGCCCTAGTTCTCGAGCCAGCACAGGCGCGTACTGATAATGTGGAAACCTATTGATACGGGTGTCGCCCTAATGTGCCGCGAATAGCGCCTATGGTACGCGCCTGAGCTGGCTCGAGAACTAGGGCCGGCACGGGGAACGAGGTCGGGTCTTGGGGGCGTATCTTTCGAGAATCGGCCGTGGCGAGTGAATAACTCCGAGCCCTGTACTAGATCATATATAAATACGACTGTTTTCTATATTTTTGTTTAACGTTATTGTTAAAAATCGTACCTTTCAATATGCAACAACCATGTGTACACTGTTCTGAAAAAGAAGGGTACCACACACACATATGCTGAAGACAACCGGCCATATCGTCGTAACCATGCCAGACTGTCATCATTTGTGTGCCCGAAATGAGGTGAGCAGCTATAGCGACTGGTGGGTGTATCTCAGGTTTCTTCTTTCGAGAGGCAGACGATAATACCGTGGTGGTAGGTTCGATGAATGAAATTGCGAAAGAAATCGCGAGCCAGCGAGCCAGAAAATGGAGGGGATCCCGATTCAGGTTGCGATAGGGTGGCGCAGCTTCCTTATCGCGGGCCCCAGGTGTTGGACATTCGGAAGTCGGCGATCGTAAATCAATACACCGTGCCGGACGACCGTCGTTGGACACGAACCTAAATGAATATTTCGTGCCGGCCGCGGCCGGCCGCTCGGGATCCTGATTAATGCGATTCGTGGCACGACCGCGCGGCGTAAACTCGATCCTGATTAATACTGTTTACAGCCTCGCGAGATCCCGAAACCCATTAATCAGGATCGAGTGACGACCTCTCTGTGCCTGCCTGGGCTACTCCTCTCTCGCGGCCTCTCACGCGGAGCGGGGAGAAAGTGTCCATTAATGTTACTTCTGCGTAAGTGTCCGGTGAATCGCAAGCTTTAAGAGCGAATTCTCCTTTGCGCGAGATTCGCCAGTATCTCGAGAGACCTGACCGCAGGGCCGTGCTGTCCTATGGACGCCTCGGGCATGGTGCCCGAAGCTAGCATAGATTAGAGCTCCGAGCATTCGACAGATAGGGCTCCGTCAAAATCGGGAGCGGCTAGGACACGCCCACTCGGGGTATTCTGCGAGATAGATCTTTTCTATGATGTCATTTAGCTCGCAGCCATATTTCTAGAGGCTATTACCGATACTCCTGAGGCTATGCTCTCGTTGTCTGCCTTGTATACTTTCACCGGTTTCTATCCCGAGGATCCTTGCTGGGAACTATATTCTCGTTAAAATGTTGTAATGAGAAAAGAGGAATTTAGAGTAGAATAGTCATGGCTAGAATCATAAATTGCTCTGTGGAGCCCCCTCCTGGCTTCGGTGACCTTGAGAGCGACAAGGCCACGCCCACTGGGAGCACTGTACAGTGGGAGCAAGATATTTGGGCTCAAAAAAATAGTTTGTAAAATAGGATTGAGGCTCAAGAACAAAGTGGTTGGGATAATTTTAATGGAAAAGCTAGAGGACAAATTGGAAATTGCCTAGGGCCTACGAAGATCATGATGCGGCCCTGTCACACCGCTACGGAATTCTCGTAACATCGGATTTCCAAGTTCGCGGCTTGAACCTCGGTTAATGGTTGAATCATGTCGGACGGCTGGGAACTTTTGAGGAGCGGAGATTTATTTATCGGAATGTGCTAGTACGATCGGCAAGTGTCTCTGGCATCGGTGTTGATTTAACTGTGCACGGGACGGTACTGATGAAGTGTGTGCCCCTTCAGGAAACTGGTTTACTATAATAAAATTCCCATCAACCATATTCTTCCTATTACCAAAAGATCTTCTTCGGGTATTTACATATTTCATCGCGGTAAAAGATTGACGACATAGTTCGATCGTAAATCATGTTATGATCTCTCAATTGATAAAACCAAATTATTGTACACAGTAATGTAGTTTGATCGAACGATAACATTTTTAAGTGAACAAAATCTGGAAGTTGTTTTAATAGGAGGATAATTAGTTTCGAATTGCCATTACAAATTTTCTATTCGCGTCACCAACTATTTTATCGCACGATCGCTACCGCCGTTAAAATAGTCGTTGTAACCGATGTTTTACATTAAAAAGATAACATCGTGCATAGGTATAATCGTATTAAAATTAATACATCTGACCGACGATGGAAATATTACAGGATTTTTCGTATCGGCTTCATAAATATGCATCGGACATTCGTATGTTAATAGACCACGGCTGGAGTTGTTAAAAATTGTTTCTTGTTATCCTTGATAATGATCCTTTTATGATAATGAGCCCGATAGTAATGACTGTATTACGATCGCTGTTCGTGTCACCGGCCGGAATTCACGTTAATTTATTATTCATTTCTGCGAACTGGAATCTATTACACCGATTTCGCCCGTCAAATAACCGCGGTAAACACTGTCTTAATCCGATTTCGTATTTCAGATAGAACTGTCGCAACCGTGTCGTGTCCATTACACTTAACGTTATTGAAAGTTCTGCGCGATTATGTTCGCCGGGAATAAATGCCCGGCCGTCATCCGTATGCTTTGGCGCGTTACAATACTTTTAGAATGTTTCAGATACTACGTTCAAACTTCAATGTACCACGACTTGTCCCCGTTCTGAGAAATCTGTACCAGCATGTTACTGTATCTAGAGTCAGGTTTGAATACAGTTTTATAGTGTTGCGATTACCAGGGTCCAGATACATATGCAAATTCCTACTGACAGATTTCAGGACTGCCGAGTTGGAAATTTCATTTCCTACGGATAGCACATAGTTCGTATTCCCATAGCTATGTTCCTCGAAACGAAATATTAAAAGCAACAAGCCGAGTAAAATTTATTTACTTGCATATATTTACTTAGATCGAAGCTAATAGAAGTCTAATGAAATTAAATTAAATGAGCTCTATTCTGGTTCGACTTCCGATTTTTCTGTCACAAGTGGAATAACCCAGTTTTGGTCAGACACGCACGCTGATCGATTCGAGAGACGATCTATCAAAAAATGCGATGAAATTGATATCTTTCAACAATAAAAAGAAATTTCCTATTGAACCCACATCGAGTTAGACTGGTGACGAATATTTCGAACAGAACATACTAAATTACGCTCGAGAAGAAGAAGAAGACGCAGCCGCAGGATCACCGCGGGACGATCGGTAACGTGTCCTGGACCGTCGAGGATCGTCGTGGAACGATCGGTATCACGACGCGTCTGGATGTCTGCCATTCCGGCGCAATTTTACAGCTGTCCTTCGCGAACGATGGTGTCGGCGGCGTCCCGTCGCGGTCGTTTTCTCGGCCGTTCGCTTTGCTGCCGTGGCGAATCGATTTCACGAGGTGCGTGCCCGCGAGTCGAACAATGTTGTCTCCGCCGCGACACGCAAACCGGCCGGGGCATTTCGCGCATTTGTCAGTTTTAAAAGGGACAGGGAATTCGGCCGAGACGATCCCGCCTCTCCCTCTCTCTCTCTCTGTCTCTCTCTCTCTTGTCCGTACAGCTTCCTCGGGTTTCGCCGGGGCTATTTTTAGGCGATCGACTTATTTATGGACAAAGGTCAATGCAACTTTAGGCGAGGCGAAAAAAATTGATCGCCGTAGTGAGATATTAAACGCAGCCTTTCCTTCGCGGAATCTGATGAGGTTAATCGAACGGGTTAACCGAAACGACACGTGGAATTGGTGCGTTGGTGGAAGGGTGAAGCTTTAGGGATGATGCACCGATAGCTCCAGCTGTGATCAAAGCGCAGTTATTTTGGAGAATGAATCAGTCACCTAATTGCAACAAAATTCTAACGATTACTTTATTTTATCCATATTTGGACGCCAATCTGCAAGTACCTGCTGATCTTATAATTACCATCTTGTTAAAATTGTTAAAGGAAAGCGAAATTTGATTTGGCTTCACATAATTATAGTCAATTTTTATTTTCAATAGAGATCCATATTCTAGTTATTGCTGTATCTCATGTGTGGGATGGACCTTCCCCATCGCGAGTTAAAACAATTTAATAAATCAATGTATCTTGTTAACCGTTTGAGTCCCAAGCAGCGTGATCGCGCTGTTAAGATTTTATGTCGAGAAAACCCAGCTTATTTCGAATATTGTCGACAACTGACGGTGCGTTACTTCGACAGTATTTTTTCAATACCTCCTGGGACTCAAACGGTTAAAATTGTTAAAGGAAAGCAAAAATTGATTTGGCTTCTCATAATTATAGTCAATTTTTATTTTCCATAGAGATCCATAGTCTAGTTATTACGCTGTGTCTTATCTGTAGCATAGACCTTGCCCATCGCGAATTAAAACAATTTAATAAATGGATGTATCTTGTTAAAATTGTTAAAGGAATACAAAATTTGATTTGGTTTCTCATAATTGATATAGTCAATTTTTATTTTCAATAGAGATCCATATTCTAGTTATTGCTGTATCTCATGTGTGGGATGGACCTTCCCCATCGCGAGTTAAAACAATTTAATAAATCAATGTATCTTATTAAAACTGTTAAAGAAGGAAAGGATTGACTTAGAATTTGAATTGGCTCTTGTTTCTCACAATCAACGCAGAAAATTGTACATAAAGAAGCGCAGACTAGTTGCATCTAAGCCCACACTTCTCAGCATAATCCGACCTCATTGTCTTCTACCATAACGTCAAACAGTCCTGAGGCCTCGCTCATCTGGCAAAAAGTCGTTCAACGACCCGCGCGAATAAACTCCTCATCTCACTTTTCCAAGGCTGCTCGAGATTTCTCGAGATTACTGTCGGCCGAAAGTGAATTATGTCACTTTCGGCTTGCGAGCGGTCTCGCGCCGAGGAATCGCTTTTGCGCACAGGCTGCCTGTTCTCAGCTGGATATATCCCCTTTCGATAATCCCCTAACGATCGACGGGAGTTTCCCAATGCGAAGTCGGTCGAGCGTGCCGCGCCGCGCCGCGCCGCGCGAAAAGATCGCCGGGGATTTTTGCGCCTCCGCGATTACACGTTGCGAAAACAATGACTGCTCGGACACATCGGTGCCGGGAGAACAATAATCGGTCGCAACGGGCACGGATCGGCGACCGATCGGCTTTCACTGATATCTCTATTCCCCCGTGCCTTATTCTTCGGCCGTTATTACCATACGCTTCGAGCGGAATGACTTTTTCTCGGGAACGAGACGGGTAGCTCGTTACGTTTCGCGTTGTTCCGCCGAGGCCCGAGACTCTGTTCCCAAGCTCGCCTGGCACCGGTCCGTAACTCACACATTGTCCGATTCTTTATTGTACAGGCCGGTTCATAATTTGCACCGCCGATTTTTTCCCGCGGGGATAAAAATCCATTTTTACGCCGGCTCGTTCGGTCAAACAAATTTCGTTATTAATGGGCCTGGGCAAGACTTGCTCGGTTTAGCGTCGGCTTTGTTGTACAGACTGTTTCATAATTTCTGCCGCGGAATTTTATGCTCGAAGCAATTTGTGACTGCAGATAAAAATGAATTTTTATGCCGGTGCGTTCGGCGAAACAAATTTCGTTGCGAACGTACCTGGCTGAGACTAGGTTAGTTTAGCGTCAGATTTGTTGTATAGACTGTTCCATAATTTCTACAGTCGATTTTTACGATAATTTATGATATTTTAGATAGTCTTCTATATTTTTATTTTGTTTTTCTCCACTATCTTAGACATTTTCGTTTCGACTAGAAATATTTTTATTAAGCATGCAGAAAGTGCAATTTGTATACTAAAACCAACCAATTTCTTTATAAAATTATCCTTAGTAAAGTTGCTGTTTTCTTTGTTCATACATATAATAAGAGTTTTATAAAAGCATGAAACGTATTGAGAGATTTGTAATTAAAAAATTATTTGATAATGCAGAACCTCGTCTGACACCTTAGGGTACAAAATGCTTCCCCAAAAAGTGTTCCACGTATTATGAAACACCCTGTATAGTCTGGACACGATCCCCAGTTTTGACGCGTTCGACTGTGTGCGCGCTGTGTGTTACACGTTCAGGATTGAACCGACCCTGGTAGCAACGAGTGGTTTCAAACTTTCGAAGTTACATTAGTCAATGTGGACGTTCTAGGCGGATGAAGGATTATGATTAAGCGGCTGCTCCCTATTAACGCATTGTTGACCGACCGCGAGAAAGTTGGTGGACCTAATAGGCCCATTCGCGCACAAGATGTAACCATTCTCTGTCGTTATCTCCCAAGGGAACTTGTTGGTGTTCATATGTAACTGCAACAATCAAATCATAATTAATAATTACTAAACTCCAGATTTTTATGCGAAATAAAAATTGTATTAATTTCAGGACACAGATGTCACTTAAAAATTTCTTACTTTCTTCAATGACTCTAAGAAAATTACGTGTCGATACCGTTCAATTCTTTTAACCTTTCTACTGTTTTAATTTTCTCGAACACATTTTTCTCATAAATACTTCAAATCACTAATTACTATAGATTTCAAATTTACAATTTCTATTTTATCCTATTTATTAATTCTTCGAGGTGAAAAGAAAGCTTCCCAGTGAATTGGCAATTACTATAGATTTCAAATTTATAATTTCTATTTTATTCTATTTATTAATTCTTCGAGGTGAAAAGAAAGCTTCCCAGTGAATTGGCAATTACTAAAGATTTCAAATTTACAATTTCTATTTTATCCTATTTATTAATTCTTCGAGGTGAGAAGAAAGCTTCCCAGTGTATTGGCAATTACTATAGATTTCAAATTTACAATTTCCATTTTATCCTATTTATTAATTTTTCGAGGTGAAAAGAAAGCTTCCCAGTGAATTGGCAATTACTATAGATTTCAAATTTACAATTTCTATTTTATCCTATTTATTAATTTTTCGAGGTGAAAAGAAAGCTTCCCAGTGAATTGGCAAGACCCGGTTCGTTATTAATTTATTTTTCGCGGAACCGTTCAAGCATTCGCACTTTCGCTTTCCCTCCCACTCAAGTTCCTCGTTCGAAATCCTCGCGAAACTTGCGAGAAGAGGCTGGGGTTCCGAGAAGACGGGAATTTCGTCCAGCCGACAAAAGATTCTTCCCCGCTGACGCAGACCGGTAGACGTATCGGCGACTTTGAGGGTGGCAGTTTAATTTCGCTTGGGCGGCTGTAAAACCGTTGCCGACTTGTATTGCAGCCGAGCCCCTCGAACGAGGAAAGGTCATCGTGGGGATACATCTTGGCAACGGGAATGTGTCTGGTCTGGTAGTTAACCGGCGGCTCGCAAACTTGGCAGTTCCATTCTGGTCCGTGCTCATGGGGCTTCGACGAGGGTTGATCTGCGACACGGTGGCTTCCCGCCATCATCGTGCTGATGATTGCACCACCGCCGAAAGGGAACTCGTTCCAACCAGTTGATGACCTTCCCCCTTGCACACTCTTTCGGGACTTCTTCAACGCGTTAAATGCCAAGTACCCTGACAGGGCTTACGAAATCAAAGAAAAACATTTACGGGGGTAGCTCAACTATCCAAATACAGGGTGTCCCGCAACTGGTGGTACAACCGAGTAGGGGGTGATTCTACGTGGAAAAATTGAATCGAAAATGTAGAATAAAATTTTTTCATATGACGCTTTATTTTCGCAAAAAATAACTTTGAAAATTTATCGAGTACGCGTCTACTTGATTTAGCTTCAGTTCGACGAATTTCATTGTAGATCACCTCCATTCCTTGTCCGTAAACGTTGTCAATGGATCGATGGACAGATTTCCAGAATTCGTCTAATTTATGAACTGTTGTAAGTGATGTCCACGGTGTTGCAAACATAATTGTGTTCTCCTTATTAAATTGCATCGAACGTTTACGTAAATTTTCAAACTTACGTTTTTCGAAAATAAAGCGTCATATGAAAAAATTTTAATCTACATTTTCGATTCAATTTTTCACGTAGAATCACCCCCTACTCGGTTGTACCACCAGTTACGGGACACCCTGTATATAGTTTGTGCTCGGGAATTTTATATTGGTCAATTAATAAGTGAAATACTCTGTTAATTTTATTCTCTATTTTACTTCAGAACAATTTATTGGCATATCGATGGATGGTCGCCATTGGTGACAAAAATTAATTAAAAAGTCTGAAATTAATTTTTCTAATGTCTTCACAGTTTAGTATTTTAGCTAGTTTCACTATACAAATGCATAAAATCCGCATTCTAACATATGTGTTTTCGAAAATAAAAATAAAGATTTTATCATTCTGACTAGTGTTAATAAAGCGTATATAAATACTGTAATAGATCATGCGCTAATATTATCAAGAAATGGCGTCCGGAACAGCCGTAATCCCTCGAATTAGGGACACGATCGTGCGTGAGGATCGGGATCGATGGAAAGAACTCGATCCGGAGAGGAAGGCGTTCACGGTAGGCAATCGCTTAGAAATCCGCCGGAACATGACCACGCCAACAATGGAACATTGTACGCTAATGTCGCGCGCGGACATAATTACGCCCGAGATATCGAGATATCCTGCTTCATGCGTGGGTGAAAATCGTGTCATTAGTCAGTCGGTACAGCAACGCCATTAGACACGGTCCGTTAATTGCAGAAAACCGACACACGGGGCTTTGACAGTGTCCGCGGATGATCCAGTTGGATTATTCGACGATCCTCGCGGATACCTAGATCGTGCAAGATTAAGGCGCCTACCGGCCCGTTTCCGCGTCTTATAGATCATGCGCTTTTGTTGCTGTACTCGTGCTGCGACTCGCGAGATTAGTCCTCTAATTTACCGTCGCTTGCATTAGTCAACATTTAAGTACCACTATCAGGAAACGGTTCTGTCAGCGAAACCGTTCGTCTTCTTATATTAGCTTGGTGTTTGTTGGTTTGTATTTGTCACTTTGCGCTTCTTAAATTTTTCCATAAATCTTGTTGCTTGTTTATTATAATATATATGTACGTACATATGTAGAACTTGTTTGATTTTATTTTACTTGACGAAATTGAGTTTGAGCCGAGTTAGAATATTTTTGCAAACAACATAATAAAATATATAAAATTTTGCAATTTATTGTGTATTTTAATCTTCTTGTTTCACTTTAGAAATTGAAGAGAAAAGCAGCAATTCTATAAAGTATATACAGTGACTCCCACTAATATTCGGACATTCTTAAAAAGACGATAACATTTTCAATATTCGACCATACAACTTGGATTTTTTTAGAAGTTAGAACAATCGGTTTTGGTACGTAATGTGAAAAGAATTTTTGAAAAAATTGCAATTGGTCGGAATTGCAGGGAAAATACCAGAAGTCATGTTGTACAACTTTTTTATGTGGGCTAATATTAAAAATGTAGAAAACACGTTTCGTAGATCTGTATTAATTAAACATATTCTGAACATTTCATTAAAATCGGTCAACGTTGCAATGAGCTACAAACAGTTCAAAGATGGTAGAAATTGCAATTTTTCACGATTTTCGGCCTCTAACTGCAATAAATCTAAGGATTCGTATATCTTTCAATGCCTCGTGTACAAATCGTGTAGTAAATTAATTACTGTAACTTCTGAAAAAAGTTCAAATCGTATGGTGCAATATCAAAAAAGTTATCGTTTTCTTAAGAGCATTCGAATATTAATGGGAGTCACTGTATATAAATATTATGTCATTTTATTTTACTTGATGAAATTGAGTTTGAGCCGAGGTAGAATATTTTTGCAAACATAATAGAATATATAATATTCTGCAATTTATTGTGTGTTTTAATCTTTTTGTGTTTGAACAAAAATTGAAGAGAAAAGCAGCAATTATACATATAAAGAATATTGAATTTGAAGAATCCCTTTTACGTCACTTAAAATATTTATTCGACCAAGAAGAAAATTCATGATAATCTCGACGGGAGCTTCAATTCAACGAAATTCAGCACACTTTTCCGCGTTCCCATGAGACGAACATTTCCCTCGTGCGCGCGTCGATAAATTTCCTCTGGGTAGTGGGAGTGAATGTTTCATCGGGAAATAATATATCTTCCCGGCCACTGGAATATCAAATCTTTTTGCGACATGGGTACGGTTACTTAAGCAGACGTTGCACGTGATAAATCACGGGGCCAGGAACTAATCGCCGCGGTTCCAGACGGATGGAAGTTCGAAGGCTGGCAAACTGGGGATTAAATTTAAACACGAGCAGGGCCACCGATTGTCGAGCACGTGTGTTATATCACTCGGATTCCGCGGAGTCGTGTCCCGGCCGTGCTGAACCATTAACTTTTAACCCATTTCCATGAATCATCGGCACCATGCGTCTCTGCCGCGGCGTCTGCCAAGAATTTAGCAAGCTGACGCTGCTCTTCTCTGGCCCCGGGGCTCCCTCAATTTGCGTCTCTAACTTAATTTCTCGCGGAGAACCGCGGATTCCTGAATCAGCCGAAACAGCCCCCCATAAACCCCGGGCGAAATCTCGTGGTTCCCGGCTGTAAATCATCCGGACTGGATTAGATCGTTCGAGCGGGATCGCGAAGAGTTAAGCCGAACGGTAAATAAATAATGCTGGACCCGCAAAATAAGATGGCCGATGGGAAAGCCGATGAGGAATACTCTCGGAGAATATACGATTGCTTACGACCGCTTAACAACGTGGGTTTTGTTGATATTATTATTTTCTTCGATATTCTTAAATTTCTTGTAATCTTTCTACTGTTTTAAATTGCACCATTTTTTTTTTTTAACAAACGTTTAAAATTCGCAGCCTTAAAAAAATGATTATTTTGAGAATCATGTAACTACTGCAAACGAATCAATCGCTAAAGGAGGTTTATAAACATTCCAGTCTATTATTAAATCAATTGCATCAGCCAAACACCGTAACACCGTAACATTTCACTGCACCGTACGTTGATAGCATAACGGAACGCGTCCATTTGGCGTATTCTTTCGGAAGAAATATGCGTGCGAGGAGAAGTCCGCTTCATTTGAATTAGAATGCGCGACAATAATTTCGATCCAGTCCCACGGCTTCCATTATCAATATTAAAATGGGGAGATAATCCTCTGGCAATAACAGTTAGGTTTGATTAAGCACGTGTTTACACGCAATGAGAGTCATCGCGAAAAATCGAAGAAAAAGGATTGCAGGCTAACGGAGTGAAAAAGAAAGAGATGGTTTCGGAGGGGACGGGAGGAGGATGCCATTGAATTTCATCTGATTTACGTTCGAGATATGAAAAACAGCCGGCAGTAAGTCGTCGTGGCAATTTGCAGGCGAATGTAGGCCAGGCACACCGTACCAAGATTAGGATAATAAATATGGCCGAGGTGAAATCATCCACCGTCCCGCGGCTGACCTTACCGCCATTTCCAGACCACGAAGAAAAGTGGTTCTACATGTTCTCACGATGGCACCCTCCGCGCGTTTTATAGACATAACCTACATTTTACTCGCAGATGCTCGTCTTTCAGTGAGAAAGTCGACGAGCCGAACAGCCGTGAATAAGTTTTTCCTTTAATAATCTCTGCCCTCCATTACTAACCACTCGGAGTCACCCAACAGCCTTTGACGCTGTCCGCCATGACAGTAAAAAATGCCGCTTCTTTCGTATTCCCAGCAAAGTCTGCAAAACTTTTGTAACTTCAATAAAACATTACGTATTGAT
This sequence comes from Lasioglossum lativentre, assembly GCA_916610255.1. Taxonomy (NCBI): domain Eukaryota; kingdom Metazoa; phylum Arthropoda; class Insecta; order Hymenoptera; family Halictidae; genus Lasioglossum; species Lasioglossum lativentre. Next base: position 28,748,138 of record OU744355.1, on the reverse strand, counting down.
AGAATACATTTATTAAAAAAAAGAAACAAATATTTACCTTTGTTCCAATGCTTTTCAATTGGTGCAAAAAATATCTGTTTCACATAAAAATCAGCAAATCTTCTTATCAGTGATTTTAATCTTTCAGAATCTACGATTCATAGCTAAAGATATTTTATTTAATTTTTCATGTACCGATTTTAAAGGCTCCCAAAAAATTTTTTAATTATTGGAGTTACTCCAATATACAGGGTGTCCCAAAATTCATTCAACTGCCTGAAATGGACGGTTCCTGAGGTCATTCGAAGCAAAATTTTCCTTTTCCAAAATGTCCGCCGCGGCTTTATTTAGGAGTTATTAACGAAAAACACGGACCAATGAGAGCGCTACCTAGACGCGTGTTGGAAAAAATGGTGCGGCGCGCCAGCAGTCGTCTGGATCTGTATGTCCTTGATACGAGGAATTTCCGTCATCACAAATACGCGGAAAACGGTCCTTGTTGAAGCATACATCGTGATGTATCACTCATAAAAACACTGTTGTATGTAAATAGCACAGTAATTTACGATATTACGCGATGGGTTTGGACGGTTTTCGTCGTATTTGGGATGCGCGGTCAAATACGCGAGGTCGGTGACGTTTCAGTCGTCCTGACACAGGTATACAGGGTACAGTCTTTTTCCAATACACATGTATAACACGATAGGTCGGGACGGCATTCGTTGTATTTCGGCTCTGCTGGCGCGCCGGACGATATTTTCCAACACGCGTGTAGGTCGCGCGCTGATTGGTCCGTGTTTTTCGATAATAACTCCTAAACAACCCCGCGGCGGACATTTTGGAAAAGGAAAATGTCGCTTAGAATGACCTCAGGAACCGCACATTTCATGGAGTTGAAGGAATTTTGGGACACCCCGTATTCTATGAACTGTGCTAGCACTTCAATGTACATGTTCTTATTTTGAAAATGCAATTTTTCAAGAAATGAGAGCGTCTAATTGGCTGTTTGTAGGAAGAAATTAATTTCTAGAGGCCTTCGCCATGCGGCCGAAGGAATTAGCGTGGAATTCGTGTTCGCTGGTCGAACACGTAACGTTAGATGCCTCGAATAGAGTCATAACTCTGAACTGGCATGAATTGATGTAACACAGCGAATCGAAGCAATCTTCTCCGGCCGATAGTAAAAATTAGAAACGCGAGAACGTTAACGTCACCACCGTCGTTCCCTCGGGAGAGAAACGACGCACCGGATCCGCGGATCGGGTTTCGCAGTTAGCGGTCTAGATTTGTGTAAAGATCTGTCAAGCACGCGAAACGAATGCTCGCCGGCGAAAATTATGGCAATCTAGATTCCGGGCCTGGTAAACGCTCTTTCAAAACCGCTAATTAATTTTCAACACGGTCAAGCAGCGCCTCCGCTTTTGCCAGGGCGCACCGTTACTAACCCGAGCGAGTAATCGCCATTGCGAACGATTATCTTATCGGTGTATCGCGGCACGTGATAAAAATATTAACTCGTTCGAGACCATTTCTCCGGGAAGAATGATGATTGAAATTGTCACTTCTTACATTGTAATAAATCGGCAAATATCGTCGATCGATCCCACGGAACTTGTAACTTCATTTTCTGATTGTATCGAGCTGATCCGATCTTCAAAAATTAATTAGTGTCATTCAATTAAGAAAGCTTAAATGTTTAGTGAATGTTATTTTAGAGAAATCCGCAAGCTAATTCTATAAACGAGACATAAGTTGTCGATTACAAGTGTACTGTAAAAATAGACGAAATATATTAACCTAAGAGCTTTTCTGCATCTATGTATGATAATTTATCGGATAGGAAAATTTTATTTTGGATAGAAAATAATTTGGCGATTTATAGTTTCAGATATAATTTTTAGAATTAATAGTTTAAGAAGTAGGTGACATTCTGGTAAGTGTTCCATTCGCATAAATATCAGTCGTTAAATAGTTCGTTGACACACATCGAGGCTCGGATAGCTGTCATATATCTTTGGGAATCGTAATAGTAACAGTAGCAATGGTACAGCCGATTAAATCAATTGATACCAGTGTTAATGAGCCAGTGTTACCACATCCGATTATATAATGGGCTATTAAAACCGTAATAACATCTATACATCAAGTCGAGTGCCTCTACGTACAATAATACTGCGCCATTAAATCCACATACACACACACACACACACACACTGATACGCAAAAGTTTAGGATTGCTGAAAACATTTATCATGTAATATCGAAAGAATGAGGTAAAAATAATATAGCTTGTTACAACTATTAACGAATATTTTTTGGGCGCTCATGTAAGTGCAACAATCTCGTTCCCCGTTAAAAATATTAACCGCGAGATTCTTAACAACCACATTGATTTACAAGAAATAAATTAATTACAGACACAAGATTGTTAACATTGACATAACTGCTGGTTTATCTTACATATTTTGGTACTTTATAATTTCCAAAAAAAAGTGTAAGATATATCGAATAATAAATGTGGGGGTGAAATTCTAACTAGACCGTGGATTTTTAAACAAAATAAAAAACGTGCGTTGATTGCAAGAAGGAGTCAGACAGAAATGTGGTTCCTTCTTCCACTTATTCAACTAACACGTTTTTATATTTTTTAAGATGTCTAAAATTTTGATTTGTCATAAAATGCGTAAAATCTTCAGTCTACTAAGAATATAAGGACTTGTTCAAAATAGTTATTCTACATCTTAAACAGAACCTACCCAAGAGACCCGTAACGATCGCCGATTTCAATCGTACGTCCAGGATCTGTCAGCGTCGCGCAACGAGGGCCGAAACGGTGTTTAATAAGTGTCGATCCGACGCACGATGACATTTAGCCCCGTGGCCGATGACTACTCGCGGCAACGCGTGAGTGACGATGACACGATACCGCGGGGGATACACTTTCCGAGCTGAACTTTTCGAGCGAGATCTAATCTCGGGGCTCCGAGATAGGGCGTAGGTGGCGAGACAGAGAGAGCCCAGAGGTTGTATTAATACGACGGGCTGATCGTATCGCGGTTTTGACTATGCGTAGGTACGTGCCTATAAATTATATAGGGGCGAGAACGAGCAACGCCGCTTTTAATGACAAAGTTCGTGGAACGGGCACAACACCGGGGGAGTTAGGACACGGTAGATGCCTGATAATCTTGCCGGATAAATGATCGGTAATGCAGGTATGGAGCAAGCTATTGATATCTTTCGAATTATGTCTGTCGCTCGCTATTTACGTCTCGGGGTGGCTACACGTCTGAACGAAATGATAGCGTGTGTACGCTATCTTTCATTTCCAGAAGACTGTGCATAGAATGTCTGAATGAAACACTTCTTCAACTGACACTTGTCCCTTTGTTTCTTTTAATTTTAAATCCCAGACGAGATTTATTAAAACATTACAAACTTCCATACTGTTGCAAAAAGTCACTATACACTAGAGTGGACTTAAGCTATACTTGAAGAAAAATTTCTATTGAGATACAATGCACGACGCCCGCCAGAATTGCTCCTTTAGGTGAGAAAAAAATTTGTGCAAAGTTTGAGATTGATCGGATAAAAGGATCACGTGGCGCATTTCAATTGAAAATTTTGAAATTCACCTTAACTATGAAGTATGACATACCGTTGAAAAAATAACGATAATCGTGAAATTTCGAAAATTGTAAATTGTTAAGGATTACCGCCAGCAATATCCTGATGTAAAGAAAGCTACTTTAGCGAAAAATGTGTAAATATTAAATATAAGTTCTTTAGAATATAAGAAATAGATCGAATAGAAATAGACTTCAGTACAAAACTACAACTGCTAATATGTTATTTTACTTATACAGGATAATAAATATGTCCTATCATCAATTAAAATTTGCTAGATTTTAATGTAGGTATTTAAATATCTCTGTTATGTGTAGTTATACGAAAAAATGCCAGAGGAGAAAATTGCACTGTTCAATAAGGTAAATAGAATGGCAAAAAAAATTTGTTGGAAATCAAATTTTCGAAATTTCAGGATTACCGTTATTTTTATTTAAAGAAGGTCATATAATTTTTCCATATTCCTATTTAGAAAAAAAGACAAATCAAACGATATGTCACACTCCATAGTTAAGGTGAATTTCAAAATTTTGAAAGTTTTCAATTTAAATGCGCCACGTGATCCTTTTATTCGATCGATCTCAAACTTTGCACAAATTTTTTTCTCATCTAAAGGAACAATTCTGGGGGACGTCGTGAAAAAAATTCGTTGATCAAAAAATAAGGTCCACCCTACTATACACCCTTTAAAATGATGCAACTTTTTCAAAAGTGGACCACGTGACTCGAGCATTTTCAAGAATTCTGAATCAAAAGATTTTAGAATCTTACCTGAAAATGAAGACGCAGGGAGTTTGGGAAAGGTCGAAAGACTCATTAAAAGTTCTCCGCTGCCGTTTTGAAAGCGCCGAATCCAACAAAACTACCAAAAACCGTCGGAATCCACGAAAGCCGAACTTTCCCCGACAGGATTCTCGACTTAATCCCCATCCGAAGGAGATTATCATCGCTCCTCCGACCAAACGAGAAAAGTTGAAGGGCCTCTTGGTATTCGACGGAGGGGGAGGTGGCAAGGAATGGCGTCTGGCTATGCATCATTCTAATTAGATGTCCGCATAATCCTGGTCCGCGTAGCCTCAGCCCGAATTAGGAAAACAATTAGTGGCGTCGGAGCTACAGGCACCAGCAGAGAATTATTCGTTGACGATGCTACGGCGCGATGCCCGCTGGGACTGCATTAATCTCTTTCCAGAAGCGGTACATTCAATTGATACTATCTCACGAATCGTGGCAATAAACAACGAACATGTTCGCGCAATGGACGCCCGGAAAGAAACGATCCTCGTCCAGGACGGTTCTAACTTCGTTCCTCTCGTTCCACATCTTCTTTGTGTTCCGCCACTGGCAAAAACTGATTGAATCTGCGGATATCTGTCGTAATGTTAGATCTCTTAAAAATGGACATTTTATGCCAAAAAGTGCAGCAATCTTCTGATCTTTTTATTGGGTCTATTGTGGATAACTAATAATTTGAAGTTACTGCTATAAGTCAGAATTTACAGATACAAGTTTTACGTTCCAAATTCACCCTTTATACACAAACATCTGTATAAATATGATTTTGCTAAAGATATAATGCTGTTATCTCTAAAGTAATTTTTTGCAGACCCGCTTATATGCTTTTAAATTTTTCGTAGACCAAAATTACGGTTTCGTAATTTTATTTGAACTCATGTTAATATTGTTATAAGCAATAAAACTTTGAATTGCAAAAGGGTGAATTTGGTATGCAAACAGGTGAGTATGATCTGCAAAATGGTGAATTTGGAGCGCAAAAGACTGTACCAAATTGTAAGTGAAAATAGTCCGAGAATAAACCGGCCATCCGAGAGTGAACATTTTTCCTATTCGAAGGGACAAGCGAGACATTCGAAATGATCAGGTTACGTTCGCTCGGTGCAAACGCGTTCGGCGCAGTCGTTTTAATTACTCGATTTTCGTTCCGCTCGGAGGGGTAAAACGTGCCGCGCGGCCCGTTCATTGAAAAGTCACTGTCGGAACCGATCGACTCTCGTTCGAGATCACCGACAAGGCCGTTCGATTTCCCGCGCCGCGCCGGTGTACACGCGGAATATCGGCGACCGTTCGTTTCCGCAGGTGCAACGATCGAAGTTACTCTGTATCGAAGGGAGGCAATTTCATGGTCGCCGGAAAGAAACGAAGAAAGGCGGGGAAACGGTGAAAGTACCGATGCTTCGGTTACACCGAAAGATTAGACATCCCCGGCTCCGCTAATCACGAAGTTTCGGATTACCTCGAGGACATTTAAGGAACGCGGGCCCCGTGTGATCGGTATCCGGATATCCGGATATATCCCTGCCGGATATCACGTCGATGAAACTTGATTCGTTTCGCCGACGGCCGTTCCCCTTTTACCGAGCATTGTGTTCGCTTACTTTTATGTTGTGTAATGACCGGGGAAAATAATCGAGACTTTCCCAGCGTTTCGACCAAATCAAGTGCTCGCCCGCCGGCCATTTTATGCGCGACCGCCATTGTGCCCGGATGCCCCACTATCCGATCATAGTCTTTTCATCTTTCAGTAATCTGTCCCGTCGCAAGTCTGCTGCTATAGTCTTCGAAAGAGTTGATCTTGTCGAAAGATTCAATTCCTCACTTTGCTTGAGACATTAGGCTGTCCGATACATAACTTTTCGGTAAATAAAATGATTATGTGTCTAAATATTTGACGAGTCTTTCTATTACAAATCAACTGTTCGATATTCGGAATAGCTAAATGAACAATTTCAATATTTAGAATTTGGGTAACAGATGGTCGCGTACAAATTAATCACTCGTTAAGGGTAGCTTCCCCTTTAGAAAAAGTGTAAGACAAAATCATGTGCTCGTACCACGCAAACCGTCTTCTGCTCTATTTAACTAATCGATTAGGCGAGGTATACGTCACTGGTACGAAAAGGTTTAGTAATTTTCATCCCCTTAGACTGTTCCCACGACTCGCGTGTGTGTAAATATAATTTTCAAATATCAGCTTGCTATAATAACTAAATTTATTTTGTAGAACATTGAACTCTGTATTTTTCATGAATCGTGACTTTAGGAAGATGAATTTAGAAACTTTGTAGAAAGAGACTTCTATAATGACACGTTAACCTAGTACTGTCTTTCATGAAGGCAGGTGTGACTTCATTTACTACTGTTCCAATTGCGGTTTACAGAGAAATCGATTCTACATACAATACAGTGTATATCATTCTTGTTAAGGATATTTATAATTCTCGGTTATAGTGAAATCGAAGTAGAGGGAATCAATTACCGTGCACGCTACTCAATCAGATTTGTATGTAATTCCCTACTAAATTTTGCTTGCTCATTGAATTATATTCAATTTCTCACTTTCTACTTACTTCTAATTTGCAGTAACAAATGCTACTGTACTTTCCAGAATTTTTCTTCAATTCTCATCCATCGGAACTGACATATTTTTTCACAGAAGGTCATCGTGTCTTAAACAGGACCTGTCAAAAAGTTCTGCAACTTTTTCGATCCTTGCCTGGCAAAAATGTTGAATATTTTATTCTGTATTCCAAGTTCAGCCGGTTTCCACGACGCGATATTTCCACGGCAGATCGGAAGCCGATCGGTAGCGCCTCGAGGCGCCTTTTCACGCGCGCGAGCGCACGCACTCACGCACGCTCGCACGCACAAAGCGTATCGGTCGGCAGTTAGGCACGCGTGCAACACGAGCAACGAGATAATGGGGCGTAACCGAAGCGGCTGTGCCTTGCGGTGAAAGTTAGCGCCGTGACGTTAATTGAGGAGCGCCTTAGCGTTGCGGAATTAGGAGCCGAGCGGTGGAGGTCCCAGGCACCCGGCGCCTAACCGCTCCAAACCGCTCGCGGACGGAAACCACGGTAAAAACCGAGCCGACTCTTAGCCGTACCAATGATGGCCAATTAGAGCCCGGCTAAAAATTACATGGTTACCGAGATTTTTCCCTACGTCGTCTGTTACCGCCACGAAATGTGAGAATTGTAATTATATTATCGCTCGAGATGCTAGGGTCCCCGTAAGCGTACCACGCCGTTTATGTAAACTCTCATTTTGCATAGGTTCTTTTACGAAAACCAGTGTCAACGGAAAAAGTCTACCGGCAATTAGAAGGTTTATTAAGTTGTAGCGCGGGTAGAAAGTTTGTTAGTTGATGCAAATGATTCAATGTATTTCCAGAAAGATTGCTTCTCCTTACGAAGGATTTTTAAAAAATTCGATTTCTCATTTTATTTGCTACATTTATGCCTTCCGTTATTTTGTAGACTTCCAAATTTTTTAATCCCCGATTATCGAGGACGTAAAGCTGCATTCTGAATAAATGCGCTCTTGTCGTTTTTATAAACTATTATAAACTGGTACCATTCAGGGTTTATTTGTGTTATAATTGAAAATATATATGATGTCAGAAAATTAAATAATATTTACCAAGCACGGATAACATTTAGTACTTCTCTAGGCACCATTTCTGTAACGATTGCATGAAGCGTAGGAAACATGCGTCCTCGACATGCATTGAAGTCTCCGCGTACTTACTATAGTCAAACTTCTTGCTAGCCAGTCTCTCAGAAACAAATATTTCGTTTTTCAATAGAAGAAGAAGTATATTTTCTCAAAATGGTTTGCACGTGTCATCTAGTAAGTTAATCCTAATTTCTCAGAAAAATTCGTGACAATTCCAATTTGAGAAAAGTTGTTCTGTCTTAAAGAGACTCGTTTCATCCATTGTCTGACGATTTAAATTATAAGAAATTTCGTCTTGTGCACACGTAACGAAAAATCCGGGTCCGATCGATATACGGTACCGTGATTGGGTACATCGAAGGTACACCGTCACGTGGAAAGTTTCGAGAGAAATCCCATCGTCAGTGTTCCGGGAAACCGTAAATAGAGATTAGCTGGGCAAGAAGCGATGCTCTTAAGAGGAGATTACGCAGCGTTGGTCTACCAACGGGGCACAGCGAGATTTGCCCTGGCGCGCGGGATGCTTTTTGGCTGTTGCTTGACAGCCACCATAAATTGGCACTTTCACGGTAATGAACCCGCACCCGGAAGAGGAACAAACCCGAGTTCGCGCCGAGCAGCGGCCATGGTGAATCTACGGCGTTTGTCAAGCTGGGAGAGCAGACGGCCGACGTTCGGTGATAACGCGTTACAATCGGCCGCGAAAGGAATTCTCTTCGAAGCTGCCCGATAAAAATCCTGTTCTCCTTTCGAGGCCGTGGTCGCGTTTTATAAATGCGGCGCGCACCGGTTTCAACCCCGTTCCGTCGATGCGACTCGACCGTAAGCGATTCGAGAGCTCGATGATTGAACGCGACGCGAGCAGCCGGGGAACATCTGGACAGATAAGCGTGTGCGCGGTGCTCGTTGCGGTACCAGTCGTATGGGAATCGGCAAATTCCTATTTCGAATAGTCTGTTTTCCCCGTAATTTTATAACCGATTTCAATATTAAATAGTCTCATCTATTTTAAATTTTATAGTTTCTTTATCTCACTATTTTATATTTTATTGTTTAAGCGTTTGAAATTGTTTTATTTCACCATTTTATTACTTCATTATTTTTCGTTGTATCGTTTCATTGTTCAAAGCTGTATTATAGATCTTTGTTTCATTTTTAAAAATTTTAATGTTTTATCATTTCATTATTTAAAATTTAATCAATGGTCTCGGTATCTGGTTTTTTTTTACTGAATATTGTTTCCCTGCAGAATAAATATTTAAATTTTGGTGTGAAATATCGATCGTAACTGTGTAACAATTTAACGAAAATTATTTCGGCGCTGGGTTCGATCAGAAAATACGCTGAGAAGCCTTTTTGCAAAAATTTATCGATTTACGTTTCGATCTCAATGATCTCAATGTCGATCGAAACGTAAATCGATAAATTTTTGCAAATAGGCTTCTCTCAGTGTATTTTCTGATCGAACACAGCGCCGAAATCATTTTCGTAGAATAAATGTTTGTTTAATTTAGCTATGTAGTAGAATTTAAAAAATTTAATAGTTTGAGCGCACCCTCCGTTATTATAATTACAGGAGAACGTTTACCTGTTTCAGAACAGGGTATCCACCATTCAATCGTCGAGATAATTTTTTTCTGGGTAATTAAAGCTTAACAAGGTACGATTCAACATCGATGCATATTCATCATCGGAAGCAAAACGAGAAATATCCCATTATTTCACCATAAGTATACGTCTCAATCCATCATCGAGACCCGAACAAAAAGATGTCTCTCAGGACATTAACACCTATCACTGGCCGACGCTACGAGAAAAAAGAAAAGTAGCTAAAGCAGCCGCAGAAGCTTATCGCCTAACACGAGGACCAAAATTCTACGATCCTCCGAAGCGACGAGATAGGCGGATCGACAGGTTGAATATATTAATTCGAGATTGTCAGACCGTTCGACTCGAGAGAAGAAAAAGGTCAACCGAAGCGTGTCGATTCCAGATGGCAGATGAGACAAGCGGGATTCATTAATAATTCCACGTGCTTCGCGGTAATCGATAAGTATTCGAGTTTTTATCAATTTGGCCACTGCCAATTGATTCGTCCAAAATTTGTACTATTTGTTTTATCAAAATTGTGACAATTTTTCTTAAATACTTTCGGATCTGTATCTTCCAGAAGAAAAATACAGTGTTATCAATGGTAATAGTGAAGTATAACTAGCAAATTATATATACTCTCTAATAAATTCTATAAATGCTTCATCACATGCTTAACTCAATATTACGATAGCAGGATGTTGACGAGTTCCCTGGAAATTCAAATATTTTTCAGAATTTTAAGGGACTTCAAGGGGAGGAACGTCTTAAAAGATTCCCATCGATCAGGACGATTAATCTCGCGAATCCTTGCGTCATCGGAAACGCGAGGTTACAAGGAACGTACGGAATCGAAGAAGGTGGAGGAGGAAAGCCGTCCCCTCCCTCTATCACGATTTATTTGAGCGTTGCCAGTACTACATGCACCCTTGTCGCGAACACTCGCTCGAACCGTAGACTTTCACATTCTGCCAGTGCCGCGCACGAAGCCCATAAATTCTTATTAGCGATTAGCCCATCCGAAATGTAATAACGATGCCCCGGCGTGCCACTGGATGTATCATTAGCCGATGATAGACGACGCGTTGCGCAATTAACAATTACCGGCGCATGCTGGAACCCCGGAATGAGCCTCCCCGGGGTAATGCAAATTAAAGGATTACGCCGGCAACCGGGGAACACCGAATCCCATGGTGAAAAGCTCCTGATTCACCTACTCGCGTCATAGTCCATCAGCGAACATACTGCAAACACTCTCTACAAATTCAATTTTAGTTTCGCTACTTATTTGTAATAGACTGTTGATTTTCATGCATAAATTATTCGTATTAACCCTTTGCACTCGGAGCTATTTTAACTCGAAAATAAAACATTTCTTCCGACCTAGAATAATTCCATTCTATATGATTTTTTTTTTATCTTATGGATATGAAATTGATATAACACCTCATACAATACTTAAATGTTCAGTAATTGATTAGCTAGCAACTTATTTAATATTGTGAACAATATTTTGAATAACAGCACAGAAATTCTTGTGGTGACTCGTGAGTCGCCACTCGAGTGCTAAGGGTTAATTTGTAGAAGTCAGACATTGATTTCATTTTACAATAATTTTATTGAGTGATACAAGAATATTTTTATATTCTTTTACTGTTTGGTACATATTTGATCTAATCATTGTTGTCATAAATGCATACAATCTGCTGGATAAATTATTTTAAAAATATTAGCACGTGCTAATGGACAATTCATTGACATTATTGTTTTTATAATTGGATCAGAATAGGCTAGTTGGAAGGAGATTGTACCACGAGCAATAAGCATACCTTCCAGTACCCAACCCTCCAGGCCAATGGGTTTCACGCGGACAGCTCAGACCCCAGAATTAATTAAATTACTCCATTAAACATACATCCTTAATGACGCAACAAGCTCGCACATGAACAACCGACATTCGATTCCCGTCTAAGCCATTTTCCTCGTAGTTTCGAAAGACACGCGCGATAGAACAAGTCCACGAGGTCGCGATCAATTCGCATCAAAGACGCATAATTACTAACCGCACGGGGTTCCGATTGCGTTACACTCGTCATCAAAGGCGGCCGCAGCGAACAACAAATCCGCGGTTTCGTAACATCGACGCCCACTTTTTCCCCAGATCATTTTTTCCAGTCATTCAGGCTGCGCGCGATGCATTCAGATCAGACGCCGCGTGTTGCAAACATGTCATATGCAATGGCGCTAAGGGGAGTGTGATTTTTTGATAATTAATATACAAGATAATTTTAGGTCGCTGGGAAACAGTGATAGTCGTTTGACTAGCTTTTTCGTTTTTTTTTTGTTTTAAATAGATGCAGTGGTCTGGAATTATATGCATTGAGACTGTAACTAATTTCTTTATTGCGGGGTCTAGACAGATGTTTATTTACAACAGTACTGAGAGTGACAGATATATTCAGTTAACAAGTATTTTGAATTCAATTGCACAATTACATAAAAGGAAATGTATATGAAATACCATAATTATTTACTATTTTATATAATTTCTTTAGCAATTCTTAGCATGAGAATACACCGCGAGTATAAAAATCAAATTAATTCACACGAACTTCATTTTATCTTCGTATCGCCGCCCTGTCGCTCGCGAGTGAAGTCGATTGTCAAAGAGCACCGGAAAGGTGCATATTAACTTCGATAAAAAGTAACAGCTCGCCATTAACGCTGCGAATAAACACGATTCCCAGTGAAACTCCGGCGATCGAACAAGTACCCCGCCGTTTTCAAGCGGGGATTGTCAATCAATCCGGCTTGCGAACGCGAACGGAACATTCTCTAACAAGAAACGTCCGAAAACACAACGGTTCCGTCCTCATTTCCGTTATTTCACGCGGCGCGGAGCGTATCGGGAGGCTCGGTTAAACGATTCTCTCTGCGCAGAAAAAAAATCCACCCGGGCCGCGCAGCTCGATCAATTATAAACTTTCACTGATCACCCATCAAAAAATCACACTGTACACCGTTTCCGAGGCACGGCCGTGGAGAGAAACGGTCCGCGTGCTCTCCTTTTACTCTTCATCCCCCCCGGGGAGTGGATCTTTTTCCGCAGAGAATTCCACGGCGAACAGGACCCGCAAGAGGGGCGGGTGGGGAGGAGGGCAGGGTGATCCGAAAGAGATTCACGAACTTGTGATAAGCAGTCGTTTCGGGGTTCGGGACGTCTTTTCGCTCCAGCGGTGCGTTAAAGAACGACATTTTGCATCGAGACGCATTGAGATATCGAGCGATTCGATTTCCCCTCTCCTCGTCCTGCGACTTTCGGTTAGAACGGTTTAATCGATCGGAAGTGATCGATGATACACGAGGGGGCCGGCCGAGTTTCGATCGTTTCGGCGTTCCACAGGTGGCACGCGGATCGTAGTGGTCCGAAATCCCTGAATTCAGGAAAAAATACTAGAATGTGAGAACTCCAACTTGGAAAACAAATTGGTATCTCGGGGTTCTTCAGGTCGCCCATTGAAATAAAAATTACTAATAACAAAATGAGACAATAGTTGACTTAACCAAAAATAAAATTAAGAAAAATAATTAATAAGAATTAAATATTTTATGATTTGCTAATAATGTGTATTTAACATCCAAAAAATCGACTTTTTTCCTCTAATCGAGCTCTAGCACCTCTAATCGATAGGAACTATTCTCCCTTCTTTCGTCGGGTGCAGCCGACCGTTTAATACGCTCGCGTTCGATATATGCATATATAGGAGGCGTGCGACCACATGGTGGGGGGTGGGGGGCAGAACAGATATACGCGTGTCCGCGGTAATTACGGGTTGCGGTAATTGTTAATTAAAATAGCGTGCCGCGATCGAACGTCACGGGAATACAGGTTCCGCGACGGGGCACCGGCCGTTGTGCAAGCGCGAACGAAACCGAGAGGCGAACTCAAAGTTTCCCTTTCGCTTCTCCCGAAGACTCGCCAGGGAACGGCCTGTGGGATGCTCGCCTCGAAAAGCTCGTCAAAATGTTATTTTTGTCCAAAATTAACAGCACATCCAACTCTTGTTTTACACCAGAAAGTATTCGAAGTATATCTCAGTCCTGAGAAATTGTCGAAGTTTAAATAGTAATAATTTCGTTGAAACAAACTGTACAACAATAATCTTGGTCTCATTTTAAAGCTTCAGATTTCTACTTTTATTAATCATTATTCATTTTTGCCTAAGACGATGTCGTACAACCTGACCGGTAGAATACTGAAGACATGTTTTTTCTCGAAAAAGCTATTAAAGGGTTTCTAAAAAAAAATTTTAAATTGTTTTCGTAAATGAATCTTCCGTAGATTTGAAGATTGAAGTCTCCCCGTTACAATGACATAAAAATATTTGATGTAGAATTTTTTTAACTCGTTTTATTAAGGTTTAAGTGAAATGTGTACATACAACGAAGAAAACTCGAAAAGTGGTTAATCGATTTGAATGAACGGCTGATTTGATCAGTATAGAATATCCAGAGTCGATCTCTAGACCCACATAGCACCGTCATCGGGGCCGTCGATTTCGCTAATCGAGCTCTCGCGAATTGCGAATTCATCGTTGTTTACCGTCCGCCATTAATTTTCGGGCGTCGCCGGGACAGCGGCGTGGTTGTTCGATTAATAGAGAAAGTTGTCGTTCGCGAATGTGTTGAAAAAAAAGAGGAGCCAGTCGTCCGATCCTTTGTTTACAAGCTTTCGCGGCGATGAATGGTCCTATTCAGTCTGGAGTCGGTTCGTCACCGAGGATAATAAACCCTTGATGGCCCGGCGTAGAAAGAGAAAACCGTCCATCCTCTCGGCCGACGCGATTAATCGATCAGCGATTTCGTTAATTGCGACAGCATTGTGTTTCCTGTAATTACTTTCACCGCGTCGCCGCGCTGGGATCGGGGGGAATTAAGATTCTTCACCTTAATTATTTAATTTGCTCGAGGAAAGAGCTCGTTACGGTTTTTATTCGTTGACCATAATGGCGGACGTGACGGGCGTGCGTCTAATTGCCGGTGCCCGTTTTTTTTTTTAGCCACTTTGTCAAGCTTGTTTTCATTTTCAAGGACTTCTTAAGAAAAATTAACTCGTTTTCTACCTCGATATTTTATTATTTTGAGAAAATCGGAAATACAGTCCGAGGTACTTATTTTTTCATTTAATATGCCAGTGACAGCCGAATCGTTTTTGCAAAAAAATATAAATTCGTGGGAAAGTGATGAAATGTAAATTTGCCTGAGAACTTAACGACCCATTGTTTCTAACAAATGTTGGAGTATTAGTTTATTAAATATAGTGTATTTAATGACGTATGCTATACAGGCTTTATGGTACTAGGAAAAACAAGATTCTCTAGTGGACTACATATAGGCAAATGGAGATAAAATGAAAGTACGGAATAACTGTGCCATTTTAATTCGCAGAGGTGTAGAATAACTAATGAACAGTTTCATACTGTTTATTTGGCTCCTTAATTGGACAGGATCGGTATGAAATAGAAAACATTTTCTGATCCTTAAATACCCTCGAACAGGGCCTTAGAAATATTGTTATTAAAAACAATCACCTACGGAACTAACGAAGGAACAGGGAAAGGTCGGACCAGTAGCAGTCAAATAATAACAATTACGTAGTTTTCATTAGGCGTCACGAGCGCATACAGATTACGCTAATAAATAGCCGAGTTTATATAAGAGATCGTGCGAACGGCGCGAAGAGGCACGCAACTATTACAGCTAAATCACCGTGCGAATAGAGGAGAAAGGCGATTACCGCTACAAATTATTTCTATTATGCTAGTCCGCGATTATCTAAATCTATTTGACGAAAGAACGGAGGAGGCAACAACGTAAACAGAAACCGTTCGCACGCAACGGTGCGTTGCATCTCATTTGGAGACATCGACTGGCTCGGGGCCAGCATAGGCTCGCATGCCAAAACGCCGAAAATCACTGTTCACGTTCCATTACCGTTCCATTAGCGTAATTTGCGAGCGGTCCGGCGACGTAACGCGGCATTCCTAACGCGGACACGAACGCGCCGCTATGGAAATTTAGGAGAATCGAGTGCGAACCGTGTAAATTGAACAGCGGATTCTTGAGTCGCTGCGAAACGGCTGACGCATCACCCGAGAAACCGCTCGTAAAAATGCGAGACAATGTTCTGCGCGACAAAATGGCGGCAGCCAAAGAACCCGTCAGAGCCCAGACATGCGAGGAACGTTATGCAAATATGCGAATCTTTATGCAAGATATATAAACATTCGCAAAAACACTGACCAAATAGAAACTTCCGTTCTTCAATTTTAACAACTTCTTTTAATCATTCTACGGTTCGATACGACATGATTTTTTATTATTTCGAGAAAATCTCAATTTCAATTTCATTTTCCATTTTAACAACTTCTTTTAATCATTCTACGGTTCGACACGACATTTAATCATCTTTAACTGCACGAAATGTGCAGTCTATGTATTAAATAATAGATTTATTGCTATGATTACTATAATTACGCTACGTGTAACGATACACGTACCTTCGGATAGAGTCAAATAAACGATTTTTATCGAAGGAGGTGGTATTAACGCTGAGCTAAGGGCAAACAAGTTTTTATCTCACCGCATATCTTAATCAGTTGCGATCTATTAACGACAAATAAACGCGAGACACGGGGAATCGAGTGTAATTTAGAAGCTCGTTAAAAATTAGTAGTACCAGTTTTTTCGTTAGCAGAGGGGCACAGTGAAATGTCGTAGGATTTATAGAAAATTTCTTCGGAGGAGGAAACCGTCGCAAGAGACGAAGCGTGGAAGCGAGATTACTCGAGTTGCGAGAAGAAACGTGGGTGAGGTACGTTGCGATGGCGGTAACGTGGCGTTTCCACGACGCGAGGGGAATATTGAAAAAAAAAGCGGTAAGAGGGATAGATGATCCGATGGATAGATAAGGAGAGGGAGAAAGAGAGAGGCGAGATAACTGGCGCCAGTGCTAATAATTTCATGGTAGCCGTTGCGAAGGCATGCGCGCGCGGCCTCCTAATCGCTTCTATCGTTTAATCGCTCGAACGTACGATCGACGGACACAACTATACTTTAGTATACGGTTGCGGGCACCAGGAAACGTGTCGCAAAAACCGGCGTCACGAAGGACTTGCCCGCGAGACCGAATCCTTCTCAAAAGACTACGAATCCATGTTTCTTGCGACAACTTCATCCTTCCTTCCATATTCCTTAAGTCAGATTTTCAACGATTTTTATTATATTTCTTGGATATTTCGTATATTTTATTCTGGCAAAAATGTATCAACACAGTATGAAACTGTGCAGCAGAGTTGGGCAAAATTGTCATCTAAATAAAAATTTCGGATAACGAATAAAAAATAAACAAATTTTTATTCATTATTCGATGGTTCGAATCTAAAAAGTATCTTTATTCGACGAGAATTTATCCGACGAATAAAGATAATTTTTCTTATACGAAGTAATTTTTTCATCTTTTATATGTACAATCTTTTATTCGGAGGCTTCGAATAAATCTTTCCACAACTACTGCCAACTCTAATAGACGCAAACCATCGAATAATTAATAAAATTATTTTTATTTTTTATTCGTTATTCGAAATATTTATTCAGATGAAAATTTTGCCCAATTCTGCTGTGTGGAAATAATAGGAACATAATCGGGCGTTCAGGAATACAGGAGAGACTACTTTGTTGCAAAGTGTCCACCGATACTCGGCCACAGTCTCCAGAGTAATAACACTAAACCTACCACTGCCGGTCAAATGACCGGTTTTATATTTTCCATTTTACAATTATTGAAATTATGAAGTTACTTACATGGAAATTGATTCGAAAAATTTTTTTATCCAAGCACATATTGAAATAAAAATTGCACAAAATCTAAAGAAATAGAACTGTCATTTTCATAAGCTAAAACATTTTAATCACTTCTAGTGCTCGGTAGGTTTAGTGTTAATTCGTTTTGAACGATTCCTAGAGGAAAGACGTCCTTTCCATAAATCTTTTAATAAAGTCCAAGTTTTTATGATAATAGTTGCATTTATTAGTAAATATATATATTCCCAAGAATATTCCCAAAGAAATTTTATTAAGTAATTCTTCATAATAACGGGGTCAAAATGTACTTCGTCGTCGGAGGAGGAGGAGGGGGGGGGGGGGGGTTGGAAGACTTAATACCCTCAATTTTCATATTCAGGGAATTTTACTGAAATTGTCTTCGGGGCCGTCGAAATAAATATTTTCTGAATAATAATCCAACGATTCTGCGTGTACGGAACCAGATTTCACGGTGCAGAGAAAGAAAAAAAACAATGAGATAATCGAAGAGGCTGAAGCTAGGGATGCTGGTCATTATAAAAGTGCCTAAGGCCAAGTTAGGCAGGGATAGGTACGTGTTTATCCCATCTGCGGAGATGGCTACGCCAATGGGGCCGCTCGTATTTTCCATCGTCGCGAGATCGTGTGCCGCTGGTGCTGGTGGATACGATGTGTCCACGTGTACCTTGTACTTACGTTGTTAGAAAAGACGTACAACTCGTTGAGTGGCAAGAGCAATGGTAACAGAAGCAAGACGAGTTTTCTCTCTCTCGTTCTCTCCCTCTCCGTCCCTCTTGCATGTACACGTATGCACGCGGTTCCGTTAAAATTCTTGCGCCGCGTGTCGTCGCCGGTGATTGCGCCTTAATGCCTATCCTTTCAGACGCGAATTGTAACCGGCAATCTCGCCGAACAATGTCCCCCTAAATTAACCATTATCTCGTCCGACGGTTTCGGACGATCCTTTTTTTTTTTACTACCTCGGACACAATCGTTAAATATTCTTCGATACCCGTGATGAATTGTCTCGCGATTCTTCAGTTCCACCACCTACCGCAACGAAAAACGAAACGGATTGCTGCGGTGGTGATTGGGTTGCAGGCTCACAGGGTGCTCGAGAGGTAACTGCGCGAATTTTATGCATTTAGAAGAATTAATAGGTGAAATACAAAACTGAGCATCAAATGAATTTATAGATTCTATTATGGTTTGTACAGCTTAATTGTCAACAGACAAAATTAACCCTTAGCACTCGGATGGCGACTCTGAGTGAGGCAACAATGAAAATTGCTGTGCCATTAAAAATATTGTTCGCATTATTATTTTTGTTCGTATTTAATAAACTACTAGACATTTATATATTACATAAGATATTATATGTATATTAGTTTCATATGCAAAAAATGCAAAAAAATTGTATAAAATGGAAATCATCTAGAATGGAAAAATCTTTCGTTTTGGAGTTAAAATAGCTCCGAGTGCAAAGGGTCAATATTTTGCAATCGATGAGGAATAATTTTTCAACTTTTATTTCATTAAATTTTTTAGGCTGCTCGAATGGCAAATGTGTAAAGCATTTATTAAAAATGATTAAATACTGTTAGAAAATTGGCAACGAAACTGATCGCAACGAAATTCTCCAGGGACTTTCACGGGGTGACGATGATTACACAGAACCCCGATCGAGTTACAATGTCGTCGATTTCGATCACGCGACATGCAGAATGTACGTTGTAAATTATAGCTCGTCGCTGGTCCACTTAGCAGGTGACTCGATATTATTCAATATCTTACGCATTAAGGAGGCTACATTAAAATCGTAAACGCGGCTCAATAAAAAGACAGGTGGTAATTAAAACACCGGTGTCGATGTGGAACCGGCCGGGAGAGAGAGAGAGAGAGAGGTGGCAGCAGCGCAGCGTTAAGAGTTTACGCAGGACGATTGATTTATCGTCGCCCGCCCGTAACAAGGATATTACGCGAAGCTCTCGCATGAATCACGAAACCGAATCAGAAAAACGAGAAGGAGGGCATGAGTCAATTACGCTCGGTCCAATTTCAGGCGTTCGTTAAATCGGCCCGATGAACAATAAAATCAATCGTTAACCCGAAAGAAAGGTGGATGAACGTAAAGGAGTGCACGCAGGCCGTACACTACCGTCCAGAAGTATTTGGACACTTGCTTGGCACCGACAGCATCGTCGTCGATATACTGCAAACTTATGGCAGAAGAGCCACAAATTTAAAATCTAATTTCAAATCTCACTTCTTAAAACTTGTACACTCAGTAAAATAATTCTCCGTACACACTTTAAAATAGAATAACTTTTTTATAATTGTACTAAACGACCTGATGTTTTGTAAGCAATTAGAAGCATTGGTTTACTAAATGACGTGCAAAAACAAACATTTTCCAAAAATTATAATTTACAAGGTTACATTGGAAAATAAAATAGGAATTTTTTTAAACTTTTTTATTTGGGCCATTAATGAAAATTTAAAATATATGTTTTGTAGATCTATGTTAGTTGTACATATACTGAAAATTTCATCGAAATCGGTCGACGCAGGAAAAAACGACCCGCATCGAAAGGTGTACGATTCTGTGGATTTTAAGAAGAAACTGATCAAAAGTCGTGGAAAACTACGATTTCCAACATTTTTAACCGCTTGTAGCTCGTGCGTATCTCAATCGATTTCGATGAAATTTTCAGTATGTGTATAACTAACATAGATCTACAAAACATATATTTTAAATTTTCTTTAAGGGCCCAAATAAAAAAGTTTTAAAAAATTCCTTTTTTATTTTTGCATGTAACCTTGTAAATTATAATTTCTGGAAAATTTTTTTTTGCACATCATTTAGTAAACCAATACTTCTAATTGCTTACAAAACATCAGGTCGTTTGGTACAATTATAAAAAAGTTATTCTGTTTTAAATGGTGTACGGAGACTTATTGTACCGAGTGTATTTATTAGAACGGTTATGTTTCTGGAATTATGCTTGCTAGAAATTTACAGAAAATTCTTTTTATGTATTCTGACAATTTAAGTAGCAACATTTGATATTTGATAGCAAAAAGAAAATGATCTTTTTCAGACCCTGAAGAGAAATTTGAAGAAAAGTATTAATTACAAGAATCCGCTCTAAATAATTTTTACGTGGTTTTAACATTTTTCAGGTTCGCATTGTACTTTCTGCGAGCAGGGAGGCTCGATCGGAAACGCGAAGGCGTCAGCGACCAAATAACTTATGGCGGGTAGTGTATGCGATTCGTAGCCGCAGAATCGTCAATAGTAATTACCATATTTTTTGCGAGTGTCCGCGGGAGCCGGTTCGTCGGGGGAAAAGAAATCACGGTAATTAAATTACCGAACAAAACATCCGTATCCTCTGGAAAGAGCGCAAATCGAGTTCGGACGTACGATGTCACGCGACGCGGTCGCCAATAAAATCACGCTTCGATTCCGCCCGATGCTCCACATAATCTTGCTCGCCTAGCCGGTCGACCCGACCAGACCCTGGATCGTTCCTGAAAAATCGATCGTTGCTTTACCGGCGACCATGATCTCAGAAACTAGGATAACGCCTCGCAGAAACAAAATCGTGATCGTCTGAAATGCCGATGCAATAGTTATTGAAGCTTTATGAGCTGTTTTTAGATATTTTAACACTGTGTCATGTAACGATAGACACAGATACCTAACTTCCTGTTTTTCATTCAATAGAAACATCCAAAAATTTGCCATAAACTAGTGATGTCACTTTTGAGTCTTGCAAAAAAGATGCTCTTCTGATGCATCTATTTTTTTAACATATTTTTTAGAGCTAATTGATACAGTTAATAACTTCAACTGGTTACTAGAAAATTCATGACCTCATTATACTGGTCTCTGAATTCCAAAACCATTCACTTGTCAGTTTAGAAACTATATTTGAAAAGTTCAGACTAATTTTGAAATTGGTTTTAATTAACAAAGTATCCATGTCAGAAAAATATGTTTAAAAATTAGGAAACACTCCTAAGACATTATTACCAATTTCTTAGATGGGTCTGTCCTACTCGAGGATTTTTCCAGCACGAACCAGTAAGAAAATATAAAGAGACCGGTCTTTTTGAAGATGTTATGACAAATACCTCTTAAAAACAACGTCCGCTGAGACGTCCGTTATTTCAATGCTCTCCTGTCGGCACTCGAACGGACTCTCTCGCGAACAGCGTCCTGCAAAAATGTTGTCTCGCACTTAACGTTGTTGTTACTTTGTTGGCGGCTTCTCTTCCGCTAATTACCGGGAAAAACGCATTCGAGAGGTGGTTGGTGTGTTTGCGTGCGGAAAAGCACACACGCGTGACGAGAAGAGCTTTGGACGGCTGTGGCAGTGGCGCTACAGGACGTTTAAAAAATAGTGCACAACAGAATTAGCAGATTTTTCAATGTATCTGAACCTTGCGTGCCAATTATGGTAACAAATTAATGAGGGTATACAGAGATAATGGTAAAAGAACAATTTTTCTACAGGGTAACACAAAAGTGATGGTCCTTGTTCTAAAAATCTGCGCGGCAATATTACCAATTTTGTTTTCTATTGATATAGTGATGATATTTTTATCATTGTTTTCTGTTATAAAGAAATAATTTTTCTAAAGCTACAGGTGCACTCAAAGGTAAGTCTCAATACATACTGTGCACAGAAGCCCTTGCGGTTCATTTGTATATTAATTCTTCTGGATGATTGTGCATATTTGTAGACTAATAGGAACATAAAAAAAATCGTTGACCACCCCCGGTGAAGAAAGCTCTACAGAAGCACTCAGAATCAGTGACACGTGGGATAAATGTATATCTGCTTTGACTGTGTTGCGCATTTCTGCGCTCGGTAATGGGGAAGTTTTTGTGGCTGGATGCCTACACGTCAGCGAATTTACATAGAAGAAAATTTTATGGAGACGGTGGGTATGGGGCATGGGGCGCGTACGGGAGTATGCGTGGTCAGCGAGAGTAGGCTTCTGCAACATTGTCATTAATTAGCCTGTCTTCTACTTCGTTATAGCCACTTCCGCTATAAAGTGGAAGGTTTCATGTCTCTACCTAAATTTACGGGCAGAAAAGCATATAAACGGGACAAGGCGAGCAACTATCCGTGTATAAGCAAAGTACTACAGTACCATGCAAATGCGATGCTCTACGGTTGCAGTCATTATCTATGGTGATCTCCATCTGTTCCGATATTGTATCAGAGTTGGGCAAATTCTATTTCGAATAACGAATAAAGTCCCAGGATTTGTTCGCGAATAACGAGTAACGATTTCATTCGCCGAGAAATTATTCGTAGTTTGCGAATAAACACTTTATTCGTTATTCGTTATTCTAAATAACTTCGGGACGAATAACGCCTAGTGGTAACCGATCCTGGGACCGTCGTTATCTCTACACACACATTTGTTGTCACGATTCTTGGTTTCACTCTCTATACTGCACTCACACATTTATTGCGAGTAGTACGTGTCGATGTCGATTACGCGAGGTCATTCGATATCTTTATTCGCTGGGCTTTTCGAATAAATTTTTATTCGCTATACGATTCGAATAAATTTTTATACGCTGGGCTTTCCGAATAAATTTTTATACGCTGGGCTTTTCGAATAAAATTTTTATACGCTGGGCTTTTCGAATAAATTTTTATTTGCTGGGCTTTTCAAATAAATTTTTATTCGCTGGGTTATTCGAATAAAAATTCGCAACTATCATTCGATCTTATCTTTGAATAAAATTTTATTCGCAATTTTTATTCGCTGGGTTTGAAATTTCATTCGAATAACGCCCAACTCTGTATTGTGTAGCTTCGAGACCATGTTGCACAGGATGATCCGGTTTCTTAAATAGACGGGGAAATGCCCAGATTCAACAAGACAGGGGCAACGATCTAACATTGTTGCATATCGCTCTGTCTATATCGCCGGCAGGTTTCCTGGTGGGTTTATCTAAATTTATATGCCGGAAAGCACCAAAGACGAACGTTTACGCGTACGTTTACGGTCGAAACTGGAGCGAAACGGAAATAGTGGGATCGCGCACATCGTTCTACAATGTTCAATCTGCTGCGAGCTCGCCCACCAACATTACACGTGTCTTCTGTCAATGTATTGTTCCAAGACAGCATACGTTATCTACTTTGCTTTAGTTGGACTGTCCATTTGTGTCGACTCGACTGAAAGTTGACGAAAGAACTTTGAACAACTTTTGTAAAATCATGAATTCACTGGATAAAGTGTGACCGAGATATTGCATTGGCGTAACTATGTTTGAAGATCATATTTAGGATTTAGTTTAAGTCCCGAAATTCCTTACTATCTTTCGCATATAACTCATCAGTCGCGAACCTTACTCTTGATCTTCTGAGTCACCGATCCCCAATCCCTTTGAATCTCTTTCTCGTCAACCTTTAGTAACAAGAATCCCTATTGGACCTTTCCTATCCCCTCGACTTCCGATTTTTTTATTAAGTATAAGTTAAAAATTGGTAGATAATAAGTAGTCCAATAAAAATAGTTTTTGAAAAATGCTAAAGATCGTAATCCAACAGGGGTTGAAACGTTCAGCCCTAGTTTTTCCGTTGACGGGCCACTATGCGCCGTCCTGTACAATTTCAACGACACGCGATACGAAGAACTCCCTCTCCTCTCTGGCTAGTAAATACAAAGAGAAGAGGATCGAAGCCGAAAGGGGGAATAGCGTAGGGTACGGGGCGGTAGAACGCGTTACAAGCGAAAAAGACAAAGGGAAAAATGAGAGGAGGGACAGAGTTTTCAAACCGTACGCAAGGACGACCGCAGAAACCGTGGATATGCACGCGCGAAATAAACGCGCGCGGTCTCTCGCGAGCGTATAAATAAGCGTAGAGTGGCGCGCGTGCAGTTTCGCCCTCCACGCTCTTTGCTCTGCTCTGCTCTGCTCTTTGCTCTGCTCTGCTCCGCTCTGCTCCGCTCGCTCGCGCGTTCTCGCGTACGCCTCTCGTGTCTCGCGATGGAATCCAGTTTGCCGGTGAGTTTTTGCAAAACCGTCGGTGTGCACGTCCAGAGCACTGATTCCCGGACAACGTGACGCAATTATGCAACGAACAGCCGAGCCAGACCCCGCCGGTTCTCCGCCGTTGGCTCTCGATACTATCGTTGACCTTGAGGCCCTCGGGAACACACCATCCACCTCGGCCAGCTTCTTCCCGCGGCCTTGCGCCATCGCCTCGGTGCATCACGGATCGACTTCGGGATCCCGAACCGAACCGACCCTGGCCTCCTACGGTGCATCCGAAATGCATCGGCTTAGCAATAGGGGTCAAAGATTTTTCTTGACATTTTTTTTTTGTCTGCAGTTGCAACTAGTTCGTAATATAATTATTTACAATAGCAAGCGATGTCCTTGACCTTGACATATGTTGTCGAAATTATTTTCTAACTGAACATCTAGTCGACGTAACTTTTGGTTAGGATCTGCAAAAGGCAAGAAGGATGAGGGATTATAACTCTCCTAATTTCATTGAAGGAATTTTTGACGTTGCTGGCTTGGCAGTCAACGCATTATAGGTAGTTTCATTGTCGAGTAAAATTGCTCGAGCGAGACAAAAATTATGTGCGCGGGGGTTAAATTAGCTTGTTTTCCCTTTGACACAGCGTGCAGGCAGCGAGCCGGCCGCGACAATATGGCGAAATTCCCGGGGCTATTGACGGAACGGCATAAATACCGAATTCCACGGGGCTTAGGCCGTCGGGGCCGGGTCGGCTTAATCCCCGGGAGTAGCGTCGTGCCTGCTAAGATCGTATTATACGAGGAAACCTAAATAAAGTTTGCCCCGAACGAGGCGTTATGCCGATTCGTTTCAATAACCGGCCGCGGCGCCGAGCACGATTACAACGAGATGGCAACTACATACACTGCGAAATCTCGAGTCTGTTGGCTCTATCTGCTTCAGCTCTATGGTTGATGGACATTTGTTATTGTCTGTATCCTTGACTACCTTTCGACGGTCTTCTTCTTCTTCTTTTAACCTTTCCAGTGACTTTGACCTTCAGTGACTTTGAACTTCAGTGACTTTAACCTTCAGTGACTTTGACCTTCAGTGACTTTGACCTTCAGTGACTTTGACCTTCAGTGACTTTGACCTCCAACGACTTCAATGACACTCTTAGCGATCATTTCAATAGTTCCAGTGTTAAATATAGTAATTATTTCCATTTCTCAGGACAGTGACCTTCACAACATATGTCAAGGTCATCATCTGCTCCTTTTTGTAAAATTCAAACTCATTTGCAACTGTGGATCGAAATATACCAAACTGTCGTCGTTCGAGAGTCGATCTATACACATATCAACGACAGTCGTTTCAATAAAATTCGGCGTCCTCGAACGGGCGAGGCTGTCCCAGTGTTAATAAGGCGTCGATATAACGCCAGCGTGCAATTTAAAACACCATTTTCGCGGACGCAAGCCGTTATGAGATACCGGTATACCGGCCCGATCCGGGCACAAGCAGCTTCTGTTTTCGGCAATAAGGATGTCAGACAAGTTACGACACGGCCAGCAGGTGTTGCGGGGGGAGCCTGCCGAGGTCCCGGTTACTTCCTCTTTTTTCATGTTTATTTGTTCATTTTCCTTTGATTCTTTTGGAACGGACCGGCTGCACACACGACGACGCGACGCCTCGTACGCAGCTACCGTTCAACCTTTGTTGTATCGGGTCCACGATCGATTCGAGGACCAATTACAAGATCCTGTTGCCAGTTCCAATTCCACGTGATTTCCTCGATACCTAAACGATTCCCAATTATTGAATCGTTCCGAAAGTTTCTGCCGAGGTTTCATCGAAAGCAGCTTCATATTTTTATCGTAATCGTTTCTCGGAGAAATGATTATTATTAATAGTTCTGGAACGTCTGATATCGATGTTCGATTACATCGTCGTCGAAACTGGTTGACCTTGATCTTGAAGCTATTTTTATTTTCGAAACTTGGCTCACCGTCGACGCTCGTCAACTGTTCTTTCTGACAGAAACTCAGTCTCTGTATTTGAATACGTTAATTGTACGAACTAATTTATTTAATGGAAGAAAAAATAAACTTTCAACTTTCTGTTATTTTAAATCGTCATTATATTACTATTTTAATTTTTTTTGACGATTCATGCAAAATGCAACACACATGTACTATACTAAAATTGAATATAGATCTACACTATGTTATCTATACATGGTTAAATTATAATAAATTCGTCATTTCCAGATGGTTGGTATTAAACAACATGGTAAATCATCGATACACAAGGAGTCGACACATCGTCGTTTCCCGTCATCATAAATCCTCAAAATTTTTGAATTATTACACAGACTGATGCAGAAAGGAAAAGTTCTAATTTCTCTTAATTTGCCTATAAAAGGGAAAGCTACCAAAAACGTCCATAGGCTGATTGCTTTCGGATGTTTGGAACAATGGGTACTAGAAACTTTAAAGACATATTTGGGACTTTAAAGACTTTCCGACATTTTTCTAGTTGGTTATTTAGAAATCTTCTGTATTGCTTCTTCTCGAAAAATTGCATCGCTGATTACTGCATATCGATTAGCGCCAAGCAGACCCATCGAAATGCATATCCCGACCACCGCGAAAAATTCGCGACGAGAAATTTCTTTCGCAGAAACGACGCAAGCTCCCCGCGGATGCGACGCTACCATGTGCATTCTGATACGCGAGAGGAGGCGGGGTGGATCCTCTCTGCGGTCTGCTACATCTATTTATAGCGTACGCCATACTAATGCATATGCGCCTATGCACCACGCTAACACCGCGTCCCGAGCATAACGGGCTTTTACATGCTGCACTGGATATTCCACGTGGGTTCCCCCTCCCCCTGCTTGTGTGCCCACGTCCTCCCTCTGTGCCCATCTTCCTCAGGATTCCCTGTTTCTCCTGGCTCCGATGCGCCGCGGCCGCGCCGCGCCGCGCCGCTGCTCCTCTGTCTACGGAGGTCGCATCTCGCGTACACGCGTGCGAACGCACGTGCGCCTGCCCCCAGAGGAATGCACCGGAGCCATCAGGAGATTTATGCACGGGCGCAGGTCCGCGCCGTGTAAAAGTCGACCGCGCGAACCCCGCACTTTTTACCCACGACCTTCTTTGTCATCGGAATTCGGCCGTATTTAGCGAGCCTTCCACTTAGACATCGTTCACACTGCAACTTCGAAATGGCTCTTAGTCACTGACATTTTTTAACATTAACGCGTTGACTACCGAGTTACAACCTCCCATGACACCAAAAGTTCAAATTGATCACAGTTACTCGATTCGTCAAAGAGGACTCTAGTTGTTAACAATTTTTTAACTTCCCCCTTACCTCTTGAAAGAACCCCGCACTAATCATATGGAGAATCTATCCCGGTAAAATCAGTTGGATTTTTCATATGTTGTAGCTTATGATCTACTGAACGAAAGATGTAATAGGCACAAAGCTCAATAATGAACAGTTATCGTGTTATAATCGGACGAACATGACAAATTCGAGCTGCCGAATACTCAAATCTCGGGAAGTACATATTTATCTTTTGGAAAAATGTTTGAAACAAAAATAGTAGGGTTTCGCAAAATCTATTAGGTGGTGTGATTATTTTTGAATTTTGAATGACCTTGAAAAGGTCTGTGAACAAAAATCTTTGCGTGTCACTCCCGTATTATTTTTTGATTCCAAACCCTCTCTGCTGTGTGTGCGCGTTTTGTGTGCGTGTGCGTGCGTGTGTGTGTGGATTAATAAAAAAATGATGTTATTATGTATTACTCATTTGGATTCTGTTGTGGTGGTAGCTCGAATTTGTCATGTTTGACTGATTATAACTCGATAACTGTCCATTATTCAGCTTCGTGCCCATTACATCTTTTGTTCAGTAGATCATAAGCTACAACATATGAAAAATACCGAGCTTTAAATGAAAGTGATACTGCCAAGTTGACAGTTATTTAAATGCATCGTGAGGTATTTATTCAACAAATTTGTGTCAAGTTGCGACATCAAGTTTTAGCGGATCGTTGCAAAGAAGAAACTTCAATCTTCAAAGAGCAAACACTGGAGCGTCCTAATTGCATCTTATGTAGGCGTTAGAGCCACCGCGGTTCAAAA
Organism: Lasioglossum lativentre; assembly: GCA_916610255.1. Taxonomy (NCBI): domain Eukaryota; kingdom Metazoa; phylum Arthropoda; class Insecta; order Hymenoptera; family Halictidae; genus Lasioglossum; species Lasioglossum lativentre. The sequence continues at coordinate 28,719,441 of OU744355.1, read as the reverse complement.
TGGCGGCGCATTATCTTTGAAGAACGAATTAAACTCCAGTCAGAGTCAACTGATAAACGATTCCCCGTCTAAATACGATCGGAATTTAAAAAGTTCCGTGCGCCCCGAAGCACGACGTTCGATTCGCAAGCGTCGCGACTCGCGGGCCGATATAAGAGTGTCGGGAGAAGCCGCGTCTCTGGGACCGCGGGCGTTATAACTTCGGCAGTTGTTACTTATAAATTACCATCACGGCAGTTATAACTCATAGAGTGTACGACGCCTTTATAACTTATACCCCGGCCGTATAAGTTATAAACGCGGTGCATGTAATTTATATGTTACGACTGCCGATGTTATAAAGTGCCTCGGCGAGCCAACAAACGGCATTATTTAATACAAGATTAATTTTCAGCCGACAAACCCGAAGGTCCTCCTCTCTTCATCGACGTTGGTCCTCGACGGATCCCCTGATTTCGCATGCACGACAAAAATAACCTTGCGCAATTTATTCACCTCGGCCTGCGAAAATAAATTATTCAACCCTCCGATGGACTGCGCGAGACAGCGCCGGCTTAATTAATTTATTTAATGCTGATTTAATGCTGATGGCTACTGAATTATCAGACGACAATTGTACTCTGTGGCATTAAACATCGCTGTCATGTCAACGTATTTTAAATAATTGTTTGTTTAAAATTGGATGGGACTGCAACAGGTACACCGATAAGATTCAAAACCTATTATATATTTTTCACCGAGATTTTAGAACAATTTTGTCAAAATTATTGTACATATATATTGTTTGCCAGGGAATTGATCTAACGCTGTTTTTTTTCACTAATATCAGAGATTTATTCGAGAGTTCAAAAATTGATGGATTCGGTTGTTTTTCTTGAGAAAAGTGGCGTTCATTTGTTGAACACAACGTTGACCAGCGAGCAATTGGAATTCCGAGGTGAACAGCAGAGTCAACATTAATTCCAGTGTTAGCCTGTGGTCCCGGGGTAATTACCGTCATCACCGGCGCAACGATAATGGAAGGAAACACCAGGACGCCAGATCTCGCGCTGTAAAACGCCGATTGAATATCGACGAACGTTTTTCACGGGCGATGGTAACGAGATTTGCTTTTTCACGTGGCGAGACCGGTCACGGTGACGGTAAATTGACCGATAATGTTGCTTGGCACTGATTGCCGGATAGCAATGATGGATGCACGAGGGGCGCCCCTCGGCATGGTCTGTCCTTTACCCGTGTACGCCAAGGTCGCTAACCCTACCGAGCCCTCGGGTACTCTTTGGCGCCACACTCTCTTCGTACTTTTAGCCCGACACTGTGTGTTGTTGCAGCCGTCGTCCCGGGCGAAACATCGCGTCGGTGTTTGCCCGCACAGTCAAACGGAACGCCTATTTTCTTGGACATCGGCCAACATTTTTCACGCTCAAATTTTCTACTGTGGCTCCGCTAGGTCTTTGTCAACCCCTCGTGGACGAATCTTCGTTCTAATTCGAATTTCAGTTATAACAATTGCATGAAAGAGATATGTCTTTTGAGTCTTCTCTCTTGACTCTATAATAATTTAAGGAACGTTTAAAAAATTGTCCAAGTTCATCCAACGTCTAATAAACTTCGATTCGATCGTTTAATGGTGAAGTTTCAAAAAGTGTAAGAATTAGCTGCTACTAGATATTATTGACAAGTTTGAATCGTTGTAAACATTTCTATACTCAATTTTTTATTCGTATCGTAGACGAAAAGTTTATGGAATATTTGGTCTAAATTGACGAAATTAGTGAAAACAGACTACAATTCATCAGGATTAGACAATTATTCTAACATGAAAATTCGATTTAGTGGTTTTTCGTGGTTCTCCGTAGGAATTAGTATGAGTATCATTGTACACTCGAAATGATCTCTTTACACGATTTCTCCGGTCTCATGTTTCCACAAACACGACTGGAAACCTTAACAAAATAAATCGGTGTCAATCAACAGCCGGAAGGTGTATGTCTTCGGTCCTTGATCTCGATCCCTTTTAAGAGCCGCGAGTAAAATCTCTGCGCTTCTTTTTCGTTTCTTTTTCCTCTTCTTATTATCGCTAATATCACTGGTCGCACATCGGTGTTCCACTGAAACCATCATGGAATGCGAACCGCTCCGATTTCAACCGCAATTCGACCGGACAAAAATTCTTAACATTGCTAAAACCGGCCGATGAGGTTATCGAATCATCCGCTTGCTATCGGCCTGTAATTACGAGACGCAATTGCATAAACCACTTTTTTATCTCCGTTAATTAGCCACACGCGTGTTTCAACGTCTGGTTATAATCGTAGATTACGCTTCGTTCCTGCACGCTAATCGAACGATCGTTTCGATCGTGATCCGCTTTTAATATTTTCAGACGATTTGCTATCCCGATATCGTAAAATTTGCATTCGTTCGCATGCATAAACAGGGGGTCCTTAACGTGCGAGAAGGGAGCAACATTTCTGTTTGCAATTTTGATGGGCGAACGTTATAAAATCGTGCGTGATAGCGAAAAGCATTAACGTAAACAGACTTGTCATAATGTGCCATCTCCCAGGCTATCATTTGCACCTTCAAAAGTTTAAAAATTTCCACGAGAACACATTTCAAAATTAAATTGAAATAACCCATGCAAATCCGACAAATCGGACTATGGATCCGGATTTATCGACGTTTCAAAATGATTCGAAAGTTTTCTGCAAGCTTAATTGAATCCAATCTAAAATTTAATCAAAACGCCTACCACACAATCGATTCTAAATATGACGCCTCGAATACAGTCATTTTCCTCTGTCCTATCGATCGGGATTGTCAATTTTTTAACGCGATTTCAAATTTTCTTTGAAACTAAAATAGGCCTGTCACTCTTCAATTTGAGCTCTCAAGAATTCGAAAATTCGTACGGGAGCTGAAAATGAATGTTTTTAGTCTCAAAAGACTCCTACTCATACTGCCTCATCGATCTCGCATCATAAATTGCAATAATTATGCCTAGTTATGGTTTTATTTAGTTTTATTTATAATACGCTCTCCACGGACAACAAAACGGACTTGCCATCTAGTGGTAGATTGCCTGCACTAAAGCTATAAAGAACACGTAGCACCGACGAGTCGGTGCACGTAGACACCGACGAGGTCCTCGTCGGTGACGTAGACCAGAGAGAACATAAAATGTGGCAAAAAATATTTTGTGGATATCAAAATGTTCAGGGTGGTCCGCTGCACCGTTATGATGCAAAATAGTTAAAAAAAAAAGACCGCGTTATACCAAAATATTTAACAAATTAGCGATACTGCTACCAAAAAGGGACTGATTGTGCCATCTACTAGTGAAATTCAGAAACTATAAAATTAGAAAAATTTAAATACCTCAGAAATCTTTAGCTCAAAATGAATGTTCTTGGACTCAAATGTCGCCTTACGGAAAACAACGCTAAGTAGCCATTTCTTGTAGGTATAATATGGACTTAGAAAGTTCTACCTGGTATTGCAGATCTCTTGAAATATTTTGTTCGCATAATATTTGCCATTTTTTACGATTTTTTCGGTCCATACACAGACTTACAATTAGTGGAATAAGCACAGACGAGATATTGAAATAGACCACCGACGAGATACTATTAAAGACTGCCCTGCCAGCCTTACGGGACGTCGTGTCGTCAAATAAATCTTGCCGTTCTCTTACGCTCTCTAGGATATATTGTCGTCGGAGTAAGAAACAGAAAGCCACCGACGGCATCTCGTCGGTGTAGAAGACCACTGAGGAGATTCTTGTCGGTGAAAAGTGGCAACCATTCACGTCTGTGGTAATCACTGATTGGTAATAGTTTCTGCTGGCACGGTGTGCTGTCCAATTCAGAGCAGATAGAGGGCATACTCTGCTTCGAGTGTCGTTCTGACGCCATAATGCCCGCATTCTGCTCGCATCGTACAATTGCAAGCTATTGTCATTTAATAAATTTTTTCCCACCGGTTATTTACAATATCTTTATTTATTATGAGAAATTAAGTAATAGACTAAATAATAAGCAAGTATTTATGTTAATTACTTAGCTATGTTAATTACGCGCATGCGCGTGTAACCCGCGCAATATCCCAACACTGATCACGTGATGCGATATACATTGGCATACGTCATACGTACATACATTACTGCTTCAGAGATACGTTTCTGCGAACGGCCATTCTTAGAGCGCATGTGCAAAAAATCAGCCCATATCGCACATCACTGATCGTACAGTTCAACAAAAGAAAACTTTTTTCGTGTTCAGGAATATCTGTTGGGTGATTCTTATAGAGTTCGTCATTCTAAATCCAAATCCAAAAAGCAGAATTGCTCTATCATGCAACGTTTTCGAGAAACATTGGATTTTTGTAAAAATGCACGATTTCGATAAAAAACGAGGTGTAACGCGAAAAATAAACATGCAAGGAAGTTCAGGTTTGAGTCAAAAGATAGAGGGGACTCTCTTCTACGTATCCATATAGCCAATTCTATTTTTTTGTACTTTCTAATAGTTTTAACTGCTTGTTAAAGTTTGAAAAGACCTGACGCGGGTACTTTATACGCTCTATTTTTGTATTTATGTGAAAAACATTGTTGTATGTTTTGTATTCTACAGAGATTTCTCGTAAAGAAACTGTTAGAGTTAGTAGTTCAGGATATTCAGCCGGGATCAGGACCAGTCTTATTTAATTAAACACAGACTTGTAGTTGATATTGCACAGGTTTTATTTTAATAAGCACGTAAGTACTTACGTGTCGGTTGAGATACAGAGAAGAAGTAAGGTTAGTTCTAGAGAGTACAAAAAGAGAAAAGAATAGAAAGAGGGCGTGTGGACTATTTGAGTGTCCATGGTGAATTTAAAAATATAGAATTTATTTCTAATAGTAACCATTCACGAAAAGTATTTTGTTGGACTGTGTAGCTAGAGTCGCTAGATGAGGTGGGAGAGCACGAATTGTGGGGGGAAAGTTACTTATCTCTGTCAGTACCGGACTTGTGCTCCAGAGAGGAGAAACGCGTCACGTAGATCGTACATATTCGCATTCTTGAAGTGATTGAAATCAAATTGATTACCACACCGGTACCCTCCTAACTGTACGTATACATATTTTCTTTCCTTTTTTTTATAACAACCATTTATTACGGCGTTAATTCAATCACATTCCAATTCAGATTTGAATATAGTTAGTATTGTATTTATTGGCTATTTGTAACTCAACATTAATATAATAACATAACAATATTGATTCATTTTGTGTCAATATTTCTTACGGTGAAAAGTAATATAAAAATGTCACTGTGAGATGTTTCATCACTGCCGTGCATGTGTCACAGTGTCACGTGACTAATTCGGTACTACTGGACAGAGGGTAACTGTTTCCCCTCAATTCGAGTCAATTCCTCTGATCTGGCGATACTGCCCCGAAAGTATCAGGTTGCCTATGTCAATCGGTTTTGTTACGTAACGTGAAAAGAATTTTTGAAAAAATTCCAATTGGTCGGAATTGCAGAGAAAATACTAAAAGTTATGTTTTACAACTTTTTTATGTGAACTCATATTGAAAATGTAGAAAACACGTTTCGTAGATCTGTATCAATTAAACATATTCTGAAAATTTCATTAAAATCGGCCAACGTTGCAATTAGCTACAAACGTTTAAAGATGGTAGAAATTGCAATTTTTCACGATTTTCGGCCTCTGACTGCAATAAATCAAAGGATTCATATATCTTTCAATGCTTATGTCGTTTTTTCCCACATCAACCGATTTCGATGAAACTTTTATAGTGCTTATAATTGACACAGATCTACAAAACATATTTTTTAAATTTTCAAGATAGACCCACATAAAAAAGTTGTAGAATGCAACTTTTAGTATTTTTTCTACAATTTCGACCAATTGCAATTTTTGAAAAAATTTCTTTTCACATCATGTAGTAAATTAATTGCTTTATCTTTTCAAAAAAGTTCAAATCGTATGGTGCAATATTAAAACAGTTATCGTTTTTTAAGAGCGTTCGAATATTAATGGGAGTCACTGTATATAGATTAGATACGTTTCTAATTTACTAGAAATTTTACGTTGAAAAATGCGTAATTGGATGTTACTTTGTTTTGTATCAACGGTCTGCCCGTTCACAATCGGTTCCGTGAACACATGATTCATTTCTGCAGAATGCAGCTCTTCAGTATATTTGCTTTGAATAGTTATCACTGATATTGACGGTTCACTTGAACTTCCACTTGGTCTCATGTGGATACGGACAATTACATATGTAATTGTACAATACAAACTTCTATTAATATTTGACTGACCCTCGTATATTTGTATTAAATATATTTGAAATAACTCGTGTGTATTTATTATTTTGATGTTTCCAGAAACAGAAATTCAGGATAGACAACACGACAATGTCTTCCGGACGACCACACCGCAGCCGAACTGGCAGTAAGTTTAATATGAAAATAATAACAAGAACACTTTTAAAATAAACACAATATTTATTTGACAAATAGCTAATCAACTACACGTTGTAGCGCTACTTGTCTCGCTCGAAGTTTTATTCTCACTTTACACGACGCTGGTTTATTAAAAAATGCGCTCTCTATAGGGATGTTAGATCCCGATTCGATTTCCCGCTACACCTCGATTTTTTTGAAGCATCGATTCTTTGTCGAAGAATCAGTATGAATTTTATAGTTAGACCCTTAGACCATATATATACTAATAGACCTGGCATAGGTATAGTATGTGTATAGGAAAACCGAGAATTCAGTGTCCGAAAGATAATGATGGGACACTGTGACGTCACAAGATAAGTCTTAAGATAATTTCTTTCCATGTACTGCGTACATGGCGCACCCGCTGACCCCCCTCTCCCCATGTAAGCCAAGCGTATATGGGCACTGTCGATGAGCATAGCTTGTACATCTTTTGAAAATGTGACGTCACAGTGTTTTTGAGCTGATTTCATCTTTCGAACACGGAAAATTATCTACGCCGTGTCTATAGGTATATATGGTCTAAGGTTAGACCATATATATACTTATAGACCTGGCTTCAGATAACGAGCCTTGTTCCAAGATTACATTATCTACCAGATGACGGTTATGGGCAAAATGCTATAGTCGGTTGAGAAGTCGCAGTGCAGTGCAGCGATGCTAAAGTGTTAGAGGGGAAAGGGGAGTTGTCGCCGTATCTCATTCTGTATAAATATTTGTGGAAGCTGTAACTGTAATATATATTTTATTTTATTACTCATTCATTTTTACTTTACTCTTATTATTTTAAATAGTGCTAACTCATTTTGTCAATTATAATTTGGAAAAAGTTAAGAATATGAAATCTGTATTTATTTCCTCACAACTTTCTTTATTAAAAAAACAAAAAAATAGTAAGAACAATATACAGGGTGGTCCACGAAATTTGTTCACCCTAAATAACTTCCAAAGTATGCATTGTATGAAAAAACTTTTTCTAGAAAAGTTGTATAGTTTGAAAGCATACATTATACAATTCATATACTTTTTTTTTGTAAATGGAGGCGTTTTGGAGAATTGGAAATCAACTTCGTTTTTTTTTAATGGAATGCCGGGTCTATAAGTATATTGTATAAGGTTACATGCGGAACGAGGATACTCTTTTATGTAAGAATAAAATATGTACTTTTAATATTACGTACGTAATTAATAATCATTTTTTCAGATTTACGTGGAAGAATTCTTAACGCTAATACTTTGAAGTATCTACGTACAGGAGTAACTATAGGTTCTGTAATTCTCGATACTTGGGATATTATATCCGCTCTCCGGGAGGATTTAGACATAACCCCAGATAATGCTGACGATGTAATTGAAGAATTGGAAGATGAAATTGAAGAGCTGGAAAGGAAACTTCGAAAGAGAAGGAGTGAACAGAGGAGACAAAATATAAGACAGCGTATAGAAGTTGCGGAAGGTCTGATAAAAGATGCGAAACGAATGAAAAAGGGTGTGCCATCGAGGTTTATTAAAACCTCTTCAGCGATAGCTGGTAAATGGACTGCTGGTACGGCGTCAGGCGCCGCAGGGGCATGGGCTGGAGCAGCAACAGGCGCTGCATATGGCGCTTGTTTAGGTCCAGCTGGTGCAGCAACGGGCGCTGTTGTTGGTGCTACAGTTGGTGGATTTGGATTGGGAGTGGCCGGTGGAATGGTCGGAGGTTGGGCTGGAGAAAAAGCTAGTGACAAGATCATGGAAATGACAGTTGATAGCGACTGATAAAACTTCGACATATTGGGCTGCTTTGAAAGTTCTGAGCGAATTTTACGCAGAATTAAAAACGAAACTATTCTATGCATTAATAAATTTTCACAATAGTACTTCACTTGTTCAATGAACTTTCATAGCATGGCATTGTATAATGCCATTTTCGAAAAATTTCTTATTTTTGAGAATAAAAAAACTGATTCAATGCCATTTTACATATCTCTGCCACACATGTTATGGCATTTTGTGATATATTTAATATAAGTATTACATATATACAAGTATATGCAAATTATACATATAGGTATAATGTATGGATATGGTTGTGATCCGGAATAAGGTTATCTTTATTCAACCAATAAGGATTACAAATATTCGGAATGTAGAGATCTTTGCACATAAAGATTAGTGATAACGATGTAAAAAGGTTAAAAGTTAATTCGAATAATGTGAGTCAGTATAATAATAACTATATTGTAGGTTTTATTTCTAAAAAAACTATACAATTTTTTAAAAGATTTACACTTTCAGTATATTTTATAATTAAGGATTCTTCAGAATGGCAAAGTGATTTAAATCATAATGTTCGCTTAAATATAGTTAATAATTTAGCTGTAGTTTAATAATTTGGTAGAACAATGAGTCAAGCTCGTGCAAAAATTTAACGATGCATTGTCGTGACATATGAGAGGGAGAAACTATTTATAATGCAAATTTTATCAGATTGTAAAAAAAGCGTTATCGAGACATAAAAAAAACTACATATAATTGAAAATATCTGTAAATTTAATATAAGTATTTAAAGTCAATAAGCTCATATGTTCACGTTAAACATAAAATATTAATGTCAAACATTTCTTTGCTATATAATATAAAATATAAGAAAACAACTAAAAGAATTGGTACTTTCATACATACCTATTTCCATTCAAGCATCTATTTGTTAAAACTTTAATATGCCGATATGCCACGCTTCCTTTGGTCCAATTAACTTCATACTTTACAGAAATTATTTTCTTACCCAATGGAACATTTTAAGGGAGCAGTGTGAAAAAATCTCGCAAAATAATTTTCACTAGGAATAGTTGAGGTCAACTACTAATATGCATTGTAACAAAGTAGTTGACATAGTTAATTTTAGATAAATACAGGGCGAGTCCGCAGAAACAGAACACCTAAATATCTCCGTTACTTTTCGTTGTACAAAAAAACTTCATAGGACAAAGTTACACTGTTTGAAGGGCCACATGTAACGGTGTAAGGGAAATAATGTTCAAGGTCATTTTTTTATGAGATTTCAAGGTCATCGAGGTTTTTTTAAATGGAATGATATATCTTCGTTAACGTAATGTTGTAGCTGACAAAATAACGAATTCATCCATGTAACACAATATGACCTACAAATGACCTTGAACCCAGAAAAATGGAATAAATAAAATTCAACGTGTAAGATTCACCAAACTTCCAGACGATTTTTGGGTATATGTATAAAGGGGATGAACTTGCCCATAAGCAGGTCAACTTCGTCAATCGGCAGTCGGAGTGTGAACATCGGCTCTCTCATACCAGTATCTGTGAAATTCAGTCGTGATAGTGTTGAAGAACATACGCACGAATTCATCAAATTATCATCGCCTCCACTCACCATCACCAAGGCACAGCGAACGCAGCACCTAACGTGGAAGGCGAAATCACCCGAAAGCCGCTGGATCCCTGGATCCACCGCCGGCACCGGGCCCATGGACCCAGCAATCGTGGAGGTCAAGGGGGAATACAGATCCATATACCATCAGGCAGAGGTCGCTATCTTTATAAAACTCTATCTGTACCGTGATCATCGGCACAGGTATGGACACGGTTTGCCCAAAAATCCTCACCCAGAATCATTTCGAAATATTTTCCGACTGTATTGAGGACGACACCCCCATAGAATCACCGACAAACATAATCACAAACACAATACAATCACCTGTCACTCCCAAACAAAACACGGAGAAACCCTCTCCCATATACAAAATACATTTACGACAAAGTAAATTTTGTAAAATTCGCTGACAAGTTGCAACAGAACTTCGACAACAATAGCACTACAAACGTTACAATTGTCGTTCAAACGATCAAAGCAATTTATATCTTGCAACTAGTTGTACAAGAAATCGTATCGTCTGTAGGCCGTTTAATACGAATAATATCTTGCCATACCTTCGAACGTTATCTCGTACGTCTTGAAAAAAATGTAATTACGTTTTTTTTTTCTTTTTATTGTAAGCAGTGTTCAAAATTCGTTCATATATGTAAAGTCATAAATCCAATAAAGATCGTACAAAATTGTGTCACAAAAACTGCGAATATAAACATGTCTCGTACAAAAAAGAAAAACATGGTCCGTTTAACAAATTCGAGTAAATTAGAAATCCGAAATTATTTTATAAAGGACGGGCTACTATGTGTTCGGTTGCATGCTACATAAATTGCAAAGCATTCTTTCTATTACTTTTGATCGGCATAAAAAAATGTTTTTCAGTTATTCGGAGGACCTGTCGTTGTCGTCACGCTTCCCTGTTTTTTATAATTCCTAATTGCTGGTCTTAAATCGCGTGGTAACCATAGTTGCATTGTAACTGTAAAAATACTTGTAGTTGTTTAAATATCACTTTCCTTCCTCGTAAATTGGTTTTCTCTCGCTTATCGAATAATACATTTTCAATTCTCTCGAATCAGCAAGTATTTTCCGTAAATTGATAATAGACGGCGGATTAGATGTTCCAACTTTTCGAAGACTTCATTTCGCTTCGATTGATTAGTCGCTCTGAGCCTTCGTTATATTTTGCTTTTGATTGCTGCCGAATTGCGAAGCTTTCCGCTCTTAACATTATTTCTCCATAATTTATCCAGTCTTTAATTAATTTTGTTGATTTTCGTTGTTTGAATTATTATTTCGTGGCATTGGTGGTGGTGCTGGTATAATTTCATCGGCTAATAAATTCTCACGATTCTGTTGCGCCTGATCCTGCTGATGTTGCTGCTGAGTGCGGGGTACTTCTAACGCCAGCAATTTCTGTCGTTTCTCTTCCATTAGACGCTCACGATGCTTGTGAATGTAATCATTTACATTTGGCAGTCCCACAATTACGCAGGCTGAAACTGCCGAACGATATATGTTCATGTCGGTTGCTTCGTACCTGCAGAAAATACAGGGTGATTTTTATAAGGTGACCGATTGAGTTTTCTTCGAAATGGATAGACATACGAAAAAATTTATTGAACGAAAAATGTTCTGTGCCGAGGGGAACATCTTTTGATGTATACGTCGGCGTTCTAGGTGGAGGGGCCCGGGTAATCTAAAGGTCAATTTAATTTGTTTTTAAATGGAACCCTAGATTTTTCCCTCTATAGTCTGATAGTGTCTTGTGTGACAAATTCGTTAAACACGGCACAAGGTCATCCAAGGTCATGCTAGTTCAGACGGGTAAAAAAAACTTCAACTACAATGCTTAAGAAAAATAACGTGTTTGTTAATACGTTATTACATCAAATGCTCAAAATTATTGCTCCCCTCTTGTGTGCAGAGATCAATACTGTTCGAGAAACTGTCTACAGATCTCGTAATAATTCGCAACTGAGCGGCCGGTATGGTGTGGCATGTTCGGATAACGCTTATTTACTGTCCTTGAAGTTTCTACAGCATTTCTTCCATATTCGTGGAAACGGAGACGCGTATTCAGTTAGAGTTATTACGAGAGCTGTAAAAAGTTTCTCGAACAGGATTAATCTTTGCAGACAAGCGGGGGAAAATAATTTTGAGCATTTCATGTAATAACGCATCAAAGTCCGTGTGACCTAGCATGACCTTGGATGACCTCGTGAAATAGTTAATGAACTTGTCACACAGGACACTATCAGACTACAGGGCAAAAAATATAGCGATCCATATAAAAAATTAAATTGACCTTGAAATCTCCTAGCCCCCTCCATCTAGAACGCCGACGTATACATCAGAAGATGTCCCCCTCGGGACAGAACATTTTTCGTTTAATCGATTTTTTCGTATGTCTATCCATTTCGAAGAAAACTCAATCGGTCACCTTATAAAAATCACACTGTATACATATAATTGAACGATGAACTGGTTACTGCAACTAATCAACACAAATCTAATCTAACATAAATTTTGATTGGCGATATCCACTGGGTGTTCCTTATAGAGCTTTCTGTCCGAGAAAACTAGAACGAGAAATTTGAAAATTCTATCAGAGAGGAATTGGGAGTGGTCACTCCCGAGATCTTTTCTGCCACCACTTTTGTCATACCCAGGTTTAGCATGGAACAGAACCTACACCCACTTTTAACATGCTAAATATGCAGAGTAATACAATGCAGAGTAATAAATGAAAATCAAAATGAAATTTTACCATTCGTTCGTCTTTTCATCGTAACATTCGACGTGATAAATGGTGGTAACACTATTGTATCCCCCTATCGAGAAAATCATATCGTCGATCACTTCGATTCCAAAATTACTGCGCGCATGATACATATCCGGAATCGGGCTCCAGGTGTTCGTAGTGGGATTATATTTCTCTCCACTGGACATTCTAGATATTCCGTTGAAACCTCCTGCGGAAGGTACCCATTAAAATATATATATTTAGTTTGTAAATATTGATCACTTGGTTATTCGTTTATACATAAATTAAAATTTTTACCGATTGCGTATACGCAGTTGTGATAAGCAATACATGAAACTCCGCTCCTGCGCGATCTCATTGTAGCTATGAGGGTCCATTGATTGCATTCCGGATCGTACATTTCGGCAGAATTTAGACATTCGTTACCGTTAAAGCCACCGGTAATGTAAATTTTATCTACACGGCAAAACAAGAATGAAGAAGGGGAAGAAGTTCCTCGGCTCTGATTTAGAGTATCAAGAATTTACGAAATCTTTTATTTCTAATTGAAACATATGCGCAAATATAAATCAGTTAAATATTTTTTAAAAACTGATGCTTCAATCTGATTACAGTTCACAAAAACGTAAGTGGACAAGGAAACGTACCGTTTAATGTAGTTGCACTCGCGTCTGATCTATGGCACTTCATGGGTGCTATTAAAGACCATTGATTAGTCTTATAATTGTATCTTTCTGCGGTATTTTGACGATAATATCCGTCATATCCTCCCATCGCATAAATGAGATCATTGTGAACAGCAACACCGACGTAACATCTAAAATTAGGGTAGCCTCCCCATTAGTATTATAGCTAACTTGTTATAAGCTCTGGTATGTACATTAGGGTGGACCTTATTTTTCGGCCATGAAATTTTGGGAACTCCCCCTCCCTCCCAATATTGTTCCATTTCATGAAAAAATGATATATCCAAAGTTTTAGATCAATCGGACGTCGGGAAGACGTGCCGCATCGAGCACGAAGTTTGGAAATAGAAGTAACTGCGCGCTAAATGTGAAGAGTATACTGAAAATTCAAGTTAAATATTTTATACCTCCAAAAATATCATAATTCCTTACATGCATTCAAGTACAACTGTACGAATTAAGATTATTTCACACTAATTAGCCTGTCTAATTTCTGTCCGCCACCTACCCGCTAACAAGTCCTATTTCGCGAAGCGTAACACCGCACCGGTTAGAACGACGCGTTTCAATTGGAGTAATTCGCCCATCCCAAATTAGGTGGATGACCTAGGCTATATATTCTTTAAAAATATACTTATTTAGAGGACAATTGACCTTTTTTTTTGAATTATCAGTAAATTGTATTTATAAACATGGATCCAAGCTCCAATTGCTGCAGAGGCTTCAAGACAAGACCATGAGTTTTTAAAAAGTCTCTACGCGTATAGTGCCATCAATGACCAAGTAATTCGCGTAGCACTATGAAAATTTTGTAATCATTTCTGTTATTTAACACCCGAATCTGTAGAGCTAGCCTCTTCTCACCCCAATATTCTGCATCATATAAAAAAAGCAAGCTTGTTGTAAAGTTGTAGCTTTAGATACTGTTAATGATGATGATATAAAAAGATTAGTAGTTAATTCGAATAAGGTAAATGAGTACGTTGGTAGCAACATCGCAGACTTTATTTCTAAAAAAATTTTAAATCTTCCTAAAAGATTTTCAATTACCCTAGATTTTATAAATAAGGAGCCCTCAGAATGGCAAAGTGATCCCAGTTATAACTAGACATCACGGTTTTGGACGTGTATTTAGGATACACGTATTCACGTGTTCACGTGTACTAATATTGTATATCCGTATTTTAATCCGTGTGCTTCTTTATACACGGATACACGGAAACAGAAGTAAACGAGTACACGTGTATCGAAATACACACATAATACATGGGTACTCGGGTACACGCGTATCGGAATACACGTATAATACACGGGTATCCGTTTTTTTGAATACACGTGTATTATCCGTGTATTGAAGTTCGAGGGTACACGTGTGTTACAGCAAAAAGGAACCGTCTTTTCCCGGAAAATGTAAACACATCGGTTTTTCTTCATCAAAATAAGCAGTTAATTGATTAAGGTTTATTAACAAAAATTATACTGTTTGTTCATTTTCGCAACCTATCATGTTAACTCTTGTATATCTCAATGTACGATCCGTGTATCCATGTACTTGAATACCCTGGCACACGTGTATCAAAATACACGGGCACACGTGTATCAAACTACACGGATAATACGGATGCATTTTCAATACACATGAAATGGATATCTCTAGTTATAACGTAGGCTTAAATTGTATAGTACATAATTTATGCAAGAATTTAACGATGTACTATCGCGAAATAAAGAAGAAAAACAATTTATAACGCAAACTGTATCAGACTACAGAAAGCGTTATCCAGACGCAAAAAAGACTACATTAATGAAAAATTTGTAAAATGTCTAGAAGTGTTGCCTTCTACAATATATTAAAAAGTATTTAAACTCAATAGCTCTATTTTCTTTTCTTCGCTTTTATATTTATATGGTGTAATATTCACCGGATCCAGTTAAAAATATTATATTCTGATTAAATATATCATATTTATGTCGAACGTTAATTGCTCTACTTTTTAAATTAGTATAAGAATATGTACAACTAAAAGAATTGGTACTTTCAATAAAATACGTAAAATTTAACATATATATTTACAAAAATATTTACAAAAATATTTACAAAAATATGATAATTAGTTAATTGTTATATCGAAAATATTACATTTTGGTATTATTATAATCAATATTTTAACACAAAAAGAACGTTTAGTCATAATCAAAAGTCTTTCCTTCAAATATTCCCATTCCTACAAAATTTCATGTTTTTCGCAACTTCAACGTCAATGCGGCACGCCTACCCCTTATCCGATCAACTTCATCTTTTTCAACAATTTTTTTCTTGCCCAATGGCACAATTTTAGGGGGTGGGGGCGTGAAAAAAATCTCGCAAAAAAAATTTCATCAGGTATAGCTAAGGTCCACCCTAATGTACATACTACCCTTGAAAAGTATCCGGACGCTTATACATATTTACAGACATATGAAGGTAATTTGAAAAATTCCATTTTCAAACGACTTTATCTCTTGTTTTAGTGTTTTTCCTCTGATCGCAGAAAAATGGCTGTGGAGACTGTTAAAGAATAAAGACAGAAATTCAGGCGGAAGTATTGAAAAAATTTGTCGTTTATACGATAACAAATTCTAAGTGTCCGAATACTTATAAACGGCAGTGTACACATATT
Organism: Lasioglossum lativentre; assembly: GCA_916610255.1. Lineage (NCBI taxonomy): Eukaryota > Metazoa > Arthropoda > Insecta > Hymenoptera > Halictidae > Lasioglossum > Lasioglossum lativentre. The sequence goes on along the minus strand of OU744355.1, from coordinate 28,703,419 downwards.
AAACCTTCTGGCGTTCATCGGGGCGACTTCTCTCCAGACTTTAGTGACAGCGTTGAAACAACGACAACTATTAAAATAATTGGTCCCGTCGAAGCCGCCGACCACATAGATATTAAAACCAACTGCTGCTGTGCCATGGTACGATCGTGGACCGCTTGGATCTACCTCTTCCACCTTTCGAAACATTCATGGAAACAATAAATTATGGATTTCTTGCTACTAATAAGTAGAAATAATCGAAACATGCACCTTAACCCATCGATCGGCCCTGGTGTCATATGTCTCTATGAAATTTGTAGCAGTCCTGCCGCTCCATCCACCTATGGCAAATAATATCTCGTGAGGCACCCGTGGCCTCGCGATTTGCGGTGTAGGCACTTCCCTATCTTTCTGCGTGATGATCTCGAGCTCGTACATAAATCTTAATGTCCCGATGATGATGGGCCGACAAGCGACATTTCCGGTAACGTAAGGATGATCCTTCACGTTTTCATGAAAGAATTGGGTATCCAATAAACCAAGGCGAATATTCTTCATCAGATCTGCTATGTAACCCTTTCGAGATTGTGGATCATGATCGATCCACTTCAACACCAGCTCCCATACAGTGTCCTCATTTTTCACATTCAACTCGTCAGCGCCTATCAATGTTGTTAATTCTTCGATTGGTAAATTGAGGATTTCCTCACTTCGCTGAGCTACCTGAATTCAACAATACTGTCATTCTATTTTTGTTTGCTTCATCTCGTCCATTGATAACTTAAATACCGGACTAGATGTCACGAAACACGAAAAGAAACAGAAAAGCGCCAATGACCTGTACAAAGTGTCTCATGACGTAACGGTACGCGCTGTTCTCCAATCCTTTACAGAAATGTTCCCGAGCGAATCTCATGACGGAGATACAATTCTCCGGCGCTAGATTCTGTTTGAGGAACTCGCTGCAGAGATCGAGAACGCCCAAAATGTTCAAATAATCCGCAGTGACCAATAACTGACACACGTTCTCCTTATTCACGTTGATTGATCGTAGATACGCATATTCCAAAAGAAGATTCATCATATTACTGGTTACACCAGGCAGGAGAACATCAGTCTTTTCACGAAAATGTAACGTAGTTGTGAATAAAGTCCTATAAACATGAAGTCTTTTAGTGGTGAGATTTCGAAAATGTTAGATATCATCATTGAAAAAAGATATATTGAATAGCTTCGAATCGGTAAATGTTTCTTGTTAAGCCGTTGTAAAATTATTAAACGAGCTACGAACTCAATATTATGCAACGTGTGAAAACCTGAAGTATGGGCTACATGCTGACAAAATCGCTCTGTGTATAGGGAAAACGCCTCCATCTTCTAGTCTTAGAACGGCGTCGCAAAGAAGATTATTCTGTCGAAAGTCATAGAGCGATTGCATCGCTTGCGTACTCATACATCGGCCACCGCTCTCGGCTATCAAACGCTGTGTGTTCGTTTCGCATATGTCGATTTCTGTGCTATTATTGTTTGAGTCTACGTCCATATCAGATTTGCTGTAATCTAGCCGCAAATCTCTTCAAGGTGACGCGACGACGAATGTGCGAATCCTCCAGTTAGATGCAGATAGCAAAATTTCCTAATTCTATAAATATAAATAGGATACCAGATACATAGTACAGTGATAATGTTATGATCCGATGTTCGACAATTAAAGATTCATTAAAATAGTAGGTTTGAAAGTATTTAGGAAATTTCTACAAAAGCCAAATTCAGACAAACTCTGAGAAAATGAAAGTACTCAAGGAACGTTAAAATTATCATTGACGAAAATAATCATAAGCATCATTTGATTATGATAACGTGTGTAATTGGTTATGGAACCCGCAAAAGAAAGAATACATACTTGAAGGCACATGAATTTTCAAGTAATCCAGGAGGTTAGAATTTCTTATAGGTTGTCAATGATTCCAATCGTTTTTACGCGGTGATTTTTAAGATTTGTATCTTCAGATTCAGTTATTCCGATCTGGCTAATAAGTGAGGTAGTTTTCGCTGCCAAAGTAAAACGTTTCACAAATAAGAATAGTTATACCCGTTGAAATTTAAAATGTGTCAAAATTCTGACACGTGGACGGACGGACTTGAAGACCAGTTTGTACAACAGAGATTTAAAAAAAAAAGGACGGAGAGTGGAACAAAGGTGGTTGATGACAGAAAGATACAAACTATTTTGTGTGATTTTAAAAAAGAGTAAATGTCGCTTCTGGCTGTGACATAGGTCTTACATGTCCGCCGTTCAGTCTAGGACTGTCTTCTGACAAAAGAGGGCCTTTTGTGCAAGGTTCACGACAGTATAAAATAAAGATTAATAAAATCACAATTACCGGCTCTATTAAGGTACATTTTATTTCATTGACCCATACCTCCATTAACAAATAATTAATGGTGGAAACATTAGAAAAATTATACAAATAAATTACATCCGAGAAAACTATTTTCTAAACGTATACCAACGTATTAAAATTATTGTAACTTATACATTATAGTTTTTTATTTTTTAAACTTCTGGATAAGTTATTAATATTTGCTAGAAATTTTACATGGGTTATAATGTAAACTGATGCAAACTAATGGGGGCTAATGAAATCATCTCCTTTCTACCTGCCCTATCCGAAGCCTTCGAAAATGCCTCGGATCGAGCAGTTAATTCCCAAGCCTGACATATACATACATATATGCTCTAAGAAGGCTGTGGTTCCTTTGGTCGCATCAAGCGGACCAGAACTCAATTTACTCCTCGTTAGCATGGACTACAACGCAGTTTACTGCGTTAGTGTACGCTAATATTCACTAAAACTGGATCATAAGTTCCGACAAAATTGTCTCGATTTTTAGAAGATTCTTCGAGTTGATTTTAAAATATGTTCTTATAGAAATTTTCAAATGAATAGGGACTTAAATTAAAGGTACAGGATGGTACTTTGTCATAAGGGGAAAGTGACAGAACGATAGTAGCTCGAAGTAATCTTATTCGCGTTAATACATATATCAAACAAACTAGCTTAAAATAATATATTTTGTTCTGAGGGAATTTGATATTGCAAAATTCCTATGGAAGGGAATATGGTTGAAATAGTCATTGTTATTGATTTTCAAGATCTTTATTGAAAATCTTTCAATACACAACTTTTTATATTTAGCAAATCTTAAATTCTACAATACAATGTTATCGGACATTCTAAACGTGCAGCTATTAGCTCGATATTATCCACTATTTGTAAGATACTAGAAGTTCTTACAAATAGAGGATAATACCGATCGCCCAGGTCTCACCACGAGGAGGTTGCTGCACAAGAGACCCGGAAAGGGAGTCAGAACGAATTCAATATTCCTTCTGGCTCCCTTTCCTAACAACTACGAACTTATACTAACGCAGTATGTCGAGTAATTATTGCGGAGCAAAAGCTGTGAATCGGAGAAGAAGTCTCCGATCCACGGGAGACCAAAGGCGAATCAGAGCAGAAGGCTCTGATTCTTTCAAAGAGAGAAACAAGTGCGAAGCAGAGCAGAGGGCTCTAGTTCGAGGGTGACGCGACGCGTTCAATGCTTGCAGCCCAACTCCAGCCAGCAACGATACCCGACGTGTCCCCACCAAGAGCGATGGCCAAGAGACGTGTTCAAACGATATCCCATTTACTCCTAAAACCACCTGCCACCAGACAACGAAACGTTGAGGTGGCTCGGGTGGTATTACAAAAGAGAGGATTTTTCACTTAACAGTGTAACACGATGAACAACAGCCTCTCAACCACCCACTCTCAATGTATCCACGCCGTATACCGGTACTAACTGGTCTGGTACATACAAGCAAGGTCCGACACAGCAGAAGGCTGTGTCGGAGTGAAAAAAACAAGCCGAGCAAAGTGAAGTTACTGGCAATAATTACTCGACATATTTACAACGACGATATAAAATCTTAATAATTAACGCACGCACGCAAATCGAGCAATTATTGTCGGCAAATAAACTAAGTCGCGCAAGAGGGAAGAATCGAAGCAGAAGGCTTTGATTCGCAAAGAAGAAACATGAACCAGAACAGAAGGCTCTGGTTCGGGGGTGACGCTAAGACAATAATTGCTCAGCAAATATAATTAACTTAAAAATACGCTGCAGTCTTCGTTGGTGTGTCCTCTTCATTCGATGTATTCTCTTCGTTAGATGTATGTTCTTCGATCGATGTATCCTGTTCGTTCGATGTATGTTCGTCGACGTTAGAAATAAAAATGACGATGATTAAGATGCGACGGGATGAAACTATGAACCCCGTACACGAGTACGGCCTACATACCTCGCACACGAGTGCAAATCTAACCAGCTCTCAAGAGCCAAATTAACTCCGCATACCAAAAGGAACTTGTAAAAGTTCAGAACCAAATTTCAAGTAGAAATCGAGTAACAAAAATGACGATAATGAAGATTCGATGGGAAGCAACTATAAACCCCGTACACGAGTACGGCCTACATACCTCGCACACGAGTACGGCCTACATACCTCGCACACGAGTGCGAATCTAACCAGCTCACGAGAGCCAACCTAACGCCAGCTCACGAGAGCCAAAGTAACCCCGCACACGAGTGCGGCCTATAAGCGCTTCGGGTTGCCCCGGGGACGCGACACCCCGTACTCACTCACGGTTTCACTATCCGCGAGTGAGCCCCTGAGGGATATCCATTCGAAGGAATACCAATTTTAAATCAGAAATATACATTTTTAGAAGATTGAAAGTTCCGGTGGAAATTTCAATTAGGTTAAGAGAAATAATAATGGACGGTGTTCGTTGAATTGACAGTTGACGGAGAAAATTGTTGAAGGTGGGCCAAGGGTAATCAACACAAGCATTGTAGAACCCTTGGCCCACCCTGTGCTGTAAAGCACATAACACTCACAAATAAAAATAAAGTTGTTGAGACTTACCATTGTTGAAAGTGGTGCAGGTGGAGTAGACTAGTTAGCAATGCGAATAAACACTTGGCAGCCTCTGGTTAGTCACTGGTCAGCCAGGTGGTCAGTCACTGGTAAATCACTGGTCAGGCAGGTGGTCAGTCACTCTCAAATCACTCGTAAATCACTCGTATATCCATCGTAAATCACTCGTAAATCACTCGTAAATCACATGTAATTCACATGTAATTCACATGTAATTCACTTGTAATTCACTTGTAATTCACTTGTAATTCACTTGTAATTCACTTGTAATTCACTTGTAATTCACTTGTAATTCACTTGTAATTCACTTGTAATTCACTTGTAATTCACTTGTAATTCACTTGGAATTCACTTGGAATTCACTTGGAATTCACTTGTAATTCACTTGTAATTCACTTGGAAATCAAACACTGGTAAATCTCTGAACAGTCACTGGTCACTCCCAGGGCGGTCTCTGGTCAGGCTCTGGTCCTCCCAGGTCCTCTCCCGGTCCCGGCGCCCGAGCGCTCCTGCCGGAATCCCTGGCCCGTCTGACTGACTGAGCGCGCTCGCCGAGTTCAGGCGCGCGCACCTTTGTAGCGATGCGCAACTCCCCCCGCTCCATCTAATATCGATCGATTTCGATCGTCATGATAGTAATTATTGATAAATTTATTATTTCTGTCTGTTTAATGTTTATAACAATTCCTTTTGCCAACGATGTCGACAAGCACTCCCTTGACCACCTTGCCAACTAATTTTTTAGTAAAAGTACTAAAAATTGTTCCAAAAATCGATCTGGGGGAACAGAAGTATGTTGAAAAACAGAGTAAGATCAAGAGTTAGATTAAGACTTTACTGTAAAAAATTACGTGGAAAAAATGTGAAGGGAGTGCTTGTCGACATCGTTGGTAAAAGGAATTATTGTAAATATTAACCAGTTCGAAATGATAAATTTATCAGTGTATTGTGTTCAATATATTACTGCGTGCGAATATTCATGGTTTAAAAGTTATTCTGGACCTCGAGTTCTATTACCTACTTTTACTAAAAAATTAGATGGCAAGGTGGTCAAGGGAGTGCTTGTCGACATCGTTGGCAAAAGGAATTGTTATAAACATTAAACAGACAGAAATAATAAATTTATCAATAATTACTATCATGACGATCGAAATCGATCGATATTAGATGGAGCGGAGGGAGTTGCGCATCGTTACAAAGGTGCGCGCGCCTGAACTCGGCGAGCGCGCTCAGTCAGTCAGACGGGCCAGGGATTCCGGCAGGAGCGCTCGGGCGCCGGGACCGGGAGAGGACCTGGGGACGACCAGAGCCTGACCAGAGACCGCCCTGGGAGTGACCAGAGACTGTTCAGAGATTTACCAGTGCTTGATTTCCAAGTGAATTCCAAGTGAATTCCAAGTGAATTACAAGTGAATTACAAGTGAATTCCAAGTGAATTCCAAGTGAATTCCAAGTGAATTCCAAGTGAATTCCAAGTGAATTACAAGTGAATTACAAGTGAATTACAAGTGAATTACAAGTGAATTACAAGTGAATTACAAGTGAATTACAAGTGAATTACAAGTGAATTACAAGTGAATTACATGTGAATTACATGTGAATTACATGTGATTTACGAGTGATTTACGAGTGATTTACGATGGATATACGAGTGATTTACGAGTGATTTACGAGTGATTTGAGAGTGACTGACCACCTGCCTGACCAGTGATTTACCAGTGACTGACCACCTGGCTGACCAGTGACTAACCAGAGGCTGCCAAGTGTTTATTCGCATTGCTAACTAGTCTACTCCACCTGCACCACTTTCAACAATGGTAAGTCTCAACAACTTTATTTTTATTTGTGAGTGTTATGTGCTTTACAGCACAGGGTGGGCCAAGGGTTCTACAATGCTTGTGTTGATTACCCTTGGCCCACCTTCAACAATTTTCTCCGTCAACTGTCAATTCAACGAACACCGTCGATTATTATTTCTCATAACCTAATTGAAATTTCCACCGGAACTTTCAATCTTCTAAAAATGTATATTTCTGATTTAAAATTGGTATTCCTTCGAATGGATATCCCTCAGGGGCTCACTCGCGGATAGTGAAACCGTGAGTGAGTACGGGGTGTCGCGTCCCCGGGGCAACCCGAAGCGCTTATAGGCCGCACTCGTGTGCGGGGTTACTTTGGCTCTCGTGAGCTGGCGTTAGGTTGGCTCTCGTGAGCTGGTTAGATTCGCACTCGTGTGCGAGGTATGTAGGCCGTACTCGTGTGCGAGGTATGTAGGCCGTACTCGTGTGCGAGGTATGTAGGCCGTACTCGTGTACGGGGTTTATAGTTGCTTCCCATCGAATCTTCATTATCGTCATTTTTGTTACTCAATTTCTACTTGAAATTTGGTTCTGAACTTTTACAAGTTCCTCTTGGTATGTCGGGTTAATTTGGCTCTTGAGAGCTGGTTAGATTTGCACTCGTGTGCGAGGTATGTAGGCCGTACGTACTCGTGTACGGGGTTCATAGTTTCATCCCGTCGCAACTTAATCATCGTCATTTTTATTTCTAACGTCGACGAACATACATCGAACGAACAGAATACATCGATCGAAGAACATACATCGAACGAAGAGGATACATCGATCGAAGAACATACATCGAACGAAGAGGATACATCGAATGAAGAGGAGACACCAACGAAGACTGCGGCGTATTTTTAAGTTACTTATATTTGCCGAGCAATTATTGTCTTAGCGTCACCCCCGAACCAGAGCCTTCTGCTCTGGTGCATGTTTCTTCTTTGCGAATCAAAGCCTTCTGCTTTGATTCTTCCCTCTTGTGCGACTTAGTTTATTTGCCGACAATAATTGCTCGATTTGCGTGCGTGCGTTAATTATTAAGATTTTATATCGTCGTTGTAAATATGACGAGTAATTATTGCCGTAACTTCACTTTGCTCGGCTCGTTTTTTGACTCCGACACAGCCCTCTGCTGTGTCGGACCTTGCTTGTATGTACCAGACCGGTTGGTACCGGTATTCGGCGTGGATACATTGAGAGTGGGTGGTTGAGAGGCAGTGTTCATCGTGTTACACTGTTAAGTGAAAAATCCTCTCTTTTGTAATACCACCCGAGCCACCTCAACGTTTCGTTGTCTGGTGGCAGGTGGTTTTAGGAGTAAATGGGATATCGTTTGAACACGTCTCTTGGCCATCGCTCTTGGTGAGGACACGTCGGGTATCGGTGCTGGCTGGAGCTGGGCTGCAAGCATTGTACGCGTCGCGTCACCCTCGAACCAGAGCCCTCTGCTCTGGTTCGTTCTTGTTTCTCTCTTTGAAAGAATCAGAGCCTTCTGCCTGATTCACCTTTTATCCTCCGTGGATCGGAGACTTCTTCTCCGATTCACACCTTTTGCTCCGCAATAATTACTCGACATACTGCGTTAGTATAAGTTCGCCGTTGTTAGGAAAGGGAGCCAGAAGGAATATTAAATTCGTTCTGACTCCCTTTCCGGGTCTCTTGTGCAGCAACCTCCTCGTGGTGAGACCTGGGCAATCGGTATTATCCTCTATTTGCAAGAACTTCTAGTATCTTGCAAATAGTGGATAATATCGAGCTAATAGCTGCACATTTAGAATTTCCGATAACATTGTATTGCAGAATTTAAGATTTGCTAAATATAAAAATTTGTGTATTGGAAGATTGTCAATAAAGATCTTGAAAATCAATTTCAATGACTATTTCAAATATATTTCCATTTTGCAGTATCACCTTCCCTCAAAACAAAATATATTATTCAAACTGTTTCATTTGAATAAGATTACTTCGAACTACTATATTGTTCTGTCACTTTTCACAAGTGCTCCTATACAAAGTACCACCGGTCTAGTTTTATTGAATATTTGCGGGACTAAATCCATGTACCTACGCTACTGATGCAGTCTTGCGTAGTTTTTTGAGCAAACGTTCTATTTAGGTAGAGAGCGCGGAATCACCGACGAGTATCTCGTCGGTGGTGGAACTTTTAGCTATGTGGTATATCAGATCACTGTAAGTTCCACGTTATCCCCGCGCCCGGTCGCGCCCGGTCACCGACGAGCCTTATGGGACATCGCGTCGTCAAACAAATTTTGCCGTTCTCTTACGCCCTCTAGGATATATTGTCGTCGAAGTAAGAAACAGAAAGCCACCGACGGCATCTCGTCGGTGTAGAAGACCACTGAGGAGGAAAATGAGGAGGATAAAAATATTTCATAAACGAGCATTATTTCCTTCACTTGTTTTTATACATAATTGTTCCAAAAATCGATCTGGGGGAACAGAAGTATGTTGAAAAACAGAGTAAGATCAAGAGTTAGATCAAAACTTTACTGTAAAAAATTACGTGGAAAAAATGTGAAGGGAGTGCTTGTCGACATCGTTGGTAAAAGGAATTATTGTAAATATTAACCAGTTCGAAATGATAAATTTCTATCAGTGTATTGTGTTCAATAAATTAATGCGTGCGAATATTCATGGTTTAAAAGTTATTCTGTACCTCGAGTTCTATTACCTACTTTTACTAAAAAATTAGATGGCAAGGTGGTCAAGAGGGTGCTTGTCGACATCGTTGGCAAAAGGAATTGTTATAAACATTAAACACCCAGAAATAATAAATTTATCAGTGTATTGTGTTCAATAAATTAATGCGTGCGAATATTCATGGATTAAAAGTTATTCTGTACATCGAATTCTATTACCTACTTTTACTAAAAAATTAGATGGCAAGGTGGTCAAGGGAGTGCTTGTCGACATCGTTGACAAAAGGAATTGTTATAAACATTAAACAGACAGAAATAATAAATTTATCAATAATTACTATCACGACGATCGAAATCGATCGATATTAGATGGAGCGGGGGGAGTTGCGCATCGCTACAAAGGTGCGCGCGCCTGAACTCGGCGAGCGCGCTCAGTCAGTCAGACGGGCCAGGGATTCCGGCAGGAGCGCTCGGGCGCCGGGACCAGGAGAGGACCTGGGGAGGACCAGAGCCTGACCTGGGAGTAACCAGTGACTGATCAGAGATTTACCAGTGCTTGATTTCCAAGTGAATTCCAAGTGATTTACAAGTGAATTACAAGTGAATTCTAAGAGAATTCCAAGTGAATTCCAAGTGAATTACAAGTGAATTACAAGTGAATTACAAGTGAATTACAAGTGAATTACAAGTGAATTCCAAGTGAATTCCAAGTGAATTACAAGTGAATTACAAGTGAATTCCAAGTGAATTACAAGTGAATTCCAAGTGAATTCCAAGTGAATTACAAGTGAATTCCAAGTGAATTCCAAGTGAATTCCAAGTGAATTCCAAGTGAATTCCAAGTGAATTACAAGTGAATTCCAAGTGAATTCCAAGTGAATTCCAAGTGAATTCCAAGTGAATTACAAGTGAATTACAAGTGAATTACATGTGAATTACATGTGAATTACATGTGAATTACATGTGAATTACATGTGAATTACGAGTGTTTTACGAGTGTTTTACGAGTGATTTACGATGGATATACGAGTGATTTACGAGTGATTTGCGAGTGATTTGCGAGTGACTGACCACCTGGCTGACCCGTGATTTACCAGTGACTGACCTCCTGGCTGACCAGTGACTAACCAGAGGCTGCCAAGTGTTTATTCGCCTTACTGACTAGTCTACTCCACCTGCACCACTTTCAACAATGGTAAGTCTCAACAATTTTATTTTTATTTGTGAGTGTTATGTGCTTTACAGCACAGGGTGGGCCAAGGCTTCTAACATGCTTCTGTTGATTACCCTTGGCCCACCTTCACAATTTTCTCTGTCAACTGTCAATTCAACGAACACCGTCGAGTATTATTTCTATTAACCTAATTGAAATTTCCACCGGAACTTTCAATCTTCTAAAAATGTATATTTCTGATTTAAAATTGGTATTCCTTCGAATGGATATCCCTCAGGGGCTCACTCGCGGATAGTGAAACCGTGAGTGAGTACGGGGTGTTGCGTCCCCGGGGTCCCGAAGCGCCTATAGGCCGCACTCGTGTGCGGGGTTAGTTTGGCTCTCATGAGCTGGCTTTAGGTTGGCTCTCGTGAGCTGGTTAGATTCGCACTCGTGTGCGAGGTATGTAGGCCGTACTCGTGTACGGGGTTTATAGTTGCTTCTTATCGAATCTTCATTATCGCCATTTTTGTTACTCGATTTCTACTTGAAATTTGGTTCTGAACTTTTACAAGTTCCTCTTGGTATGCGGGGTTAATTTGGCTCTTGAGAGCTGGTTAGATTTGCACTCGTGTGCGAGGTATGTAGGCCGTACTCGTGTACGGGGTTCATAGTTTCATCCCGTCGCATCTTAATCATCGTCATTTTTATTTCTAACGTCGACGAACATACATCGAACGGAGAGGATACATCGATCGAAGAACATACATCGAACGAAGAGGATACATCGATCGAAGAACATACATCGAACGAAGAGGACACATCGAACGAAGAGGACACATCGAACGAAGAGGACACACCAACGAAGACTGCGGCGTATTTTTAAGTTAATTATATTTGCTGAGCAATTATTGTCTTAGCGTCACCCCCGAACCAGAGCCTTCTGCTCTGGTGCATGTTTCTTCTTTGCGAATCAAAGCCTTTTGCTTTGATTCTTCCCTCTTGTTCGACTTAGTTTATTTGCCGACTATAATTGCTCGATTTGCGTGCGTGCGTTAATTATTAAGATTGTATATCGTCGTTGTAAATATGTCGAGTAATTATTGCCGTAACTTCACTTTGCTCGGCTCGTTTGTTTGACTCCGACACAGCCTTCCGCTGTGTCGGACCTTGCTTGTATGTACCAGACCAGTTAGTACCGGTATTCGGCGTAGATGCATTGAGAGTGGGTGGTTGAAAGGCTGTGTTCATCGTGTTACACTGTTAAGTGAAAAATCCTCTCTTTTGTAATACCACCCGAGCCACCTCAACGTTTCGTTGTCTGGTGGCAGGTGGTTTTAGGAGTAAATGGGATATCGTTTGAACACGTCTCTTGGCCATCGCTCTTGATGAGGACACGTCGGGTATCGATGTGTGGCTGGATTTGGGCTGCAAGCATTGTACGCGTCGCGTGATCCTCGAACCAGAGCCCTCTGCTCTGGTTCGCTCTTGTTTCTCTCTTTGAAAGAATCAGAGCCTTCTGCCTGATTCCCCTTTTTGTCCCCCGTGGATCGGAGACTTCTTCTCCGATTCACACCTTTTGCTCCGCAATAATTACTCGACATACTGCGTTAATATAAGTTCCTCGTTGTTAGGAAAGGGAGCCAGAAGGAATATTGTATTCGTTCTGACTCCCTTTCCGGGTCTCTTGTGCAGCAACCTCCTCGTGGTGAGACCTGGGCAATCGGTATTTTCCTCTATTTGTAAAATACTAGAAGTTCTTACAAATAGAGGATAATATCGAGCTAATAGCTGCACATTTAGAATTTCCGATAACATTGTATTGCAGAATTTAAGATTTGCTAAATATAAGAATTTGTGTATTTAATTGAATTGTAAGTGAATTTACTATAAGCTAGCTCGAGGTGGGTCAAGGATACTTCAAAGCTTTCTTTGTCCTCCCTTGGCCCACATTCAACATTTCTCTCCATCAAATGTTAATTCAACGAACACCGTCGTTTATTATTACTCATACCTTAATTGAAATGTCCCTCAGGGGCTCACTCACGGATAGGGAGGCCGTGAGTGAGTACGGGGTCTCGCGTCCCCGGGGCAACCCGAAGCGCCTATAAGCCGCACTCGTGTGCGGGGTTAGTTTGGCTCTTGTGAGCTGGCGTTAGGTTGGCTCTCGTGAGCTGGTTAGATTCGCACTCGTGTGCGAGGTATGTAGGCCGTACTCGTGTACAGGGTTTATAGTTGCTTCTCATCGAATCTTCATCATCGCCATTTTTGTTACTCGATTTCTACTTGAAATTTGGTTCTGAACTTTTACAAGTTCCTCTTGGTATGCGGGGTTAATTTGGCTCTTGAGAGCTGGTTAGATTTGCACTCGTGTGCGAGGTATGTAGGCCGTACTCGTGTACGGGGTTCATAGTTTCATCCCGTCGCATCTTAATCATTGTCATTTTTATTTCTAACGTCGACGAACATACATCGAACGAAGAGGATACATCGATCGAAGAACATACATCGGACGAAGAGGATACATCGATCGAAGAACATACATCGAACGAAGAGGATACATCGAATGAAGAGGAGACACCAACGAAGACTGCGGCGTATTTTTAAGTTAATTATATTTGCCGAGCAATTATTGTCTTAGCGTCACCCCCGAACCAGAGCCTTCTGCTCTGGTGCATGTTTCTTCTTTGCGAATCAAAGCCTTCTGCTTTGATTCTTCCCTCTTGTGCGACTTAGTTTATTTGCCGACAATAATTGCTCGATTTGCGTGCGTGCGTTAATTATTAAGATTGTATATCGTCGTTGTAAATATGACGAGTAATTATTGCCGTAACTTCACTTTGCTCGGCTCGTTTTTTTGACTCCGACACAGCCTTCTGCTGTGTCGGACCTTGCTTGTATGTACCAGACCAGTTGGTAGCGGTATTCGGCGTTGATACATCGAGAGTGGGTGGCTGAGAGGCAGTGTTCATCGTGTTACACTGTTAAGTGAAAAATCCTCTCTTCTGTAATCCCACCCGAGTTCACCTCAACGATTGTTCGTTGCCTGGTGGCAGGTGGTTGCTAGAGTAAATGGGATATCGTTTGAACACGTCTCTTGGCTATCGCTCTTGGTGAGGACACGTCGGGTATCGTTGCTGGCTGGTGTTTGGCTGCAAGCATTGTACGCGTCGCGTCACCCGCGAAACAGAGCTCTCTGTTCTGGTTCGCTCTTGTTTCTCTCTTTGAAAGAATCAGAGCCTTCTGCTCTGATTCGCCTTTGGCCTCCCGTGGATCGGAGACTTCTTCTCCGATTCACACCTTTTGCTCCGCAATAATTACTCGACATACTGCGTTAATATAAGATCGTTGTTGTTAGGAAAGGGAGCCAGAAGGAATATTGAATTCGTTCCGACTCCCTTTCCGGGTCTCTTGCGCAGCAACCTCCTCGTGGTGAGACCTGGGCAATCGGTATTATCCTCTATTTGTAAGAACTTCTAGTATCTTACAAATAGTGGATAATATCGAGCTAATAGCTGCACATTTAGAATTTCCGATAACATTGTATAGTAGAATTTAAGACTTGCTAAATGTAAAAACTTGGGTATTTAATTGAATTGTGTGTGAATTTACTATTAGCTAGCTCGAGGTGGGTGAAGGGTACTTCAATGATTCCTTTCTTTAGTCTTGGCCCAACCTTCAACAATTTAACTCCGTCAATTGCTAATTCAACGAACACCGTGGTTTATTATTTCTCATATGTTAATTGAAATTTCCCTCAGGGGCTCACTCACGGATAGGGAAACCGTGAGTGAGTACGGGGTGTCGCGACCCCGGGGCTACCCGAAGCGCCTATAGGCCGCACTCGTGTGTGGGGTTAGTATGGATCTCGTGAGCTGGTGTTAGGTTGGCTCTCGTGAGCTGGTTAGATTTGCACTCGTGTGCGAGGTATGTACGCCGTACTCGTGTACGGGGTTTATAGTTGCATCTCATCGCATTTTGCGTCATCGTCGTCGTCTGTATTTCTCGTTTTAAATTGGTATTCCTCCGGTCGGAGCTCCCTCAGGGGCTCACTCACGGGTAGAGAGACCGTGAGTGAGTACGGGGTGTCGCGTCCCTGGGGTCCCGATGCGCTTGTTGCCCGCAACTCGGGTTCGGGGTTAGCTTGGCTCTTGTGAGCTGGGTTAGCCTTGAACTCGTAGGTGCGGGAATTTGTTTTATTTATTGTGTCTAATAATTATTTTAGTTTGTTTCAGCTTTTAGGTTTCCATCAAGGACGAGGACATCAAGGACCAGGACCAGGACATCGAGGAAGACCGCCGCGTTTTTTTTTTTAAATATAGTTCGATTTGCCGAGCAATTATTTTCTTAGCGTCACCCCCGAACCAGAGCCTTCTGCTCTGGTTCATGTTTTGTTCTTTGCGAATCAAGGCCTTCTGCTTTGATTCTTCCCCCGTTTTGCGATTTAGATTTTTTGCCTCCATAATTGCTCGGCTCGCGTGCGTGCGTGCGTTAGTTATTAATGCGTTATTTATCGTCGTTGAAAATATGTCGAGTAATTATTGCCGTAACTTCACTTTGCTCGCCTCGTTTTTTTTCCTTCGACACAGCCTTCTGCTGTGTCGAACCTTGCTTGTATGTACCTGACCAGTTGGTACCGGTATTCGACGTAGATCCATTGAGAGTATGTGGTTGAGAGATAGTGTTCATTTCTGTATTCCACACTCTCTTTCGGTAATCCCACCCACGTTCACCGAAGGTGGCAGGTGGTTGCTTGAGAAGTGGGATACGGTTTGAACACGTCTCTTGGCCATTGCTCTTGGTGAGGACACGTCGGGTATCGTTACTGATTGGAGTTGGGCTGCAAGCATTGTACGCGTCGCGTCACCCTCGAACGAGAGCCCTCTGCTCTGGTTCGCACTTGATTCTCTCTTTGAAAGAATCAGGGCCTTCTGCTCTGATTCGCCTTAAGTCCCCCGTGGATCGGAGACTTCTTCTCCGATTCACACCTTTTGCTCCGCAATAATTGCTCGGCTCGGGTGCGTGCGTGCGTTAGTTATTAATGCGTTATTTATCGTCGTTGAAAATATGTCGAGTAATTATTGCCGTAACTTCACTTTGCTCGCCTCGTTTTTTTTCCTTCGACACAGCCTTCTGCTGTGTCGAACCTTGCTTGTATGTACCTGACCAGTTGGTACCGGTATTCGACGTAGATCCATTGGGAGTATGTGGTTGAGAGATAGTGTTCATTTCTGTATTCCACACTCTCTTTCGGTAATCCCACCCACGTTCACCGAAGGTGGCAGGTGGTTGCTTGAGAAGTGGGATACGGTTTGAACACGTCTCTTGGCCATCGCTCTTGGTGAGGACACTTCGGGTATCGGTGCTGGCTGGGGTTGGGCTGCAAGCATTGTACGCGTCGCGTCACCCCGTTCATATTTTGTTCTTTGCGAATCAAGGCCTTCTGCTTTGATTCTTCCCTCGTTCCGCGATTTAGATTTGTTGCCGTAACTTCACTTTGCTCGCCTCGTTTTTTTTTTCCTTCGACACAGCCTTCTGCTGTGTCGAACCTTGCTTGTATGTACCTGACCAGTTGGTACAGGTATTCGACGAAGATCCATTGAGAGTATGTGGTTGAGAGATAGTGTTCATTTCTGTATTCCACACTCTCTTTCGGTAATTCCACCCACGTTCACCGAAGGTGGCAGGTGGTTGCTTGAGAAGTGGGATACGGTTTGAACACGTCTCTTGGCCATTGCTCTTGGTGAGGACACGTCGGGTATCGTTACTGATTGGAGTTGGGCTGCAAGCATTGTACGCGTCGCGTCACCCTCGAACCAGAGCCCTCTGCTCTGGTTCGCTCTTGTTTCTCTCTTTGAAAGAATCAGAGCCTTCTGCTCTGATTCGCCTTTGGCCTCCCGTGGATCGGAGACTTCTTCTCCGATTCACATCTTTTGCTCCGTAATAATTACTCGACATACTGCGTTAATATAAGTTCGTTGTCGTTAGGAAAGGGAGCCAGAAGGAATATTGAATTCGTTCCGACTCCCTTTCCGGGTCTCTTGTGCAGCAACCTCCTCGTGGTGAGACCTGGGCAATCGGTATTATCCTCTATTTGTAAGAACTTCTAGTATCTTACAAATAGTGGATAATATCGAGCTAATAGCTGCACATTTAGAATTTCCTATAACATTGTATTGTAGAATTTGTGCTTTGCTAAATATAAAAACTTGTGTATTGAAAGATTTTCAATAAAGATCTTGAAAATCAATAACAATGACTATTTCAAATATATTCCCTTCCATAACATTTTGCAATATCACCTTCCCTCAAAACAAAATATATTATTCAAACTGTTTCATTTGAATAAGATTACTTCGAGCTACTATTGTTCTGTCACTTTTCACAAGTGCTCCTATAGAAAGTACCACCGGTCTAGTTTTATTGAATATTAGCGGGACTAAATCCATTTACCTACGCTACTGACGCAGTCTTACGTAGTTTTTTGAGCAACCGTTCTATTTAGGTAGAGAGCGCGGAATCACCAACTGTATCTCGTCGGTGGTGGAACTTTTAGCTATGTGGTATATCAGATCACTGTAAGTTCCACGTTATCCCCGCGCCCGGTCGCGCCCGGTTACTGGTCTCGCTGAATAGCACAGGGGCTGTATCTCGTCGATATGTCCAGGCTAAAGTCGAAACCGATTCTGTTTCAGGCTAAAATCGAAACCGGTTCTGTTCTAGACTAAGAACTATACTAGGAGGCAGCACTGTAATAGGCTCGGTCAAAACCCTAGTGTGAGCACTCCATCTACTTTGACCTACTCTCTGCTGCTAATAACAGCACCAAACAATAAACAGCACCGTGATGCCGTGATCAACCGTGATCGTGATCCGTCATCTGTGATTGTCTGTGATCGTGATCAATCGTGATCGTGATTCCTCATTTGATTCTACTTCGATTTATATGTACCATATGTATTTAAGAATAAGTACTCTGTGCCTTCAACTCTAACTCTAATAGAATACAATGTAAACTCCAGTAAGCTCTAATATCTAATTGTGGTATCAATGAATTTGAATTTGCAAATTGTATTTAGGTTATAAACGTATGTGTGTGTATTGTGTATATACTTAAAAAATTGGCACCTTCAAACAATAATGTTTGAAATTTATATCAGTTTATATGTATGGTGAAATTACAATCAGGAAATTATTCTCACCGAGTATTAAATAAAATATACTCGACGGATAGATTTTATCAATTTCAATCTACATTATTAAATAATGATAAAATCCAAAGAGTCTCACGATTTCGATCTAGCCCGTGAGTTATATCATCAGGAGAATTGTTTCGGATTAACAGAAAATGCACTCATACCAAGCAATGTAAATGCCTCTCCTTAAATAAATATGTACTTTGATATGTTGCAACAATTCAATACTACCATAATATTTTGTATTAAATACTTAGTAATATAAACTTATTTTCAATTATAAAACAAACTGTTTTCAGAAAGACAAAGAGAATTATAAACCACGGACATTGATTGATCAAACCTTAGAATTAATTGATCCAACTCCTAATATTTACACGTTGTTTATGCAATTCAATGAGCACTTCTTCTGGAATGTCTTATTGCCTGTAGAAGTTAAATGGAGTACTAGAATGACAAGGTCGGTAACATTTATAAACTGATATTTTATTACATAATTTTTAATGTAAACATGGTTTAATTTCAATTTGTAAGTAATTCTAATTAATTTGCTCATTTGTATGTTTAACTAATTTTATTACTTATTTGTAAACTATAGTTGTGCTGGAACATGTACGTTTCATCCAAGAAGTAGACAATGTGTAATTTCACTCAGTGCACCATTGTTAAAATTAAGACCGCGAAAAGATCTTGTGGAAACTCTTTTGGTAAACTTTTATTACTATAAGACACCTAATTTTTTGTTAATATTATTAATACACGCATTACTTAAAAGAAGTAAATAAACATCTTAGTAGTTCTTTAAAAGTGCTCTTACTTTTATATTTAAATGTTTTGTCAATATTTATCATTTATGTTGTAGCATGAAATGATTCATGGGTATTTATTTCTTACAAACAATAATCGTGATAGAGATGGACACGGGCCAGAGTTTTGTAAGCATATGAATAGAATTAATAATGTGGCTGGAACAAAAATAACTGTATGTATTCATTACAAATAAACAACTAACTAAATATTTTGAGAGTAACACAAAAACTTTTTTTATAGATATATCATAGTTTCCACGATGAAGTTAAACTCTATCAACAACATTGGTGGAGATGCAATGGTCCTTGTGTGAATAGGGCCCCATATTTTGGAACGGTGCGTAGGGCCAGGAATCTAGCACCCGGTCCAAATGATTATTGGTGGAAGCAACACCAGCAAACTTGCGGTGGCCAGTTCATTAAAATTAAAGAACCAGAGAACTTTAAAGCAAGAGGTTCCAAAAATAAAGACAAACTAAAATCTATTCCAAAAAGTAATAGTTCACCAAAAAATATACTTAACTGGCTTACATCTACTCAAAAAAATGTCAAACTCACATCAAATACTCCGAATTCTCCAAATGGATTGAAAAAACTTGGAAACAGCACAACTAATGTTCAAGGTTGGGGTGTGAAAGGTCCATCTGGTTCAAATAAATTACAGGGGTCAATTGTACCATCAAAAATTTCAGCAATTCCCAAGACAAATAAAATACATTCAAATACTAAAAATTCAGTGAGTGGATTAAAGAAACTTGGAAATAATACAAATAATGTTCATGGGTGGGGTATAGGGGGACCAAATAGTTCAAATGGTTCACCAAAAATAACTTCAGTTTCTAGTCCACCTAAATTTTCTTCTTCTGGGACTATTGGTGGTTCTAATACAGGAAAAAGTAATCTGTTAGATAAATTTAGTAACACATATCCTAAATCGCATGTGAATGTAAATACTAAGATACCAGATAAACCAATCAATACATTTGTCAATGGAAAGCCAGAAATATCGGTTAATAATCCTACATTTAAAAACATAAAGCTTGTAGAGTGTCCAGTGTGCAGTGACTTTATATCGAACGGTGATATAAATAAACATGTAGAATTGTGTTTAATAACAACAGACAAACAACCAACTTGTAAAGCTAGTGACACTAAAATACAAACGAAAGATGGGAACTCTTCATTATCACAGAAAAGGAAAATTGATATGGATACACCTTCAAATAAACAACCCAAGTTGGAAAAGTCAAGAATAACAAATTGCCCTGTGTGCAATCAAAGTTTTGCCCTTAATGACATCAATAACCATCTTGATAAATGTCTTTCAGAAACAAATGTAAATGATAAAAATGCAACTAAAAGTGATAATGTGATTTGTATAAATAGCTCGTCTGATGATGATTTAGGTACCTCACTTATTGAGGAATCGGACACTTACATTGTTTCAAAATCTCCGATAAACAAGGTAACCGAAACTAATTCTTTCAAATGTTTAGTTTGTAATGTATTTATTCCTCCTGAGACATCTTTAAACGATCACCTAGAAGATTGTATTGGAAGCGTATTTAATGACGATTCAACAGTATTAATAGAATCTGATAACAAGGAAACGTTGGACGAAGCTTCGGAAATATCATTTGACCAAACTGATAAATACCCCTGTCCTGTTTGCATGGAATTAATATTAGAGTCTTCTATGAATCAACATTTGGATGTATGTCTCACAAACACGTGAATGCAATAACTTAACACACAACTTACATAAGTTATGTTAATTTGTAAGCGTACAACATTCTTTAGGAGAATATCAATTGCATTAAAATTTTATTTAATCCTTTGAATACTCACTTTCTCACAGAGCCCTGTAATGGATTACGGTTAAATATTATAATGTAATGATATTTCTGTTTTCTGATTGTGTATTACCATTTTCTTTTCATATATTTATTAAATAAACTATTCTATTTATATATTTAATGTGGTTTTATTTTTAGTTTTATATGAAACATTAGTATCCAACTATAAAATCCCAAATACAGATAGGTATATTCTATTTATTATGAATAAATGCTACTTTTTAAATAGAAATGTTACAGTATACTTTTATCGTGTTGATGTTGAACATATGTAATGGAAGTTTATTAAAATTAAATAATGTTCATACAATGTTGTTTTAATTCTATTAAATACTGGTTATAAATAAAACGTGTTATAATTTTTCGTATAAATTATTGATATCGGAAGATTGTGTTGTGCATAAACCACAACTAAATTCTAGTAAATATGTTGGAAAAAATAAAAGAATTTGCTCTTGGGTCCAATGAAGATATAAATACAGATTGGGAACTATCATGTCAATGGTATTCTTATCCAATCTTACTCTGAAACATAATAACAATATACTGAAACATAGTTCTTCTAAAATACATTAGTATTATAGGTATATACATATAATGTACAATTAAATATACATGTATATTTAAAAGAATCATGATAACTGCTGTGAAATCAGTTATTTTATTATCTTGAAAATATTATTATAGTTAGTCCTTACTTTTTGGAACCCAAAGTGTGGAATATATAGCTTTGCGGTAATGGAATGTATATTGTGTTATTATACAAAGTTCCTCCAATTTCATTAGGTATAATTCGTACAGTGTCTATTTCATCATAAACATTGACATTAACACCATATAGATCATTGCGTGATGTTATTGCATATTTTGGATTTTCATCATAACACTGACCGAGTAACAAAACTTCATGTTTGTTTTGAAATGAATAATTCACATTGTGAATTGATCTTATAGTTTCAGGTGTTACAATACATGTGCCTAAATTTGGAAGTTATTAAGTCAGTCAGGTAATGTACTGTAACCAAATAGAATCAATTCTGCAGGTACGAATAATTAACTATTTTTGTATGAAGGTTTCAACTGAATGAATGAATAATGACTTACCAAAAAATGCTTTCATGAACGACCAGTCCATGTATTTGTGAATTCTAGTTCTTGTTAAGAAAGTGTCGATAAAATTATAGTTATATTCGATAACTACTTTATCATTGTTGAGTGATAATTCACCAATTTCCGAGTCCTTCGGAAATTTAGCAGTGACATTAAACTCTTTGGACATAGAATCTGAACTACTGTTTCCACCAATTAAATCGTAAAACGCACGGAATCGCCAGGCCAATTTCATTATGTTTTCTGGCATCTAATTGTATATAATTACATAATTATTATTTCAGTTTCGTTAAATAAATAAAGTTGTGAACTTACATTTTCATGTTGCGCAATAATTTGATATTTTCGCAAAGTAGATAATTCTCTTGAAGTTTCATAACATGCTTCAGAGAATGGCGTGAACTCTTTTCCCTTAAACTGTTGATGACACTCCTTATACGGCCATTTTGCTTCTTTAGCTTCTTGTAGTTGATCCTCCGTGACTTCACCAATTAAATTCAGCGTTACCGAAGATCCAGTACATTTACCTTTTGCCGTATCAGCAAGTCCCCAAGCAGCATTTAATACTACTTTAGCAGGTTCACTTGGTTCAATACTAATGAAGTTCCAATCCCAAGGTATCTCTTTTTCTGCTTCTAAACAAAACTGATACACAACAAATATACTTTTACTTGTACTATGCACAATTTACCTTAAAAACTTTCTGCCCTGGTACAATTTTAGTTGCTTTGATTTTCATTACATCAGAAACCCAACTTGTAATTTCATACAACGCAGCTAAATTCCATTGTTGAAGAACTTGCGAAGATTCAACACTCCGACGTGTTAAGGACAGCATATGATGGCTCGGGCCTTTAATATATTCAAATCTCACCTTACAGAAGGTGTCCAATATAAAATTTATATCTTAGGTATATAAAATATATAAATAATAAATAAAAGACCAACTTGAGTTCGTTGCGTATCGATTGTACTAATGTAAGCTGCTAATCCACAACTACCTTTTGGTGGAACATATGTGTAGTAATCTAAGAAATGAAGTGCTGCTAAAGCAAACTGCAGGAATGGCCACATACTAAAATAGTTCAGAATTAACGTATAATTAATAATACATATGATTTATTTATTGTAATGTAATAAAATTTATTAAATTGGACATACGGATAATTAGCTTGATGCGATGAAAATACGTCACGAATTAATTTCTCTCGCGATATTGAAGTTTCACAGTCAAATAGTTTTACACATACTTGGCTCCCCAACTCTGCTAATTGAATTTGAAGCAACGGTACTTGCTGTGAAAAAATAATAGGTGTAGCATGACAAATTATCGATAGAAAAAGTAATATACTTACTTCTGGTTTATACGTTGGTGACTTTTTAACTATATATAATTGGCTGCAATTGGGACAAATTTTCAGTAACTTTGATTTAACATTTGCTCCTCTTATACTGGTAGCCGTCCTAACATGAATTGTAAGGCCCATTTTAACATGTTCTAGGGTAGTAATTAGAAGAAAAGATTATGTTTTTCCTACAGAATATTAAAAATCCCATTTTAAAATCAAATTACATCAATATGCTTAGTACCTCCTGGAGTGTTGTATGAAATAAAAGGGCGATCTTCAAAGCCAAGCGTAATATTGACTGGCACATACGCATGGATAGAATGAGCTCTTTCTGCACTATGCCATACATCAATTAAAGGATTATAATTTTCTATTATTTCTGATCTATGAATAGATGTACTGAAAATAATGAATTAATAAGATAGAATATTTAAGAAACATATATTGTATATTTTATATATGCATATTACTCACCGTAGTATGACATGATTATTACGACCGTTTGCGACGTGTGTAAAGTTTCCTCTCATTGAAAACAATGATGTAGTGGTTACTGCAAGTCTAGCATTTACCCCTAAATCTGTGACTTGCACAGATTCTATTGTGACTGGTACATTAATACGTTGTTGATTAATATGAAATTCTACATTTTGATATATGTGATACATTTTACTAGGTAAAGATGACAAATCTAAAAGTATAACATAACATATACACAAAAAATAAATATAGCATGTGTGTCAATTTTTAGCAGAAAATCTCTATAAACTTACATTTAAATCCTAATATAATATTTGTTTCATTTAAATGAAGGGATAGAACTGTTTTTTCTTGAATACGAGCAATTACTTCCAAATGTACAGGACCGCTTTCCTTCTGATTTATTTTGAACTGTTTTAATATATCCTTCACTTGTGATGGACCATCAAGATATGTTGATAATGATTGCAAAAGACCTTCACCTTTTATATACAACTACATATACGTCATATTTTTTAAAAATCCACAGACAACAGTGTGATTCTTTTAAATTTTTTAAATTATTACTCACAGATAAATGATTTACATTAATTGCACTGCCATAAGTATTGAGGGTCACGTATAATACTTCAGGTATGTTGGTCAAAGGATTAGCAATGACAATACCATCTATCATTGCACCAAATTTTCTGTATGTATCTTGATAATCAAATAAATAATTACCGGTAATTAAATACTGATTTTTTTGTGATCGATGAAGTACTCTCGTAAATTGTGCAGCTATTCCACCTCTGTAATTATTATTGTGCAAAATGATTAGATATAAAACTATTAGTATTAGATTGTCCC